>JALBYF010000015.1:0-295897 GCA_023212725.1 Tranzscheliella williamsii
TATGAAGTGAGTGTGCATGTGTGTGATCCAATGGCTGATCCTGCAGCCGCTGGCATCACCATTCTTACCTTTGGGACGCGCGATGGTGCGCGTGTGGCTCACTGAGAGCTATGACATGTGCAGGGTCGCAGACCAACCCTGTCACACAATCCAGGATCGTTGCTCAACACCATCGTCTATGCCTCTGTTCAAGTCAGAGAACCGTCGACATCATCTCAGTCACGCTCACACCAACAGTGTGATAGTGAGACCCCAATCCCTCTTAGTACACCATTGATAATGGTATCCACCTTGCAAGAGTGCATTAAGGATGCTCTCCCATTCTTGTAAGCAAGTACAGCCTCGAACATGCCTCTCTACCTCTGGACGGAGCATCCACGGCAGTCAGTCAATCTCAGAACCACGTCAATCAGAGCCTCGCCCAACCCTTGCTCATCGAGTCGATCAACTGCAACACAGTCAAATCACGACCACTTGGTCGATATCACTATCATATCGACCAGTGCTTGGGATTATTAAACTTGTGCGTCTGGTGGTCAATGCGCTTTGGTAGGATATGACATTCACAGTAGATGGCGATAGTTTACCTAATGCAAGTTGATACTAAATCTCAAGTGAGTCAATCGTTTCACAGAGTGAGCGTTCGTCACGCTTGGGGCTAGGAAGAATGTTGTAAGAATAGACATATTGCTTTCGACCGGGGGTCGAGGACATAGTGCTTATATATGTACACTTCGTGCTATAGGAGGGACGAAGTGTGGATCATAGGCACGAAGGTGTTTGTATGGCGAGCCCTCCTTAAGGGGCTCTCATCAAGTGCCTGCGTGTCACTGGAGTTTGACACGGATGGCGATGTTTCCCTGCGAGGAGCGAACATTGGCTGCTTGCGTTCCCTTGGGAAGAAAGAACACTTCCCTGCAGAGAAGGAATTCATTCCCCCTGCTGGCATGCAGGGAAGGAATTTGTTCTCATCGGGGATTGCAAGAGTGGCACGTGCGTGTGACAGCTCACCGAGCTATCCGACACAGCCAGATTCTAACAGGGATCAGGCGTGCGACCGCTGACACCCATCTTACCGGTGATAAGGCAAGTGCTTATTGCCATAGCTCCGGGTTACCTGGAGTGTTGACAGACCTCTCTGTTACTTGCATAGCCGTGGCCTTAGCTCCTAGCCAGTTCCTCTGTTGCCCTCGTGTGGTTGTATTGTTTGGCCAAAAATCCAACTTGAAGTATTTGGCTCATATGTATTCACGCGACGAGCGTTTGTCTTGTGGCTTGGGCACTGCAATATCCAAATCCTAACAGCAACACAGTCAACTCATGACCACTCAGTCGATATCATTGTCATATTGACCAGTACTTGGGATCAGGTGCATGACCGCTGACAGAGGGCATTTAAAGAGGGCAATGCCTGGTGGACCCTCTCAGGAGGAGACTGACAGGATGCCCAAGGTTGATGATTTGTTGGCCAGTGGCCCCACTACAGCTGTGGACTGGCAGATGTGCCCCCTTTCTGTTGAATGTGCAAGGCTGTGCTTGTTATGGTTTCCCACCTAACATGGTCAGTTACTGGCACGACACCTCATTCTGCAGCACTGTACCCGGTCTGTGCCTTAAATCTACCCCTATCCCCACCCCAAGTCTACTGTACATATACCCAACAGTACCCACAACCTCCCTACCTGGAGGACATCAAATGTATTTAGTCTATTGCTACGCAATAGGAGAAGTACTTGACCCTGGCCACCTTGTCACCATTGTGTGGCCTCTTGTAGCGGTGCACCACCGTAAAACCCCAGCCTCTACCCCATCACCAGTATCACTGGTGATTTACCCAGCGCCAGAGGTTATCAGACCCTGGGGCATAACATCAGTTGCTGGATCATGTACATGCACACTCACTTCATATGGAGTTCCCACTGTGTGGAGCCATCAGCTGTGCCACATCTCCACAGTAGGTAGATGATAGACCACTCACATGTATATAGTATGGCACTCCAAGACTGGAGGAGGTTGACCCTCATCCAGTCTAGTCAATTCACACATGGTCTACACCATTGAGGGTATCTCCCTGCTCACCAGGCAGCAGGGGCAATACTGATGGGCACTCTGCCCGGGACAGCAGAGCAGAGCACATGCACTCTTTACAGTGCCCAACACCTGCACCATCAGCACGACTACCACCAATGGCATGTTGCTACAAGCATACCGACACCACTATTGTCCTATAGCATGTTGAGGCAGCACAGTCCAGAGCAAGACAGCCTGCACTGGACAGCGCTGGGGACCAGCACTACTCCCACCAGTTCCTCAACAGGGTTGTCAAGTGGGCTTCCTAGTAGGACAAAACCACTAGGAGCATGCCCATTACAGCCATTCTGTGTAACACTCCAGTAGGATTAGGAAGATCACACATTCTCAAATTGATCTGTGAAATTGCTCCAGATTCTCGCCAGAATGCTTGATCTGTGTTGATTTTTACTCAGAATCTAGACAGAATATATTGCAGATCAATGCCTGTGTCACAATTACCAGCAGTTTGAGTTTTATGTTATGAATACAGCTACAGGTTGCTGGCCGTAGCTGTGAGATTTCGTAGTCGCCGAGGTGGGGGCAGCAATACAAAATATTTTCTTGCAACTGCTTCCTCTTACTTTGGCCTGCGGTCCACTTCTCAATGGGGAACTGATGATCATCACCACCGTCCCATCTGCTTGTCGACGTACAACCCCTGGACGTAGTCTTGTCAAAACTGAAGCGGAGGTGATTGGATGATCACTCGGCTCTCTAGACCTCTTTCGCTTGTTTCTAGATCGCTTTGTCGAGCATCGCTTTCCTTTCCAACCTGCCAGACCTATTTTCGTCTGGATCCTTCGACTCTTCGGGACAATCGCATCCTCCTATCTTCAGTCAAAGGACCACTCCAGCTCCAACGCAACATGTCCGCCACTGACGCTGCTAGCCAAGCCGCCGAGGCCGTCAACCTCATCAAGGACGACGTCACGGGTGAGATGGTCTCGAAATCCGAGCTCAAGCGACGAAACAAGCAGCGCGAGAAGGACGCCAAGAAGGCCGCCAAAGCAGCTGAAGCTCCTGCTCAGCCCACCGCTGGCGCTGCTGTCAGGTCGGCTGCTGCCGCCGAGGAAGAGCTGAATCCCAACCAGTACTACGAACGTCGCTTCCGCACCATCGCCGCCCTCCGAGAGAGCAAGAATCCTGACCCCTACCCACACAAATTCAATGTCTCTATCTCCGTCACCGACTTCATTTCTCGCTACGAAGGCAAGATCGAAGCTGGCCAGCATCTCGAGAATGAAGAGGTCAGCATTGCCGGTCGTCTGCACAACATGCGCTCTTCCGGCCAGAAATTGAGGTTCTACGACCTCCACGGAGAGGGTGTCAAGGTGCAGATCACTGCTCAGCTGCAGGACCACACGGACGGCGACTTCTTCGCTATCCACGACCTCTTGCGTCGAGGCGACATCGTTGGTGTTGTCGGTGTCCCGGGAAAGACGAAGAAGGGTGAGCTCTCCATCTTTCCCCGATCCATCAAGCTCCTCTCCCCCAGTCTCAAGATGTTGCCCAAGGCTGCCCAGGGCGACAAGGGTGGATTCACCGACACCGAGCAGCGACATCGAAAGAGATACCTCGATCTTATCATGAACAACAACGTCCGCGATATCTTTATTAAGCGTGCCAAGATCATCAACTACGTCCGCAGGTTCTTGGACAACCTTGGCTTCCTGGAGGTGGAGACGCCCATGATGAACCAGATCGCTGGCGGTGCCACCGCAAAGCCCTTCGTCACCTACCACAATGACCTGAAACTCGATCTGTTCATGCGAATCGCTCCAGAACTCTTCCTCAAAGAGCTGGTCGTAGGTGGTTTGGACCGTGTCTACGAAATCGGACGTGTCTTCCGAAACGAGTCCATCGACCAAACCCACAACCCGGAATTCTCTATCTGTGAATTTTACATGGCCTACGCCGACATGTATGACTTGATGGACATCACCGAGTCTATGATCTCCGGCCTGGTCAAGGCTGTTACCGGATCCTACAAGATCAAGTACCACCCCGACGGCAAGGATGTCGAAGGTGGACGCGAATACGAGATCGACTTCTCCACCCCTTGGAAGCGGTTCGACATGATCAAGGAGCTGGAGAAGCAGATGAATGTCACCTTCCCACCTGCTGACCAGCTCCACACTGAAGAAACCCGAAAGTGGCTGTCCGATCTGGCGGCCAAGCACAACGTCGACTGCTCCGAGCCCCGAACCTCGTCCCGACTCATCGACAAGATGACGGGCGAGTTCATCGAAACCCAGTGCATCAATCCCTCCTTCATTGTGGGGCATCCGCAGGTGATGTCGCCTCTCGCCAAGCGACACCGAGACATTCCCGGTCTCTGCGAGCGTTTTGAGGCGTTCGTCGCCACCAAAGAGATCTGCAACGCTTACACCGAGTTGAACGACCCGTGGGTGCAGCGTGCCAACTTCGAGGAGCAAAGTCGGCAGAAGGACCAGGGCGACGATGAGGCGCAGGGCGTCGACCATGTCTACATTGACGCGCTCGAGCATGGCCTGCCCCCGACCGGCGGTTGGGGTCTTGGCATCGACCGTCTCGTCATGTTCCTCACCGACTCCAACTCGATCAAGGAGGTCCTCGCCTTCCCGGCCAACAAGCCGTTGCCCACCGACAACAAGCCGGAGCTGCTTCCCGCGCTCGCGCCCGAGACCCAGTCCTAGCCCCGCGCCCCCGCCCTGTAACACTACACAGCCCCGTGCACCCTCTCAAATGAGCTTTCTCAGTGTCACCCGCGCGTCTGAACCAGCCGTGTCGCCTTTCGTGTGACCTTCTCTCGTGCCATTAGACCCTACCGGCCTACAAGGCGGGCCAGCCTTATTGAGGGTGTCCCGATCCCCATGTCATCGTGGGTGGGGACGCAATACCATAACCTCTCCGCGTCGGGAACAAAAGCAAAGCAAAAAAGAGAGAGAGTCCTACGGGGATCGAACCCGCGACCTGCAGAAACCTAGAAGGTTGTAAGGCAACTCCGAAGATCGAAGTCTGCCGCTCTACCGCTGAGCTAAAGACCCCAACAGACAAGGGCTCAGCATTGTGGCATACATATTTTCAAATCGGTAGAAGTGGCCAAAACCGCATCGAGAGGATTCCCAAGTAGCGGGATCAAGGCGGCATTGCAATGTTCGCTTTCACTGGTGCATGATATACATGCTGCAACTGCTTAGCGCCTGGGGTCTGTTGTCACAGTACACGTGTTGGCCGACGCTAACGGAGGAAGTGATGCTTGTGAGAAGTGCTGCTGTCCCCTTACATCTAGTCGGCTGTAAACCGTTTGCGAACATACTTTGTATGCGTTTGACCTCACAGCAATAAAGGCATTGTTCATAAACTCTCCTAGTTTGTCATCTGGGATTTCCGCGCTTCTATACGTACATAATATGTATGCAAAGCCGTAACGAGATTATACCTGGGGTCTTTAGCTCAGCGGTAGAGCGGCAGACTTCGATCTTCGGAGTTGCCTTACAACCTTCTAGGTTTCTGCAGGTCGCGGGTTCGATCCCCGTAGGACTCTTTTTTTTTTGCTTTTTTCATGTTTCTGATGTCAAGTCAGTGATTCGTTTGACCGCCATGTTGGCCGGCAAGGGTGAGGCGCGAACGAGATTTTCAATTGCTGAATGGGGGAAACAGAAATTGACCGGCTGCTCCGTTCATTGTGTTGCACGGCACACCCAATCGTACATCATGTGTGCTTGGCGATGACATAGTTGCCCGGCCGGAATCGATCAGTGTTATCGCACTGCGAGTCGGCGTCAAAGGCTAAACAGATCTGGGGAACCGAAGGGTTCGGTCCCATGAGGAAGCTCAGGCGGACCAGATCAGAGCGATGTCAGTGGTTCGCCGCGATCGGTATTTTCCGAGACGTCGGCAACCTTGGACACCGACGTAGCGGGTGCAAAGGCGCAGGTTGCGGTGAGTGAAGCTGCCAAGGCTGCACATGGAGAGTTATCCATGGGACGAGACCAGAGGCAGCATTGCAGCCATCTCGATCTCACTGCCGACCACACTTTGGCGAAGTGCGAATGTTGGCACTCCGCTGGCGCAGTATGATCTGCCGAGGCTGGAAAGCCGAGCGCGCCTTGGCATACTCTGTCCGCTGCCTGCATGAGTTGTGTCTGAGTAGCCTCGGTCGGTGACGCATCGGAGGGTAGACACGGTCCTAGCACCGTAAAGAGAGGGTCGACCAGTGAGCGACGATGCCGAATGGTTCTCGGCAACTGTACACGCCTGACCCTCCGATGCAGTATAAGAGGTAACGGGAGGAGAGACTAGATCTTATTGGCTCGATACAACAGAGCAAGACCGTGTGGCAAACGCCGGAGCGCTAGAGAAGGCCGGTGAACGACCAAGAGGTGGAAAGTAACGCCGACGGTGGCTTGCGATTGGTCGACGGTAGGTCTCAAGCCTGGAGGTATCGATGCAGTGCGAGATGAGCTGACGAATGAGAGACGTGGTAAACAGGATTGGATCCTCCGCAAAATTGCAAAGCAAGCCACATAAGACCTTGCCCGCGGGGCTGCGCATGACCGTACATACAGATATTCAAAGTGCACACAGTCACAGCACGCGGTGACAACCACGAATGTAATCACGAGTGTTACTGCGCCGCTTAGGATGCTGGGCAGGTGGCTTTCTGGGAGGCACGGATGCTGCCTCGGATCATTCCGACCACAGTCCAAGCGAGATAGATGGGGAAACCGCAGCTTGAAGAGACTGTGCAGTAGAAGCTCAGCGCGGATGGAACGTCTCCTTGCCACAGCTGATCCGGAAAAGAAGGGGATTTCTGAGAGAGACGGGTAATTCCGTAGGCCCGCCAACCCAGGGCGAAGGACGAGCCGGCCGCCGTGCCGCGCCACTTCACCCGCAGGTTCAGCTGCGTCGGAGTTCCTTGCAATTCAAATCCATCACAATCGCAAAATATTCTGAATAATGCATCCCCCACGCCTCCCCCAGATTCAAGTTTGACCATTTGGCTCTGACTCGTGCAAGGCCAGTGAAAGGATGCAAAGGAGAACATACTTTTGGCACCAACCTAGGGCAGAGCCCCTGTTGGGGCTGCAACGGCGCTCAGGTCTGGAATTCGACCGCGTCCGCGTCGAGCTTGCATAATGCCCCCCGCACAGAGAGCAAAACGAAACACTCACCTCCAGCTGTTCGATCTGCTGCTGAGGTGCTTGTGGCTGCTGATGTCCCTGTATGTGTACAGCTGGAGGCTTGCCATCCAGAGCTTGCTGCCCTTCATGTTCGCGCGCCCTGATCTAATCGGCATAGCCATGCTTGCTCGTCTCGCCTTGTCCTGCCTGCTTCGGCTGTTAATCGACGGCACATAGCTGAGCAGCCCACCAACGATGGCCGGCACGTCGCCCCTCCTCCTATTTCTTGCCTTACAAGCGCACTTCGCCTCCTGCTGGCCTTCTTTTCTCGTCGTCAACGGTTCAAACCTATAAAGAGCCGAGCGGTCCTACTCACAGGGCTCTCGCTTGCTCCCTTGTCCGCCGCCCCCTCCCGTGTCCTTTCAAGTATCGTCGACTTTCTTGGTGCTACGCTCATCACGACCAGGACGCTCCTTTCGACGACTCTCTCGCGCCGTCCAGATCGCTCGGCCTCGAGGCCACAACCATAGCACTATGAAGGATCCCACCCACGGCCTCTTCAAGCTCCCTTCAAAGGAAGAGCGCATCAAAGCTCGCAATGGTGCTTCTCTCAATCCGATCAGGTTAGCCATGATGCTGACCCCCATGCAGGGCGCCATGTTCTTCTCCGGATGGCTAGCTTGGACAATGGATGCCTGGGACTTCTTCTCTGTCTCCCTGTCCGTCACCGCTCTCGGAAACCAGTTCCACAAAGATTCGCATGCAATCACTACGGCCATCACCCTCACTCTTCTTTTTCGTTCGGTTGGAGCAGCTCTGTTTGGGTAAGTAACACGTCAGCGCAGAGCGTCCCATCCCCCTGTCCTGCGCATCTGGCAGTGAATCAGCGCTCGGCGTTTCTTAGGTCTGCCATCTCCTTGGGCATGCAGACCTTCGGCAGAGGACCTCGTGGTTACTAGCCCGCCGGTGAAGATCGCCCGCCGGGCCATTCTGTTTATTCGGCGCTAAACCAAGTCATCCGCCGAGAAACGTGCAGGACGACTTGTCAGCAGAGCGGCTCAGCTAGTGGCATAGCTGGCATATCTGGCAGATGTGCAAGCGAGTCACGTTAGCGCGTTCGGATTGCATCACACAGGTTGAATTCTACTGAGGGCTCCTGACTTTTGGCACCATCGCAAGATCGCTCCCGATGCTCATCCCGATACTCCTTCTCACAGTCGTGGCATGCTTGTCAAGAATCGCCGCTATCCCGAGAGGATAGACTAGAACAACTACTGACACACACACCTGCCTTCCGCTTTCTTCGTCTCAACAGTATCATCTCGGATCGATATGGACGCAAGTACCCTCTCGTTATCAATCTCATTATCATCAGCGTTCTCTCGCTGGGTTCTGGCTTCGTCCAGACCTTCCCTCAGTTCCTTGCCGTCCGGAGTCTCTTTGGCATCGGTATGGGCGGAATTTGGGGAATGGCAACCGCGACAGCGCTGGAGAACATGCCTCCCGAGCCCCGAGGACTCTTCTCTGGTATTCTCCAGCAGGGATACGCCGTTGGCTACTTGCTTGCTGCATCCGTTAACCTGACTTGGATCGATCGTACTCACAACTGGCGGATCCTTTTCTTCCTTGGTGCTGGCCTTTCCGCCCTCGCTGCATTTGTCCGATTGCTGCTTCCTGAATCGGAGCTTTTCCTCAGGCAGAAAGCGCAGCGACAAGGTGAAAACGTCACTGGCGAGAGTAAAGCCAAGGTCTTCCTGCGAGAAATGAAGGAAATGCTCCGAACGCACTGGCTTCGATGCATCTACGGTATCCTGCTCATGACTGGCTTCAACTTCCTCTCGCATTCGTCCCAAGATCTCTACCCCACCATTCTTGAGCAGTCCAAGCAGCTGACTGCCAAGCAGGCTTCGAAAGCCACCATCATTTCCAACGTCGGCGCAATCACTGGCGGCTTGATTTCGGGTTATTTGTCCCAATATCTTGGTCGTCGGTTGACCATTATCCTTTTCGTCATTCTCGCCGGAGTACTGATCCCCGCTTGGATCCTACCTTCTAGCTTCTCTGGCCTCGCTGCGGCAGCATTCGCACTGCAATTCGGCGTACAGGGCGCTTGGAGTGTGGTTCCAGTTTATCTCTCAGAAATCTCGCCACCGGCATTCCGAGCGACATACACTGGTCTCGCCTACCAACTTGGCAATGCTGCTTCTTCGGCCTCGTCGCAGATCGAGGCCACGGGCGGTGAGAATCTGAAGCAACTCAACCCCAAGTGGCACCCTGGCTCACCTTCGGACGTCCAGCAATACATTCCAGCGTCGGCCAAGGTGTCTGCTATTCTCCTCGGTGTCGTTTGCGCCTACCTGATTGTCGTAGTCACCTTTGGATGGGAGTTCAAGGGTGTCGAGTTCGAAAAGGCGCTCCCGGCGACAGTTGCTGGGGCGGGCGAACAGGATGCGGCGCGCCTCGCCGCCGAGAAGCGCGATCCCACGGATGTATACGACGAGGACAGCATCGAGCACGTCGGCGACCGCCAGTATGGCGCGCGCCACGTCGGCTCCGAGACCCCTCCCTCCGACGAGAAGAAGTACTAGCCGTCATATACCAGCATACACACGCACGCCCCGCCGCGCCCTTTCCAGATGCCCGCGAGACACAATGCCCTGCTAGCGCGGCCGTACCCGCGTTGCGGTCTGCAATATACTAAATGATCACAGCCCTCACTTGGTGCGCCGACTGTGCAATAGTCTAGTGACATTGTAATTCTAGCGGGTTTGAAGCTACATGGACGCCCGTGCTACCGTCCTGGCGCATACAGGCGTGGGATTAGCCGACGGGAGAAGCGCGGCCTACTTGGGCTGCGGCTTGGCGAGCTTGTCGTCCTTCTTGGCATCTTCTTTGAGGCTGACGATACGGTTGAGGACAATCTTGCCGCCGGGGAGGTTGTCGCCGAAGAGGCCGAGGTCGCCGCTGAGGCGGTCGAGGGCGAAGTAGGCGGTGCGCATGCCCTGGAAGCGGACGAGCTCCTTGCCGACGAGTTGGTCGGCGGTGCGCGCGGGCGCGCCAGCGCCGGTGTGCGCGGGCGTCTCCGTCTGCGCGCGCGCCTTGGCGGCGTCCTCCTCGGCGCGCTCCGTCCGCACCGCAGCCTCCTTGCGTGCCTGCTCGACACTGCGCCGCGCCACGTCCCAGAAACCGACCTCCATGACGGCACCCTCCACAATCTCCAGCGAGTTCGGGTTGATGTGGTCCAGGAAGTTCTCTTCCGCCGCCGGGTCGTCCGAAGTAAAGAGCTGGTGGAAAGTCCGTGTCTCGTCGATCCGCACCGGACTGCGTGAAGGCGCGTGCTCAGCAACCCACTGGATGTACGTCTTTGGTTTCGCCGTGCTCGCATCACCGTACGTGGCGAAAACCTCTACGGGCTCGCCCTTGTCATTGCTCTTAAACGAGGTGCAGGTGATCGGGAAGGGTACCTGCAGGAGACCGACCGTCTTGCCTGGCGCCAAGCGGAAGTAGTCTTTGCTGTCCTCCGTCCGGAAATCGGAGGCGTCAATGTAGACGGTACGGGTGAAAGGAACCTTGTTGTTGCCCATCTCTGGCACCTTGGGATGAAGAGGCTTCTCGAGCTCTTGGTAGTAATCCTCGGGCAGGTTTTCGATCGTTACCTTGAGCGGATGCAACACCATCATCAATCTTGGCGTTGTGGATTCCAAGTATTGTCGGACAGCTTGATCGAATCGGCTAATCTGAATAGTCGACTTGGCGGTTGTAACACCTAAGGCGCTGACGAAAGAGAGGATGGCACCGGGTGGTATACCCCTCCTCCGAAGGGCGATCAGGGTGAACATGCGCGGATCGTCCCAATCCTCGATGTATTTTTCCTTGACGAGCTTGAGAATCTTCCTCTTGGACATTACCGTGCCCTGCAAGGCCAAGCGTCCATACTCAGACTGCCTAGGTTTGTAGACCTCTAGAGCGTCGCAAAGCCATTCGTACGATTCCCTAGACAAGATAAACTCGGTAGTGCATAGAGAGTGGCTGATGTTCTCGAAGCTATCGACAAGACAGTGGGTGAAATCGTAGGTTGGGTAGATGCACCAGTCCTTGCCTGTTCGGTGATGCGCAGCCTCGAGGACTCGATATGCGATCAAGTCCCACATCTGAGGGTTTCCGTTCTCAATATCCTGCTTCATCCTAAGCGTTGCTTTGCCGGGCGAATACTTTCCTGATCTCATGTTCTCGAACTCAGTTAACGACTCTTCAACAGGCCGGTCGCGGTATCGGGACGGTTTGCGTGGTCCGCGCTCCGGCCCTCCGCGCTGCTCCTTGATCTCGTCACCTGTAGAGTGGTCTACATAGGCTTTCCCCCGCTTGATCAGCTCCACTGCGAGATCGTAAAGCCTCTGGAAGTAGTCACTAGAGTATGTGACTTTGAAAGGCTCAAAACCGAGCCATCTAACGGTCTCTAAGATGCTGGTAAAGTACTTCTCCTCTTCGGCTTCAGGGTTGGTGTCGTCATAACGAAGGTAGCACAGTCCGCCATGATACTTCGCAAAGCCAAAGTTGACTGCAATGGCTTTGCTGTGGCCAATATGCAAAAAGCCGTTGGGCTCAGGTGGGAATCGGGTCATCACCATTCCCTTGGTAGCTGCGAGATGCTGCTCCTTCAGCTCGGGCTTGATTTGAGGGTTTTCGCCAGGCTTGTGAAGGTTTGCCAAAAATCCTTCCTTGAACATGGCGTCGGGATCAGCAGGCCCCAAAGAAGTAGCCGACGCAACCTTCGTGAGATCTTTAGACGCAGATGCAGTAGGTTTCTTCTTCTCTTTCGGAGGCGGAGCCTTTTTCGGGCCATAGGTGGCAAGCAACGACGCTTCCACAGCATTTTTGACGTCAACGGTGTTGGCCCATCGCATTCTCGGAGTGGTTTTGACGGCCGCCAGAATGGAGCCCAATCTCGGCCAACCTTCGACAGGATCCAAGTCGGCCCTGTGGCTTGCAACGTATTCATCGACAGTTTTACGGCACTGCTCTGGCGTGACGACCACACCTGTGGATATAATCGGAACGGAAGATTGCGAGAGTGAGTAAAAGTTTTTAGATATAGTCGCAACGTGATGCAAGCCGTTGAGAGCAAGAGTCAGTCCGTTATAAAACTGCATGCCATGGGAGCGACGCTCCTGACGGCTCTAATACATGCGTTTGGTTTTTGAGTCTCATCATTCAGGCCGGAACAGCCTGCGATCACATAGGTCAAAGGAAGACACTTACCTACGCCGCATTCCCTGTCGAAAGAGTCCTTATCTGGCTGCCCATGAATACCGGAGAGATATTTGTATGCTGCGTTGACTTGATCCGAAGAGGACAGGCTGCCGTCGACGATGCGAGAAACAACATAATCGCGACTAGGCTTCTCAGACGCCTCCTTAGCAAGGGATGCTGTGATGACGAGGGCAGACGCTTTTGGGTCGATCGCCTTGGAGGCGAGACTATTGTCTGTAATGACGCTTTCGAGTGCTGCTGTGTGTTTCGTGTTGGTCAACGTTTCTATAGCGCGGTTACCGCTGAGATTGAGAGACTCGAACAGCTTAAGAAGGCGAGCATTTTCGGGATCATTGACATCGACCTTGGGCGGCATATTGCGCTCGATGCGTTACTTGTGCCGACGTGCGAGCCTAAAGTGCTGCCCGTCTCTGCTGCTTCAGCTCTGCTGAAAGATAGCTGATGAAGCAATGGATAAGGTGCTTGAGAACAGAACACTACTGTTGAGTAGAGTAGGATGGTGCGTGAAGTCGTGAGTGAAGTAAGCAATCAGCAAGGCGATGGGTGGAAATGGACGTTGGAAGATATAGTGAGAGAGCAGTCTTTCTGAGCAAACATGATTCAAGCTACATGGAAATAATTCTGTGCGCTTAGTTGCGCAAGAAAGGCGCCGATATAATTCGTTGTGATTTTACTCGCTCGACATAGCCTGAGCCACCAAAACGCCCGATCGCGTGTTTTGTCGCCCACTTCACACTCACATTCCTCAGCCCCTTTGGCAATCTTAATCCTGCATGGCTTTATCTACGTACTGCAAGAGTTCGTGAGGCTATGAAGACATTCGGTTCGTCTTCTGCGAGTCTAAGCAAGGGGCTACATGCAATGCCAGAATAAAGGCAAATGACCCCATCCATGCGCATGGATCGGGTACCGAGCCAGTACCGATCCCGTCGCGAGCGACTGCTGACCGATATGCCAAAGATTTACTCCAGATGTTAGACCGTGAAGCCAGTCCCGATCTTCTTCACATGATCATCCTTGCGGTCGCCATTAACTGCAATCAGTTCAAGGTAACAGCCTCCTGCAAAGCCTCGCTGCCCATTACCATCAAGGAAAGGTCGAAGGAGGAATCCACTTTGATCTCCAAGCCACCTACCCAGGCTTAGGTTACAGCGGATCATACCCTTGAAGAATGACATGCATTACTCTTTCGTCTTACCGCAAGCGAGTGTGAGAACCGGACAGCTTTGGTGATTCATTCTCACCAAGTCGTGACTCCAAGAGATGGGAAACTAAGTAAGCAAGGTAGGCGTGGTGGTTTAACAGAGGGCATACAAGTACCGGTTCATAAGAGCTCTTTCCACTTCGTCACTCTAGCTAAGCATATGGTCCCATGTTGAGCCTATGCCTCTTCCTCTCTTCTGGGCCAGCCCTTTGAGGCTGCATAAACTAATTGTGTCGGGCCCCACTTAACGAAAATTGAGACACACACACACACACACACACACGCACACTAGACATGGTTCAACGCGTAAGAATATTCGAAAATCTGCGTACTTTCCGGTGAATGGATGCAGTAGGCAAGCGCACCGGCCCGCGCAAGCTAAGGTAACATCATTATCACTCTTAGGTGGTGGCGGAAAACAGAGCATGTTGCCCTGTTTGGGATAGCCGTGCATAGGCCAGGAAGTATATAAACGACAAAAGCTCTCCCTGCCCCCATCTTAATATGGCCGTGAGCTAGAGAACGAATTGAAGACCCAGGGATTAGGTGTAGTTCCCCAAATCCAGTAATTGGTAGCTGGCGATATACATATTTGTTAGCTGCACGTGCGTTGCAATAAAATCGAACTGATTGAATATCAAGCTGAAGCGTGAAGCGTGAAGCGGGAGCATAAGAAGATCAAAGGGGCTACAATAATCTGCACAGGCCGGGTACTTGAGGCTTGAACGGAAGGCGCACGCGCATCCACCAATTTCTTACTAGCGCCATTATTCTGCACTGGCACTGGCACCGGCGCCCTGCAATGTGAATGTGAATGTGGGCTCGGAGCCCGCCATCTCTTTGTCGCTATGTTCTTGGGCTAATTTGTTCTAGTCGTGCCACATCCTTTTGACTTCCAGATCATTGAGCCGCTCGGCAAGCTGCGCTCTAACGACCATCATCACTTCCCTACGCCGACGTCCGGACTCCACCCAACTACACACTTCCTTCGAATCACTCATCAATCTGTGGTATTGCTACTGTGCTGTCACTTCCACGCTGAAGCGAGCTAGCAGCATACAAACACTCATCGGAGCGGAAATACTCCGTTGCAACGGTCCAGTTCTTGCCACTCGGGCCACTGAGCGTTGTCGAACGTGGTAGCTATTCTGCGGGGTCACCTTGCCGCATCTGCGACCCGAAATAGCGACGGAAAACTACATTCGGCTACCCCTTCGAGCGACACAAGCCGTTGTTGATCACTCTAGCACACATATCGCCAAGGTTCGTTTTTGCAAGCAGCGGGAACAGAAAAGATGGGTTGCGGAGCTTCCAAGGTCGACAAGGAGGGTCAGGCCCGTAACGATGCCATCGAAGCACAGCTGAAGAAGGATCGCCTTGCTCAGAAAAATGAGATCAAGATGCTCCTTCTGGGTGCTGGAGAATCTGGAAAGTCCACCATCTTGAAGCAGATGAAACTCATCAACCATGGTTCCTACTCAGCCGAGGAGAGAGAATCCTACAAGGAGATCATCTTCTCCAACACCGTCCAGTCTATGCGTGTCATTCTCGACGCCATGGAACGCCTCGACATCCCTTTGGCCGACGGCAGCAATGCGCATCGTGCCGAGATTATCCTCGGCCTGTCTCCCAGTATCGAGTCGGATACCATGCCTCGTGAGGTGGCAGATGCCATTCACGGCTTGTGGTCCGACGCAGGAGTTCAAACTTGTTTCGATCGCAGCAGAGAGTTCCAGCTCAACGATTCGGCCAAATACTACTTTGATTCCATTCAGAGGATGGCCGAGCCCAATTTCCTTCCCACAGACCAGGATGTGCTTCGATCCCGAGTCAAGACAACGGGTATCACCGAAACCCACTTCCAAATCGGCCAACTCAACTACAAGCTCTTTGACGTAGGAGGCCAAAGATCCGAAAGAAAGAAGTGGATTCACTGCTTTGAAAACGTCACTGCCATTATCTTCCTTGTCGCTATCTCAGAATACGACCAGCTCCTGTACGAGGATGAAAACGTCAACCGCATGCAGGAGGCCTTGACCCTTTTCGACAGTATCTGCAACTCTCGTTGGTTTGTCAAGACCTCGATCATTCTCTTTCTGAACAAGATTGATCTCTTTAAGCAAAAGCTCCCTGTTTCGCCCATGGCGGACTACTTTAGCGACTACACCGGCGGTTCGGACTATAACTCCGCTTGTGAATACATCGTCAACCGCTTCGTAAGCCTCAACCAGAGTGATGCCAAGACCATCTACACGCACTTCACCTGCGCCACCGACACAAGCCAGATCCGATTCGTCATGTCGGCGGTCAACGATATCATTATCCAGGTGAACCTACGCGACTGCGGGCTCTTGTGATTTGCGAACATACCAATGTCGACTTCCTGCCAACTGCGTCCCTTCCTGAACAGCATGCCGATCACCCTCCCGCTTAATCTGCTGATGGTCACTACGGCCAACGCGCACTGTTGGCTGCTCTCCACTCCCGAGTAACTCAACTTCCACACTGTATACCATGAGGAGGGTCTTTCTGCTTCTGCATGCCTCCTTCTTTACCCCATCATCGCCGTTTTTCGACCAGTTTAACCCCGGATTCTCCCGGTTCCGTCATGCCTCCTTCTGGCTTTGAACGCATCAACGCTCACTTCGAGACACCACATGGACCCTGTCACCCACAGCACCCTATCACTGTCTTGCCTAACCTTCGCATCTCATGGTGGATGGTGGGAGACGGTCCTGTCCCCAGCTAGTCTCACTACCTGCATCTGCACAAGCCGCTAAACCCGTGCCAAGTAGAGTGTGTCGGTATGCGATGCAACGTGGCAGTTTGGCGTTCGCGAGCGCTGGGGCAGTAGCTGTGGCGAAATGAGGGCGGGAATCAGCGCCGCGCTTCTCGCTAGCCAGTGTTATAAAAATGAGTTCTGCTATAGTACAGCGTGGTCAGGTGAAGTGGAGGGAGGTTAGGGGTTGTTGGCAGCGGCGGCCTCGGCCTTGGCGATGGAGGAGGTGCCGTACTGGATGCGATACTGGCGCATGTGAGCGATCTTGTCGGCGTAGGAGGCCTGGTCGCGGTTCATGTACTCGATGATCTGGTCGAGGGTGACGACGGCAAAGACGCGGGTGTTGTACCGGTGTTCGACCTCGGTGATGGCGGAGGACTCGCCGGGGACCCCGTCCTTCTGCGACTTCTCCTGGCGGTCAAGGGCAATCACGACGCCAGCGAGCTGCGCGGCGGGCTGTGCGGCAAGGATCTCCATCGCTTCGTTGATCGCCGTGCCGGCAGTGATCACGTCGTCCAAGATGAGCACCTTACCGACGAGCTCGGCGCCGACCAGCGAGCCGCCCTCGCCGTGCGTCTTGGCTTCCTTGCGGTTAAAGCAAAACCCGACGTCGAGGCCGTGGTGCAGCTGCAGAGCCATCGCGGTCGCCGCCGCGAGCGGGATGCCCTTGTACGCCGGCCCGAAGAGGACATCAAACTGTACGCCCGACTCGACAATCCGCTTGGCGTAGCACTCGGCCACCTTGGCCACCTTGGAACCGGTGTTGAAAAGTCCCGCATTGAAGAAGTACGGGCTCAGACGGCCCGACTTGAGCGTATACGGCCCGTCGAATTTGAGAATGGCGCTGTCAAGCGCCAGCTGGATGTACTCGGACTGGTAGTCGGCCAGCTCCACCTTGGCGGCCGCACCCGTCGTGCCGGCCAAGGCCGCTCGCGCGGCGTCCTCAGCGTCGGAGAGTTGCATCTCTGTGTCTTTGTTGCTGGTCTTGGGCGCCTTTTTGGAGGGCTGCGACGAAAACTGTCGGCCTCCGTCCTCACTCGATAGATCCGTGTCAAAGATGCGGTACGAAAGCGCGCTGATGGTGAAAGACGGAAATAAAAGCCAAAGAGTAGAAGAATGTCAGTTTTAACATTTTGCAAACAGCAGGCAGAAGGAGTCGGCGCAATTACGGCCGATACCGGATGTACAACGGCTTTCAGGAGCCATGCAGCGAGCGCACTGACACTTACCTCTTTTCTTGCTTGTCAAGCATGAGGTTGACGCTGTTGATGGCTCTCCAAATGGGGAAGCTCAGCTTGTGGTCAAGCACACGACCTTCGTGCTCGGACGGCAGCACGTCAATCACGTAGCTGCCCATCTTCTTACTCTTCAGCAGGACACCGAACTCTCCGGGGACATGGTCGAGGATGGGGTAGTGGTGGCCGATCATGAAGGCGAGATCCTTGAGCTGGCACTGTAGGATAGCACGCTCCTCGATATGAGATCGAATCGAGAGGAGACCGTCGGAAATGATTCTCCACTTGCACTCCAGGCTGCTGTCCTTACCAGCATCCTGACGGCCAAGACTCTTGATACCGCAGTTGATCAGCCGCAGCAGGATTGGATTCATATGCGGATGGTTGCCTCGGCCAGGCCCACCGCCAGTGATGACGGCTCGCGCGGTGGTCGACGTCAGGTAGACCGAGCGCAAGGGAAGGTGGTTCTCGTTGCGGACGAGCAGGTTGCGCAACGGAAAGGAGTCCTTGAGGTCGAAGAACTTCTTGCAAGCTTGCACCTGCTCGTTGCTGGGGTGGATGTAGGCGAACGGGTCTTCCTTGTATGGCAGGCCACCGGGGACACCGTGCCCGTCAGCGACCGCCTTCTGTTGCGCGATCTTCCTGGCTCGGTCGGCAGCATGCTTATCCTCCTTGACGTTGGTTTCTCCTGACGTCTCGGCCTCTGCAACAGCAGTAGCGGTACCATCGTCCTCCTTAATCTTCTTGACGGCTGGCTCTTCGGCCAGGGTCTCGGGTGAAAGCTCTCGCTTGCTTGA
Source organism: Tranzscheliella williamsii (assembly GCA_023212725.1). Classification (NCBI taxonomy): domain Eukaryota; kingdom Fungi; phylum Basidiomycota; class Ustilaginomycetes; order Ustilaginales; family Ustilaginaceae; genus Tranzscheliella; species Tranzscheliella williamsii. The sequence goes on from JALBYF010000015.1 coordinate 18,465, forward strand.
GCTGAGTGGATTCTCTGCGTCCGGCTCGGTGGCATCAAGATGCTCCATGGCGCGGATCATACCAGCAGCCATGCCCTCGGCGTCGGGATCACCAACCTTCTCGAGCAAGGCAACGAAGAATCCACCAGTGTCCTGCAGATGCGGGTAAAGTCTCATGCAATGTTCAGTGCCCAACTCAACCTCGTCGCCCTGCGGCCAGAGCGTCTTGGGCGTTTTGGAAGCCAGGTCGGGATCGAGCTTATTGAGCTGCTCCCAGTCGTCCAGCCAGGCAATCTCTGGCAGACGGTCTCGGTATTCTTGTGTGCCGGGCTCAGGCGCCGCAACTTCCACAGGCGGCTCCGTCGTTTCCGTCTCAGTAGCAGTCTCAGTAGCTGTGAGGGTGTCGTCGTCTTCACCCTCGGCATCTTTCATATCGGCATCCTGAGCATCGTCCACAGCTTCAGCAGTCTTGTCCAACGAGTTGGCTTCGGCTCTGGCAGCCTTTTCCAAAGCATGCTTGGACTTGCCGAAGAGGTGGGCTCCCCGGCCGGGAGCTGCTTTCCAGGTTGTCAGACCCGGCCTGCGCACCAGCTCGGGCAGCTTCGAGCTGCAGTCGACGATTCTGACCTTGCCTCCGAATCGGCGGATGGCTTCGGCAACGACCGCTTCGTTCTCGATGGGATTCATGGAACAGGTTGAGTAGACCAAGCGGCCTCCTTCGCGAAGCTGGTTGAGACCGCGGACCAGTATTTTGAGCTGCAGTGCGTGGAGACCGACCGCATTGTTGGGAGTCCATTCCTTCCAGATGGGGACATTCTTCCTGATAGTGCCGTCTCCCGAGCATGGAACGTCGGCAAGGATGCGGTCGTACTGCATAGCGACTTGCTCGACTTGAGCGCCTTCCTCGGGAGCTTTCCAGGGAACTTGGATGGACTGGTAGTTGGAAGCGTCAAGATTGGTGACGAGGAGATTCGGGGAGGGGAGTCGCTGCGACTGATGGACAAGCATATGGGCACGTTTGGTATCTGAATCGTTGGCGATGACCATGCCAGCTGGCATGGGGTTGTAGGCGTCCGGAGAAGAAGTGAAAGGCGAATGCAAAGACTCGACAAGCTGGGCGGTCTTGGAGCCAGGAGCGGCACACATGTCGAGGACAATATGGTGAGGCTGAACGTTGAGGAAAAGCGGGGGCAGCATAGAGACAGCTTCCTGGCGGCTGATGGAGCCTACATCAGTTTCGTGGACTAGGAACTGATGGAACCTCTTGAACTCTGGGGACTTCCTGATGACGTTTTTCTTTGTGTTGAGATGCCAGCCGAGCCCATCGGGATACCAAGGAAGGTTCTTGGGCGGGTCGACCTTCTCGCCGTCGAAAATGACGTTGGAGAGGAAAGGAGCATAAATATCCTTAAGCGCCTTGAGCAGCTGAGGAGTGGTCTCCTTACCTGCCGTCAGACGGAAAGTGGTAGGAAGAGGGGTGCGCAGATACTCCATGAACGTGCCCCATTCGGAAGGGTCGAGAATTCCCTGGTCGATGTAGTAGGCCTCGAGACGAGCATTCTTCTGGTCGCCAGTGTGGTAAGCGGCTCGGACACCTTGGCCGTTGTGAGCCCCGCCTCTACCACCTCCTCTTCCTCCACCGCGACCCCTTCCGCCGCCTCGCCCGCCTCCGCCTCGGCCTCTGCCTCCACCACCGCGTCCTCGACCACCTCCTCGGGCCATCTTCTGTAAATATGCAGGTGTAGGCAAGTAGGACGTTTCCAACGAGCGTGTTCCGATCGACTCTCTGTCTGTGCCTGTCCCTGTTCCCCTTGGCTGCTAATCCTTCCTTGCCAGTGTCTCGTTGCCAATGTGGATTTGGGTGGGAGGGGTGCTGAAGAAAGTGCACAGCTGCAACAGCCGCCGCGGTATTGAATTTTTCTTGTGGAAATTCTTCTTGAAAATCCACATTTCCTGTCCAACAAATCTGTGAATTCTGCTGGGTGATAAAGCCTCAGCTTCGGATCCGAACGTGGGGCAGCGAGTCCTCTGTGAGTTGATCAGCCACGACTTGGCTTTCCATGCTTCTCCTACTTGCAGCGTCACTCACCTCTTCATCACTTCCTACTTACCCCACCCCCTCCCGGATCACCGCCGTCAGTGGAATAGGCTGCGTCAGCTCTGCTCAGCGTCACGAAGCCCTCGGCTTGCAGTAGAGGCCATGGCAGCTAATGCCGCTTCGGGCAATGACCCGCTAGACCTCATCCGCGCCGCTATCCGCAATGGCGAAGGAGGAGCTCATCTGCTTTCTTCTATCAGCTTTCAGGACGAGAATGCCGCACCTGTGGAATCGGTTGTCGCCGCCCGGACGGTGAAGCTAGGCGATGTTACCCTCGACAAAAGCACACCCACGCGACTAGCCAGGTCGAGAGATGAGCTCGGGTCGCGTTTGCAAGCTGGTGCTATTCCGCTGCCAGAGTCTGAGCCTGGGATGTTCTACAACGTGGAGGCGATCTTGCTTGCGCTGCAGGCGAGGGAGGAGCGTCCAGGCGCGTACCTCGCGCAAGCTGCCACCGCCAAGGTGGCGTCGTTCCCGGCGCTGGACCGAACCGCTATTCTGGACTATCTGCTGGGCCGACGAGCCGAGTGGAGCGGCGTTCTCAGTCTCCGCGATTTCTCGGCGGCTTCGGCTGCTGCTGTTGCTTCGACTGAGGCGGCGGCGGCGGCGCCGGTGACTTCGGCCACGGCGGGGCAGGGCACCAAGCGGCCGTACGTGGTGAACAAGGCGGATGTGGAGTTTGTCAAGCGCATCCGTTCGCAGTACGAGATTGTGCTGCGCACACGCAACGATGCGCTGCGGGGCAACGCAAGTACGCTGGCTGGCGGCGCAGCGGTGTCGCGCGTCGTCGGCCCCAAGATGACCGACTTCGAAGGCTTCCGCCGCGCCTTCTCCGCCAAGGTGGAGGCCGCGAGGAAAGAGGCCGGACGCACATCGCGCCACGCGGCCGCGCCCAGCTCAGCGTCTGCAGCGACGGGAAGAGCGGGCCTTTCGGCCGGCGGCCAGGCGCGAAAGCAGCGCGCACAGGATCCGATTGTGATCATCTCCAACTCGCCCACCAGCCTGCTCAACATGTTCAACATCAAGCAGTATCTGGAAGAAGGCATCTTTGTTGCTCCGGAAGAGGCGCGCGCCCGCGCACGCGGCGTGGCGGACCTCGTTGTCTCGATCACAAGCCGGGGCGGGGGGACGGGGGCGGGAGCGGGGGCTGGCGCGGGGGCGGGGGTGGGCATCGGGCGGCGGATCCTGGTGGTCGACAACGCCGAGGCGGTGAACCGGCTGGGCGGGCATGCAGCTCCCGGGGCCGACCCGTGGGGCCGCGTCGTTGCCGTCTTTACCACCGGCCAAACGTGGCAGTTCAAGACATACAAGTGGAACGACCCGCGCGAGCTCTTCCGCCACGTCATGGGCGTCTACGCGCGCTGGCACAACGAGCCGCCCAATCACAACGTCCGCGACTGGAACGTCGTCGAGCTCCAGATCGACCGCTCCAAGCGCCACACCGACAAGCAGGTCGTCAGCTATTTCTGGCGCCAGCTCGAAACCTGGGTCCACCGCCGAAAGCCGCACCTTGTCTCCTGACTTCCACCTCCCCCACCCTCCTCCCCCCCAACCACACTTCCATTAGTCTTCCACTCACCCCACTCCCCCCACTGCCCGGCCGCCTCCTCCCTTTCTGGAACATGGACGGCTCTCCTTTCGCGCATCCAGTTGGCCCGCGCTCTTGTCTCAAAACAGTCCTACAACCCGTATCTTGTACTTTTAGCCATTTCAAGCAGACTGCTTCGTCACTGAACTGGAGCGAAGTGGATCAGCGTGGGCCGTGTCTCGTCGGTGCGCCGGCGTAACTCGACGTGCAAGGAAGAATGAGGATAAGGCGATAAATAGGATCTCCTTCCTGACGATTAGTAATACAGTACAGCGCGGCGATGGAAGCGTGGCGGAAGGGGGTGGGGTGCGGCTAGCGACGGGAGAGGCGGGCGGAGCGGCCCTGTGCAACGGGCGGGGGGCTGTTGTTGGCGCTGTTGGCGGGGGTCTGGTCCGGGTCAGTTTTGTTTCTAGCGGAGAATCGGGTGGGGCCTTTGTCGTCGTCGCCGTCCGTGTTGGGGAGAGGGGGTTGGGGGTCTGTGTTGTTGTGGGGGTGGTGCAGCTGGGCGGGGCGGTGCGTTTGGGCGGGATCTTCGCAGAAGCTGTAGTACTGTTCGGTGTGCTTGTCGACCTGCCAGAGGGCGGTAGCGGCATCCCACTGCGCGCCGCGCTGCCGCCGCGCCCAGACAAGCAGGCTGTTCCAGCCGGCGGACGAGGTGGCCGCCTTGGACATGTCCACCATCTGCTCCTCGTCTCTGTCCGTCGCCAGGAACGCCACGGTGGGCGAGTTGCCGCGCTCTGACCGCGCCTTAGCCGCCTCCTGGCCCGTCTCATCCGTCGCCGGCGCTGCTACATCCGCCACGGCATCTGGCGCTAATGAAGTCGGCGCGGCCTTGGCGTCGTCCACAGCTGCAGGCTCAGCAGGCGGCACTGCGGGCGGCACTGCGGTAGTGGCGCTCCCCTCCGGCGGTGGGTCGCGCTCCGCCGCCTCCTTGGCCGCATTCTTGGCCCGCACTGACGGCGGCACATAGCTGTTCGAATACGGCTCTACTTTGGGCACGCGGATCAGCACATCACGCGGCCGTGTCCGCACAGCCGGCATCGCTCTGGACGGCTTGTTACCCCTTCCGCAGTCAATCAAGCCGATACCAATCCCAATCGGCGCACGCCGCCGTCGACGCGCGGATGCGGAACCGTGCGAAAAGCGCGTGGGAAAGAGGGAGCAGAGGGACGTGCGCGTATCGCTAAGCGTCGATCTGCGCGTCCCACGCCTTGCGATCGGTAACCGGCGGTGAAGCGATAGCCAACGGTACGCAAGATGCCGTCGAAATAAAGGTGATGGTGGCTTGGTGGGGACCGCATGCATCAACACAGCATTTCGGTCGGACCGCCCGATGTTGCGCGCTAACAGAGCGGATATGCCATGGCAACACTCACAATAATTCCCAAATCATCGCCATCGGCTTTGCGCGTAGGCTAACCGATCGAATCTATAAGTCGCAATCGCGCTGGAAGCCTCTGCAATCGGGACCCCCGCTGTTTCCACACTCCGTCTGCTTTGCCGTGCCATTCAGAGGGGCTGTCAGGTGGGCTCTTGAACCTTGCTCAACGCCAAGGCTCCAGCGGTCCGTACGCTGTTCACGCTATGCTACTTTGGCCAGTAGAAGGCCACCCCGAGAAGGCGGCAGAAGGGAAACACAGGTCAGCCCTTCGCGGCAAGCTTGCCAACCCACACCTTGTACCTCTCTTTACACCGGCGCTAGTACACAAGCACATGGGAGAGGTCGCATGAAGGCAAGATAGTCCGTGGTCTGAAGTAGCGGTACAATGTGTTCTCGTCACGCTATGTCATACGTAGACTCCGACGGCGTTGAAGAGAGCAACCACGCCGAATCCTGCTTGCAGGCTCGCCAGAATCGCCACGACGATCTCCTTTGCGCCGAGACTGCGTTTGGGAAGTCTGCGTGGGAGGAACAGACGGAAGGACCATAAATTGGGAAGTGTATGCGGACATACCGTCAGTAACGTCGGACGACCACCGGTAGCGGCGGAGGTACGTACGTGGTAAAGTAGAACGCGGACAGAAAGACCGCTGCTAAGAGAATGAAGGCGAGGTAAGGCAGCGCAGCGATGGGAATCAACGGTTGGAAGACGGGAGACGATGCGTGCAGTGCCTAGTGACAGACCGCCGTCGAAGCATGGAGATCGAAGGCGACGGGTCAGCCAAGACATTCAATAGCCCCCACCTCGGCCTGCTGAGCTTTTGTGATACGTACCGCAAGTCGTCCTGAGGAGGTCACCTGGCTCATGTTGTACAGACTAGCTACAGCACAGTGTAGCGGTGGTCTGAGATCTGAACGCTGCTGGATGATGGCCTGTAAGATGGCCGGCGTCAGCTACGCATCGAGAAGAATCGAGCCTTCATCGGGCTAATTGGTGGCCCAACCGCGAGCCCGCCTTGCGGCCGACGTGGGAAAAGCAACAAACACAAGCACTTAGGGTTGTTAGACCCTTTTCTGTCCTGGTTCCCATGTTAGAGTGAATATGGCCCTGCTTCGTTTCCGCTTTTCTCCGTTATGTGATTGGAGCTGTCGACTCGCCGCACACTGAGAAGTAGGCCGGCTAATTAGCGTTGGATCGTTACAACAACCCGATGATGAAGCTAGCGCATCTCGAATCACATGCGTCGGCGGGGACGCCATCATGATACGAACGTTGCGAGATAAGACCAAGATAGAGAGCATGTAACGGCAACAAGCACGATGCCCGATGCAATGCGCCGCGCTGGCTATGGTCGCAGCGGCCGCAAGGAGTCCCTTGTGAGCGGGTCCGTTGTTGTGCGAGTCCCTTGTGTGCGCTCCTGCCATCATCTGCGACCTGACGAAATCAGGTTTGCTTTGTTTCATCCAAGCATGCGCTAGTGGCCTTGTCTTCAATTTCCAGTCTACACTGCATCCTCGCGCTCTCTTTCACACTGTGAATGCTAGTGCTTGTCACGCAAACTCGCAGCGGCTGTGGTCCAGCAACAGCGTTGCAGCGCCGTAAAGGCCAGCTCCTGCGCGGAGTACTGACGTGGCGGGTCTGGGGTCGGCTGTGCGTGGAGGGAGGAAGCGGGCTGCTCAGTCCAATGAGAATCTTCGAGTTTGAAGGCCATGCAAACGCGCGGCTGGGACAGCGCCGACAAAATAGTAGCCAAGTTGATCATGCAGGACGTTGCTCGAAGTCAGATTGTCGCTGCGGGGAGGGCGGCCAAGTCAGATGTATGTCCGACGCCTCCGCCATAGCCCGATCGTGGAGGCGGCTAAGGTGCAGCTCGGGTGTCTCCGGGTCCGCAACCACCCGACAAGAAGTCGCAGTTACTCTCACCCTTTCTCCACCCCTGAAGAGCCTACCCGCCGAGTGCGAGACAGGCCACACTGCTCCCACCCCCTTTAAGCTGTCGACGTCACACGCCCGTGAAGTTCCGGAAGGGCGTCTATCAGTCCATGCATCTTTCCGCTAGAAGACACCATTGCTACAAAGACATATATACAAGCAAGGAAGGCCAGAGGACTTGCATTGCTTCCTCACCATACCGTTTGTTCGCCTTTTTCGACTTTGCCAGTCACATCGCTCCTAGCTTCTGAACAAACCTTCCTCCTCCACCACGACCGCCCACCGCTCCGAACTTTCCAAAGCCACACAGGGCACTCAAAGTCGCTCGTCACCGTCACGCAACACCCATAGACAATTTCTGTAAGTGTGTTGGCATGTTGAGACTCGGTGACTCGTTGTTCGGCTTTGCTTTGCGTTTCTATCGACGTGGTTATGTTGGCGTGGCTCTCGCATCGACCCCAACAGGGTTACGGTGGAGGCTGCGGAAAGATCCGCCCAAAATTGCGGGGTAGAAGATTCCGAAGACGCAGTGCAGAACCACACGAATGGATGCAGATGCCGTCGCCAGGCAAGAACGAACTTGCTGGCTGTTGCTGCCATTGGCAGTAGACGCGCATGTTGGATTCCTCTTCTGCCTCCCAGCAGCCTGCGCTGATTCGTCCGCTTGCTAGCTTGGTCGGCCTTGCTTTAGGTAGCTAGCCTTGTGTAAAGCGGGTCCGATTTTTTGAAATCGGGACCGAAGCCGAATTGAAAATCGAGCTTGTTTCCGATCTGGCCCGCGCCGAATCCTGTTCACATTCACAGGCCAGAAGACGAGACACAGCCGGGTAGCGCGCCAGCAACCAGAAGCTAGCTGCCGGAGCCAACTGCCAACAGTCAAAGGCGTGGGACTGGAGACACATTGGCCTTCCCTCTACCGCTCCCGCCCGGCTTTGTCTCTGCTACCGACCGGGCGCTGAAAGGGATAGTGACGTTACAGTCTTATGTTGGCCTACCCCTTCTCGGCTCTCGTCGTAGTCGTCATCGTTATTGACCTATACGACAAGAGGTTGTCCCGTGTTGTCTGTCTATCCTCTTGGCGCCTTTGCGCGGTGGGTTTCTCATCCATTGGCGGGGCTTTGTGTCTGTGGCCGACTGACAGTGCTGCAGCAGCAATGTGTAGTCGTGTCAAAATCACTCACCAATGCGCAGCCTTCCATTGGGTATGGTGGGGTTAGACCGCGAGCGTCACGAGATGTCCCAGTCTGCATGCTTGGCCTTGCAGCTTTCATTGGTCACACTCGCGCTGGGCTCTTTCTGCTCTGCCCTTGTCCTGCGCTACCGCTCTACTACTTTTCTGCCAATCTGACGGGGCGCAGCCAGTGTCGCTCTGCCTGTCGCTCTGCTTGCGAAAGGCTCTTCTGCATTCACATGATCATTTGACCGCCCACTTCCTTGAGGCTATCCGAATCGAGACTGACGATCTGCCTCGCTCTTTTTCCTCCCGCCCGCTCCGCCTCCACTCATCACGCACCTCACTCGGTCGCCTGCATTGCATTTCGGCCTGCTCCCATCACACTTTGCCCGCATCACACCCGTTCGTCGCCGACGCATCCAACATCGTCACATTTCGACCGATTCGCCAAATCGCCTCACTCGCGGGATTACTTGCCCTCCGCTACTTGCCTTGCGTCCCTCCTCTCAACTTTTTCCTTCCCTTCCGATCTTTCGTCTGCGCACCTGCTTTTTGTCAACGTTGTTCTTGCCAGTGACTCTATCGTCACTGTATTCCCACCGCCTTGCTTCCATAGACCTATCCACCTGCTTATCTGCTAGTCTAATCGCCCACAATGACTTCGCCAGGCAACCATCATGATGATCTGCCCACCCACAACCCCCACTACACCCTTCTCGGCTCCGACCTCAAACTCTTCTCCGATGCTGGCTTTGACATGGACAAGATCCACCTCAAGCGAAATGCTTCTGTCGCCCAGCTCTACGAAGATGCCATCAAGAAGGAAGGTGCCGTCATCTCCTCCGCTGGTGCTCTGATCAACTACTCGGGCAAGAAGACCGGTCGATCGCCCAAGGACAAGCGTATCGTCTACGAGGAGACCTCCAAGGACCATGTCTGGTGGGGACCCGTCAACATCAAGATGGACGAGCACACCTTTGAGATCAACCGAGAGCGAGCCATCGACTACCTCAACACCCGTGACGACATTTACGTCTTTGACGGTTTCGCCGGCTGGGACCCCAAGTACCGAATCAAGGTCCGAATCATCTGCGGACGAGCCTACCACGCCCTTTTCATGCACAACATGTTGATCCGACCCACTGTGGAGGAGCTCGAGCACTTTGGTGAGCCCGACTTTATCATCTACAATGCCGGCCAGTTCCCTGCCAACCGATTCACCGCCGGCATGACTTCCACCACTTCGGTCGAAGTCAACTTCAAGCGACAGGAGATGGTCATCCTCGGCACCGAGTACGCCGGTGAGATGAAGAAGGGCATTTTCTCTGTTATGCACTACCTCATGCCCGTCAAGTACAACCAGCTCTCGCTCCACTCGTCAGCCAACGAGGGCCCCGACGGAGACGTCTCGCTCTTCTTCGGTCTTTCGGGTACCGGCAAGACTACGCTCTCTGCCGACCCTAAGCGAGCCTTGATCGGTGACGACGAGCACGTCTGGTCCGATGAGGGTGTCTTCAACATCGAGGGCGGTTGCTACGCCAAGTGCATTGGGCTCTCCGCTTCCAAGGAACCCGAAATCTTCAACGCGATTCGATTCGGCGCCGTGCTGGAGAACGTGGTGTACGACAAGAACACGCGCGAGGTCGACTACGACGATGCGATTATCACCGAAAACACGCGATGCTCGTACCCAATCGAATTTATCCCCAACGCCAAGATCCCCTGCATGGCCAACAGCCCTCCCAAGAACATCATTTTCCTGACGTGCGATGCTTACGGTGTTTTGCCGCCCGTCTCCAAGCTGAATGCCAGCCAGGCCCAGTACCACTTTATCTCTGGTTACACCTCCAAGACCCCCGGTACCGAGGACGGCATCCAGGAGCCCTCGCCTACCTTCTCCACCTGCTATGGTCAGCCTTTCATTGTCCTCCACCCGCGAGTGTATGCCAAGATGCTTGCCGAGCGCATGGAAAAGCACAAGGTGGATGTTTGGCTGGTCAACACTGGTTGGGCCGGTGGCAAGTTCGGTGTCGGACAGCGATGCCCGCTCAAGTACACACGAAAGATCATTGACTCGATCCACGACGGCTCGCTCGCCAAGGCCACGTTCCAGAAGTTCGGTGTCTTCAACCTGCAGATCCCCACCGCTATCGAGGGCGTTCCCGACACACTGCTCAACCCCGCCACCTCATGGCCGGATGCGTCCGCCTTCAAGGTGGAGGTCAACAAGCTGGCCGACATGTTTACCACCAACTTCGAGAAGTACGCCAACGACGTCTCTGCCGAAGTGGCCCAGGCCGGCCCTCAGCGCTAGAAAGCGACCCTACCGCAGCCCCTCTGATGCACTGCCGCCTTGACGAAACACACAGCATGCCTCTATCGCTCGCTGTGATATTTCTTCCGCTTTTCACTCCTCGTCTGTATCTATCTATCTAGCATACATGATTCGCTCTGGCACCAGACAAGCTTTTGTGTGTGTTTTTTCTTTTCTTTTTCTTTTCCTTGTGATCGCAGAGGCAAGCCTGGCCGGTAGTTGGCTGCCGCCATTAGTGTTCTGCTTGATCACTCCGCTCTGTTCGTGGTGTAGCTGCTTGTTGAGCAAGTTGCTTTTTTCGCTTTTCGGCCATGGGTCGGGTATCTCGGGTATGAAGGCTAACTTCCCCGCACGCGTTGGGCCCAATCCAAGGTGGGGAAAGTGACTGGCTTCTGACCGGTTCCCATCTTGCCTTCGTTGCGCCTCCTCCTCGCTCATCCAGCCTTGTCTGCAGCATCGCCCACCTCGCTCAATTGAAGCGGCAGCGCATCCGGAGGTCGTGGCAAAAAGGGCTGAGCACGCACGAAACCAGCAACATGGACGAGAGCGGCCTGCTGGGCAAGCTCGTATGGGAGCCCAAGGATGTGGCTTCGACCTCGATGGATGCCTTCCGCCGGACGGTCAACGCCAAGTTCTCGTTGCAATTGGAGACGTATGACCAGCTCTGGCGGTGGTCGTGCGATCATCTGAATGATTTCTGGTCGCTCGTGTGGGACGAGACGCAGATTGTGGCGTCGGTCAGGGCGCCGCGCGCGATCGCTGAGGATGCGCCCATCTACCCACCTCCGCGCTGGTTCGAGGGCGCGCGGCTCAACTTCGCCGAGAATCTGCTGCGTCATCGCGACTCGGATCGCACTGCTGTGATTCAGTCGACGGAGGTGGATACCGCCACGGGAGCGCTGGACGAAGCGACGATCAGCTACCGTGATCTGTACCGGCTCACCGCCCAGGCAGCCGCGGCGATGCGCGCGCGGGGCATCGAGCCCAACGACCGCGTCGCCTCGTACTCGTCGAACAACATCGAGAATCTGGTCACCTTCCTCGCCGCGTCGTCCATCGGCGCCGTCTGGACCAGCGCCGCCGCCGACTTTGGCCCCGAAGGCGTGCTCGAGCGTCTGCGCACCGTCCGCCCCAAGCTCCTCCTCAGCGTCAACGCGGTCCGCTACAACGGCAAGATCCACGACCACCTCGCCAAGCTGCAGGCGGTCGTCGACGGCCTGGAAGCCGACCGGAAGCCGGACGAACAGGCGCTGCAAAACGTCATCGTGGTGCCTTACGTCAAGACCCATGCGCTGCCCGAGCTGCCAGACGCGCAGCGCCGCGGCTGGGCGACGTGGGCCGATTTCCTCGGCCAAGGCAAGGACGCGACCGAAATCGTCTTTGAGCAGCTCGACTTCAATCATCCGCTCTGGATCCTCTTCTCGAGCGGGACGACGGGGACGCCCAAAGCGATCACACATCGCGCGGGCGGGATGCTGATCCAGCTCTCCAAGGAGCATCTTATCCACGGCGGGCTGCAGGCGCAAGATGTCTTCTTCCAGCACACGACGACGGGGTGGATGATGTGGAACTTCCTCATTGCCGGGCTTGTGTCCGGGTGCGCCATTGTGCTGTACGATGGCAGTCCACTGAAGCCGGTGTCGGTGCTGTGGGAGCTGGCCGAGAGGCACGGCGTGACGACGTTCGGCACGTCGGCGGCGTATCTGGGAGCGCTGGAGAAGGCGGGGTATGGTGTGCGGGCACAGCACCCGCGGCTGCGCGTGCGGCAGATTCTGAGTACCGGATCGCCGCTGCGAGCCGGGCTGTATCCCTTCCTGCTCGACACGGTCGGCGCGGATGTTTTGGTGGGGTCCGTGACGGGCGGCACGGATCTGTGTTCGCTGTTTGCGGGGCACAATGTGGCGCTGCCTGTGCGCGCTGGCGAGATCCAGGCGCGCAATCTGGGCATGGACGTCGCGGTGTACGACACGGGCGCTGCGCGCGAGGTGGATGTGGGGGAGGTGGGCGATCTGGTCTGCCGGCGCGCCTTTCCCGCGCAGCCGCTGGGGTTGTGGGCACAGGACGAGGCACGCTACTTCGCCTCGTACTACGCGCAGGTGCCCGGCATGTGGTACCACGGCGACCTGGTCCAGCTCGCCGCTTCCGGCGGCCTGGTCATGCGCGGCCGCTCCGACGGCATCCTCAACCCCGCCGGCGTCCGCTTCGGCTCGGCAGAAATCTACGACCTCCTGGAAAGCCCCACCAACCCGCTCCACCCCGCCATCGCCGACTCGCTCGTCGTCGCCCTGCAAACCCCCGCCCGCGACGACGAGGTGGTCTGCCTCTTCCTCGTCCTCCACCACCCCCTCCCCGCCGACCTCCCCGCGTTCAAGTCCCAGCTGGCCACCCTTATCCGCACCCACCGCAGCCCCCGCCACGTCCCCCGCTTCATCGAACTCGTCCCCGACATCCCCCGCACCCTCAACGCAAAAAAAGTCGAGATCCCCGTCAAACACCTCATCAACGGCGCCCCGCTCGCCTCGATCAACCGCGCCACCCTCCTCAACCCCGACAGCCTCCTCCCCTTTGTCGCCCTTGGCGACAAGCTCCGCGCCGCCCTTCGCGCCTAATCCATGCACATCCACACATCACACCCCACGCACCAAGGCAAATAGAGAGATCCCTTGGACATTGGCAGTGCAGAGCAACGTGGCTGGCTTATAGACAGAGAAAGCGAAAGCAAAAGAGGGTGGAAGTGCGCTCAACAGCGCGAGCGGGAGACAGATACGAGAAGCCGATGCGGACACGAGCGGCGCGGTTCACGTGGAACAGTAGCTGTCGGAGAAGAGCGAGTCGGCGATGTTGTCGGGGACAAACCAGACGGTGAGCGCGACGATGAGGTAGACCATGATGAGCACGAAGCCCTCGAGGTAGTTGCTGCGGTTGTCGGCGATGGCAAAGTTGACGATGAGCACGGTGAGGAAGAGGAGGATGGTGGCAAACGGGTCAAAGAGGAGCGAGAGCGGCTTGTCGCCGATCCAAGCGATCAGGACCAGCAGCGGGATCACAAAGAGCGCGATCTGGATCGACGAGCCGATGGCGATCGAGCTGGCCATCTGGATCTTGTTCTTCCACGCAAAGATCACCGCCGCCAGATGCTCGGTCGCATTGCTCGCGATCGGCAGCAGAATCAAGCCGAGCCAGGTCCGCGTAACCCCCCCGCCGGGCCCGGCGACCACGTTGATCGAGTCGACCAGCCACTCGGACGTGACGCCAATCAGCGTGGTGACAATGACCAGCGTAATGATGATCGACTTCATGTCCATCTGGGGCGTCTCCTCCTCTTCGTCGTTCTGATCCTCAAAGAGTTCCTTGTGCGAGGCGAGACTGAAGACCAGGAAGCCAATGTAGATGAGCAGCAGCAGGACGGCAACACCACGGGAAAATTTGAGGATGTCTGGCCTTTCGGTTTCGTCCGGAATAGCGCCCAGTACGGCGTGAAAGGCGGAGGGGATGACGAGCGAAATGACGGCCATCATCAGCAGCGACGTATTGAGCTGCGTCGGCGCCTCCAAAAAGACCTGTTCCTTGACGCGCAGACCTCCGACAAAGAAACAGGTGCCGAGGACCAGCAGAAGGTTGGACAGGATCGAGCCAAGCAACGACGTCTGGGTGATAATCAGCTCGCAATGGAAGAGCGATACGATGGCGACGATCAGCTCGACGGCGTTGCCAAGAGAAGCATTGATGAGACCTCCAATGGTCTCGCCCACTCGCAACGACAGCTCTTCAGTTGCTTGCGACAGAATGGTGGCAAGAGGCATGATGGCAATGAAAGAGGTAATAAAGATGACGATGCCATTAGCGTAGACTTGTGGATCCAGGGCAAAGTGAAGCGCCCAGGAGACCGGAATAAAGACGAGAAGGATGTTGAGGAAAGAGCCAAAGAGGATATTGCGGAGGCTGGTAAGCGTCCCGGGCGGTTTCGCCAGACGATGTTCAGGCGTAAAGAGATCGGTGAAGGAGCGTCGCAAGGTACGGCCGGACTCCATGGTAGCCCTGCGGGGAGGGCCGGCAAAAGGACCGCCAAGACCTTCGCCAAGAGACGACTGATCGCGGTCGATAGCTCTTTTGGAAGAGGTGCGGCCGGCTGTGCTGGCAGTGCGAGTGAGGCCCGAGGAGGCTTCGGTCGCAGTCGCCTCGGCTTCGCCCTTTTCCAGCATATCAGGTTCGTCGGAGATGGTGGCGCGCTTCGGACGTTGTGTCATGCGCGTGGTACTGGCGGCATTGTGGGTGGATGACGCATATGGCTGAGCTGCCGAACTGGATCGCTCGAGGGTGGGCGAGCTGCTGGAGTGAGGTGACTGATCGGACGACGGTACAGGCGCCGGGGAAGCAACGGCGCGGTCCTCTGCTGACGACATATCGACGGTGCTGGATCGGGAAGGGGAGGGGGGAGGGGAGGTGAAAACCACCTTCTTTGAAATGGTGGTAATGATGGGCAAGCGGGCAATGGTAGCCGGGAGGGTCAGAAGAATCCCCAGGCTATTTGGACGGGTCTGGAGGCAATTATTGGCAGGGCGATCAAAGCAGACTTTGGTCCGCTGTCCATCAGTAAGCGCTTCTGCTTGAGCACTCTAGTATGGCTAAGCGGAACGAACCAAGGACGATGTTGGAAGCCAAGAAGGGTGGTGGAGTGGAAAGGAATACGCCAGGAGGTCCACTTTCGAGGTTGCGTAACAGAAACGCACGCTGAAAATCAGAGGGGAGCGGCGCAGTATGCGTTGCGTGGAGCCGTCGCCCTTTGACCGCCCAAATTAGCAATCTGCTACGGTCACATTCGCATTCACTCTACCGTCACAAGTGGTTGGTAAGTCACAATCACACTCAGGGCGGCACAGTCACAGTGCGATTGTTGCTGCGAGTCGTGACACTGCTTGCCGGATTGTGCTTGAAGGCGGTGCTCTGAAGTTCGAGGCAAGCGGCAATTTCTAGCCATTCATGATGATTGTGTTAGACAATATCACATGTTGGGTTGTTGTGTTTGTAGGCGCGCGGCAAGCATGAAGCAAGTAGAGTCACACTCACAATCACGGCCGATACGTTGCGGATGAAAAGTCGCGGGCGGTTGACGTGCCGGACCTGCGATTCAAATGCAACCCGTCGGCACCGCAAGCTTGGACCCTCAGAATACCACTTATGAATAGATCCCTGCTGTCCCTGCCCTTGCCTTGAATTATGCGGTGACGCACGCTGCACTTCCTGCCGTCATTTTTCTAGACGACTTATGCCATGCAACAAGGCCCAGAACTGCACTGCCAATCACGACCTTGTTCGACGTCTTATGCTAGCCGCTGTTCCTGCCGAACGACGAGCGCCGAACATTCACATTCTCAACCACAAGTCGCCTTTGTTTTCTTTCCGACGCCGCCGATCATGCCCCTCTGCATATGCCACTCAAGCCACGACTCAGACTTGAATCCCCTTTATCAGATTATCTTCCTCCATCTAGCTGCTGTACCGACGCAACTCCAGTAAACCTCACACGCTAAATACCGCTGGGTAAAATGGTGATCACATGGGATTCATATGTAAGGATCGGGGAGGCTGGGTTGTTAGACCTAGCCTTTTCGGTGTCAGATCTAGCCGCTTCGTTGTTAGACCCTTTCGGGTGGCTGAGTCGCGTCTTTGGCTTAGTGCGGAGTGGAGTTGTGAGTGTGAGTGTTGCAGTCTGAGTCGAGCGTTGGCTGCAGGGTCCTTCCGTCTTGCCATAACCCCATTCAGCGTGGCCCTCCTTGTCGCCACCCGCTACTTTCCATCATCCCACCCTTACGATTTTCCCAGGGTAGAGGCGTCACTCGCTCTGTACTCAGACAGATCGACGCTGTCTTACCTGCCCATCGACCGCCCCAGATAGCTGCTTTTCGATCTCCTGTCACTCCATTTCTGCTGCCTTTCTGCGCTTGATCCCGCCACATGGCGTCGACGGCCGCAGGTGAGCGCGCTCGTCGTGCTCTTCTCGACGATGCTCGCGAAGAGGAAGCCATCACTGTCAACCAGCGCGCTCTGATCGACAAGATCCTCGCTAGGTATGCCGCCGAATTCACCGTCTTTAGGGAGCTCCTGCAGAATGCAGATGATGCTGGCGCCACCCACTGCGAGCTCCGCTTCGAAACACAGAAAGCCAAACTTGCCACCACTTCGGATTCCGCTTCTTCAAACGAGCTATCCGCCTCGTCCTTCACAACTTCCCTACTACCCGACTTCAAAGCGACTCTTCAAAACTGGGTATTCCGCAATGATGGCAAGCCTTTTGGCAAAGACGACTGGTCTAGGCTGCGCAGGATCGCAGAAGGCAACCCCGATCCTGACCGCATAGGAGCCTTTGGTGTCGGCTTCTACTCTCTCTTCAGCATCTGCGAAGAGCCGATTGTATCTTCCGCCGACGAGCTCATGGGCTTCTTCTGGAAAGGTGACGCTCTGTTCACCAGGAAAGCAAAGAACTCCAATCCAGAATCATCACCCTCAGGCAATCCGTGGACCACTTTCTTCATGGGCCTAAGGGAACCAGCCCCTTTCCCAGAATCTCCGATGGCGCTTGCTAGATTTCTTGCCACTTCGCTCACCTTCACCACCAAAATACGCAGCATTGGTCTGTACTGGGACGATCAAATGCTCTGCAAGCTGGATAAGAAGCTGGCACAACCCAGGTCCATGAGCATGCCCGGTCATCTCAATGCTTATAGTCCCTCGAAAATTATGAAGATCCGCGATCTCGAATCCACTTCGGTGCAGATTGACGTGCAAGCTATGCAACAGGTCATAGATGCTGCTGAAAAAGAAAAGCCTAGATCCAAGCAGTCGCTCGCTAGCGCCCTCGGCAAAACGGCCGGAGGAGGCCTCACCTCAATGCTTCAATCCGCTTTTGGCTTCTCTTCTTCAGCTTCCAAGGAAAAAGACAAGGAGATGCAACGGCAGAAAGAGGAAGAGGCGAAACAGGCAGCCAAACGTCAACTCGATCCCACTGCCTTCTTGCTCACAACCACTTCGGCTTCCATCCATCTCAGGATCGCAACCGCTCACGTTAGCGTCGCCGCTGATAAAGCTTTCGAAAGGGAAATAGAACGCAGCACAAAGAAGCCTCCACCCAAACAAACAGCCTTCCACTTGATCTTCACCGGCAAGGAAGAGTACGACGCCAGCTTCCCCGAACAGGAGAATGGAAATGGCACCTCGGCCCCATCCTGCCAAACATCATCTCTGGACAGCGGTGTTCGACAGATTTTTGGAGGCCTCATGCCCAGGCTCGAGGATCAGGGTCACACCTTTATCGGCTTCCGGACCCACCAGACCACCGGCTTCAGCGGCCATATTGCCGCTCGCTTCATCCCTACCGTTGAACGCGAATCACTAGATTTCATCGATCGATACTGTGCCCAGTGGAATTCGGAGCTCCTTTCTATGGGTGGCTATGTCGCCCGAGCAGTCTACGAAAATGAGCTCCAGGACATCGGGCGACTCTGGAACAGTACTTTCAACGATAAGCGTCCTGCCGAAGATGACGAGCTGGCCAAGGCGCTCAAGCAACGCGCCTTGCATCTGATGCGATTTTTCACCTTTCGCAGCTCTTCCCCATCCTCCCGCGTATCTTCCCTCTTCCTTACATCCTTCTTTGGCGTCTCCCGTCAAACTACAATCTCTCTTATGTCGACCCGTGGCGTAAAGCACTCTGGCGCAGTGCGCATACCAAATGCTCTGCTGGCTGATTTTGTCAAAGATTTGGCCGTCATCCCTTCAGATCACGTCGATCTGGCCCCAGACTTCGTCCGAGAGGTGCGATCCAGGAATCTCGTCCAAGATATCACTATGGATGATGTTTTCAACGAACTCGGTACAAGGGCTTTGACTCCTACCGAGATGGTGGCATGCCTAAAATGGTGGGTCAGCGTTGCTGCACATCCATCCTACGACATCAGTTTACGACCAAAGCTTCTCAACAACGCCATGTTAACCACAGTCGACCCAACGGATACAGCGGTGCCAGAAAAGATTCAGCCCCTCAGTATCGTTCGACATTATCTGAACACTTCGCGGCTTCCGACCGACGTTCCTTTACCAGAATCATGTCTGTCCCATGAGGTTACCAAGCAATTCTCCGCAACCGAATTAGCCAAGGTCTTTGGCTGGTCCGAGCTCGCCGTTTCTGTTTGGCTTAAGAATATCGTCCAACTCAGTTTCACAGCTGCACGGTCGGGGTTGTCAGTGGAGACCGACATTCAGAAGTCGCCCGCTTTCGCCGAAAAGGTGATCTTGATCCTTTCTAGAACTTGGTTCGCGTTGCCCGCGGCCCAACACGAGGAGATGCAGCAGATGCTAGCAGAGGTGACCTGCATCCCAACCCGAGCGAGCATGCAGAAGCCAGATGACGCCTACTTTGCCAATGTTTCTCTGTTCCCCGATCTACCTATTGTCGAATTTACCTCTGCTCAGATCAAAGGAAACCTCGAAAAGGTCTTAATTGCCCTGGGCGTGCGTCGCCACGTCGAACTGCAAATGGTATTCAACAGACTTGTTGCCGGGGGTGGCTGGTCCCACATTGATCTTGTCGGATATTTGTCGTCCAACAAGGACACCTTGACGGATCTGGAGAAAGACAGGCTTCGCAAGACCCCTATCTTCCCTAAGCACGGCGAGGTTGGCCCTTTGAAGGATGATAAAAAGCCGAAAATCATCCGGCATCGAGCTAGCGACCTCTATGAACCAACCGAGGCTCTCAAGGCTCTTCGCCTTCCGGTTTTGGACTGGGCCGACAAAGCATGGAAGCCAACGTCGGACGAGGCTAGGTTCGTCTTTGACCTCGGCTTGAAGCGGCATCCGCCTTTGGAGGAGATTCTGACGCTGGCATCCAGCTCTTCAGATGACGTCGTACGCAGCAAGGCGCTGGCGTTTTTCTTTGACAAGTTTCATACCCACTATGCCAACCATTACTCTATTCATCGTGCGGAAAAGTACGCATTCGTACCTGCACGACATGCAGCAGAGCCCAAATTGCAGCTGCAGAAACCAACGGAGGTCTTTACCAATACGGAGGCGGTCACAATGGGATTTGCCACGGTTGGGCCAGAGGTCAACCCTGCGGACCTGCCGAAACTTGGGCTTCGGGCGAATCCCACCTCGACGCAGTTGATCGGCAGGCTCGTCAACAATCCAGTCAAAGATGAAGCTAAAGCCAGGAAGATATTTGAATATCTAGCAACGGTGCCTGAGTTCAGTCTCAATGACTTTGCTCTTCTCAAAAATGCCGTATTCATTCCCGTCAAGCGAACCAAACGGGCTCCGAGTGATGTCGGGCATCAAGACAAGGCAACCTCGGAGATAGTCTTGGTAGCGCCTGGCAACTGCTACTTTGGTGGCTCATCCTCCGACAGCCAATTCAAGGACGTTTTCTTTTATTGCGACTACGGCTCAGTTGCTGGTGCTTTCCTCAAGAACTGTGGCGTCCGAAATGAGCCCAGTATCGAGGAGGTTGCAGAGCGACTCGTCAATGAACCCCAGCGCTTCTACCAACTCGCCGGCAGTGCTGATGCTTATCTCGGCATCCTTCGACAAATTGCCAGCAATTGGAGCAGGATGCGTAGCCCGCTTCGTAGCCAGATGTCGAGGTCCGCATTCTTGCTGGGCTCGAAACGGCTGGCTGAAAGTAAGGTGGGCGCTCCCAAAACAGGCCACCTACTGGACGATGACGATGACGACGATGGAGAGGATGCTGGAACGCTGGTGTATGCGCTTCAGAAACCTTCTGATGTGGTCATCGTTGACGATGCCAACTCGCATATGCTTTTCGGATCCTCCCTCTTCTATGCGCCACACGAGGATCTGCTGCAGGAAGGACTGTATGGCAAACTTGGCTCTCCTCGGTTGAGCATGCTAGTTGAGGAGCGATACGCTGTCGAGGGCCGTGTTGTGCAGAACACCCAGAGGGCTACCGAGCTGAAGGCGCTCATTCTCGAGCGCACGCCGCTTTTCCTCTTTGAGAAGCGTCAGTCGGCCCGGTCGGAAATCCGCAAAGATGCTGAATGGCTCAAGGCAGCGCTGGAGGTGGAGGAAATCGACGGTGGAGGCCTGCGCCTCATACGGACGCTGCGCTACGACCGGGTCCACGAGCAGAACGTGCAGAAGTGCTCCGCAATGGCATCGATGCAGGGTTCAAAGCTCGTTCTGCATCTATCGTCATCGATGGAGATCGACTTCTTCGAGGTAGCTACAGCGCTCAACAAGCACCTTTTGACAAAGCAAAGATTGCAGGAAGTGCTTCTTTACATGACCTTGCTCTCCACCTCACTGCGGAATCTAAAGAGAAGAGGGTTTCACGTCGAAAAGATCCTATCGCAACGGAAAGCGGAACGCGAGGCAGCTGAGGCAAAGATGCGCGACGAAAAGATGCAGGCGGAGCTTCGAGTCACGGAAGAGAAGGCTACTGAAGCCAAGGTGGATGAATGGAAGAAACAGGTCTTGAGCGTATTTCCGGATGCCGACCCTCGCTATGTGGACAAGGCACTGCGAAGCCACAGCGATGCTCACGTCGAAAGGACAACAAACGATATGCTGACCACGAACTACCCTCGAAAGAACAAGGAGAGCGAGAGCCGGGCGTCGTCGTCGACTAGGTCAGACAATCTCGGTTTCGCGGCCAGTCCCGGTGACATGGCGACGGCCGGTGGCACTGGCTTCTTCGGCGGTCTCAAGAACCGTATTCTGCAGGCCAACGCTAGACAACGAAGTTCGCTCGCAGATGGCACCAGCTCGATCGAGCGGCCCGGCGCTGAGATGGCGCCAAACACGGAAGTTGCGTCGGCAGGGCGATTTGATGAAGACAGGAAATTGGGCGCCTTGCCTTTCCCTGGCCGGACGTCCACACCATCAGCTACGGCTCCGACCAGCGAGGTGACACCTCTCTCTGCAATCCACAACAACGTGCTCAAGGCGATTAGAGCGTCGCGACCGGACGCATCGTCGAGCATCAAGAGCGAGGCGCGGCAGACGCAGATCAAGGAAGCCTCGAACTCGTACTGCGATACTGGTGTAGAGACGGATCTGAAGCTGGCGGGCGAGGTGTCGGGGATGAAGGTGTTTCTGCACCCGTCACTGGATCCGGCCTCGATGCTGCAGTCGAATGCAGCTGCCCTGGAGCGGCTGATCAGCCAGGTCTACAAGCCGGTGGGGAGCCTGTTCGGGCTGGACCCGCGCAGCTTGTACGTCTTTTGCGACACGGAGGGCCCGTCGATCGCCTTCAACCGGGGCGGGGCGATCTACCTCAACTTCCGCTACTATCTGGCGTGGCACGACCAACAGGTACGCGAGGGAAAGATGGCGGAGCCGCTCGTCTCGACTTACTTCAGCGTCGCTCACGAGATCGCACACAACGTCGTCGCCGCCCACAACGCCGAGCACGAGTGGTACTTCAGCGCGATCGCCGAGAAGTACGTCGTCGCGCTCGTCGAGTACATTGCCCATGCCGAAGCCGGCGCCGCGCGCTCGGCTGCCCCCTAGCTCCCTTTTTTCACGAGTAGATATGGGTCATTCCTTCACGAGTAGATCCCTTCACGAGTAGATCCCTTCACGAGTAGATCCCTTCACGATCAGATTTGAGTCCTGCCTTTACAAATAGATGTGGGTTTCACCCCTCCGTCGATGGGCTGCTTAGCGCGTATTTTCTTGCTCGGAGCTGCTATGCCTCGTGAGGCTATCAAGGTAATCAGCGTGAGTAGGTATGGATCTGGAAATGGTGTGTATGCCCGATGTATGTCTGGCTTGGTCGCAGGGGAGAGGACAGCGTCGCGGAGGTGGGTGGGGAGGCGTGCACCGGAGCGGCCGCTTATAGTACAAGTGTGTCGGTGGGATCCAGTGGAGTGCCGAAGGCTGCGGCGGGATCATGCGGAGGAGACTTGTGGGACGGGGAGGGCGGATTTCTTGTCCTTTCCACCCATGTAGTGGTAGTTCTGCAATGGGCAAAAAAAGGGGGGGGGGGTTAAGGTCAGATAGGGGATGCTACGGGCGGGGGCCGGGTGGAGGCAGGGGTTGGGATACGTACGACGAATCTGGTGAGCTGGCCGAACTGTGCGGTGGCGTTGGTGGCGTGGCAGGCGAACAGGAGGTAGTTACGCGGCTGCACGCGCCAGGCGAAGCGCATAAAGACGGTGCTGTACGCGGCGAGGGCGGTGCTCATAGTCCCAGAGATCATCTCCTCGTCCTTGCTCAGATCGGCAATCGCCGCCAGCGGAAGACCCCAGTTGGCTACAGGACCCCAGAAGTGCGTCGACTACCACCGAAAGCAATCAGACCCAAAAACAGATGCAATCGTCAGCATACACGCGCCGCTGGCGCAGTCGCAGACAGCAAACACGTACGAAGAAGTACTGCCGGGCAGCAGGCGACTTGATCCAGTTTACGAATTGCGACGCCATGTTGGGCAAGACGGCAACGCTCTGTCTCAGCACTACGTGGTAGTCCGGTCGGTCGAGGCAGGATCGATCTTCCAAGTCAGCCACTGCAACTGAAAGAAAAACGGTAAGACGGGGATGCGAGTAGGATGAGGAGGAGCGGAGCGCCGCTCTCGATGCCTTCTTGTTGGGGGTTCACTCGCCAACACTTCCGAGATTCCATCTGGGCGCAGCCGGATCCGATCCACTCGCGATCCCTTGCCCGATCTGCGCCAATCATGTTAGGATCTGACAGGGCGGTAAGCTTATCGCGCGATATATCTGCCATGGTGTGCTCGCGTGGTTCGATGTCTCGATCGTCTTTTTTGGGGTTGATTGTTAGCTGCGGAGGGCCGGACCGCTTGCCATGTTCCTGAAGCCGGCTCAAAGCCAAAACCAGCGCGGGGCGCTTCACGGTTACTCGCTCGCTCATATTTGGCACCGCTCGTGATTGGCAATATGATCTGCCCAGCCCCACATCGTTTTCATGTCGGTAGCCACCGTTGTTCAGCTGTGCCGCTGCACATTGCTCAGAGCTGACAGCTCGCTTCTGGAGAGCGGGCTAGCTCCTCGTGTCTGTATGTGTCCGTACCACCTGTATAGCCCAGCTGCCGGCCAAACGCACACGAGAAACAAAATACAAAATTGGGCAGACAGTGAGGTCCATGACGTCTCGCCTTGCAGGCAGCTCTCGTCTCCCGACCACATCCTTCCTGATTCCACTCCGCTCATCCCTTCCCTTGGGCGGCACTATGCGTCCCGCTATGACTCTCTATTGACCTGAGATCAGAGCAACATCAGGCATGCCTACGGTTGCGCCCCCCCCTCCTGCATTTGTTTTCGACCGATCACGTTCATCAATAGCGGTAGCGCTACGACACGCTTTCGTGTTGCCGGCCGCTCGTATACGCTCTCACCCCCGCATTTCTCCCCCGACATGAGCAACAGCCAGGCGTCTTCTTCGATCCGGGAACTTTCCCGTGACTCTGTGAGCTCCCAGGGCACGCGACATCCTATTTCCGAGGCTACCTCGGAGCGTCTTCCTGCGTCAACGGAGAGTGCACACGATGGCGAGGAGAAGGACGACAAGCTCTCTGCGAAAGAGGAGCAGAGAATTTACAAAGCTATTTCCAGAGTCCAGCGAGCGTGCAATGCGTGTCGCAAGCAGAAGGCACGATGTGAAGGGCCTGAGGACCCGCCCTGCCGCCGGTGCAGGCAGATCGGCATCGAGTGTATCTTTGAAAAGCCTACCAAGGAGGTCGCGTCGGCCATAGAAGCCAACGTTGGCACTGACAGGATCAAGGCACTCGAAACGCAGATGTCTGGCATGCAAAGCATGATTACCGAGCTGGTCGCCTCCATCAGGGCCAACACCCAAGCCCTCTCCTCGACACCACCACCACCACCGCCTGCCAACTTTTCGCCCTATTCTGTCTACAGCAAAAAGGTAGGCATTCAACCCGATCTTCACTTCGTGCGCCACCAATCTACGACCCAGCCTTCCAACGCCGAACCCCATGCTGCAGAGTCATCGAGCCAGCATCGCAACACCTCACACCCGCCGTACCGGCAGCTTCCTTCGTCCGAGGCCTTACAGAGGTACCCGCAAGAAGAGTCGTCCTGGAAAAATCACGTCAGACCTATGCATCACCATTCCTCTAAATCGTATACCAGCACTGGATCCCACGCGCCGCCTCTGCAGATACCGCCAGCCTATCTACTTCAACAGCCTCCTTTTCCAGCATCCTTCGGCCACCCTTCTGCCACACCCGAACACAAAGAAGCTCTCTACCGCAATCAGGGCGATCCTTCCTATGCTGCCGCCTCATCGCGACAACAGGCCTGGAATACCGATAGCCATCTACCTGGTCAAGCAGGATCCAGCGACACGCCTCAGGCCAAGCAACGGACCTTGTCGACATCGTCATCGCGCGCTGGTGCCAGTGTTTCCTCGCCGGGACGCGGTAGCTATGCAAGCTGGGCTGCGCCCAACTCTGCCCTTCGCCAGCACTCTGTCCGATGGACCCCTTCGGACCGCAACACGGCCCCTGAGCTGTCACCTTCCGATGGCATCCTACAGAGTGGCGCTTCTGACCCAGGATCTTCTAGCGCCCATTTTAGGGCAATGCACCATGCAAACAACAAAGAAGCCGACATCTCCAACGACCAGCTCAGCGCACCCATCGAAGCTCTGCGTGGCCTCGCCGACGCAGCAGCCGCTGCTGCAGAAGCAGAGCCCGATGGGCACACATCCAGCGCTTCGAATCAGGACAAGTCGGATGACGAGCCTGGATCAACAGAGCTCCGTGGGTCAGCCGAGTCTGCTACTCTGACAGCAGAGGCGGGCGATGCCGGCTCCACTTTCTCATACCCGGCAGTGGATGGCACAGGCGACAATGTCAGTGTAGACCCTGCCAAGGGTGCAGCCGCTGGCCCTGCCTCGACAAAGAAACGTAAAAGGGACATGGACGCTACCGCTTTCAGCGCAGCTGGTGCCCAGGCAGGGGCAGCCAATACGCCGCCAACAACACGTGGCAAGATGGAGGCACCTGGTATAGTGACCAATGCTCCCGGAGATGTGGTGACGCTTGGCCTCGTCAGCGAAACGGATGCCATGCGGCTCTTCGAAATCTTTCAGAAAGGTGTGCCGAGGTTCATCTCTATCTTCCATCTTGAAGACGAGCCTCTGACCACCGAAGAAGCCTACCACTATGTCCGCAGCACTTCCTATTTTCTCTTCAACGTGATGATCGCCATCGGCGCCAAGGTTGAGTGTGGTGGCCGCTCGCCGAGTCGTCTCTATCAAACATGCATGACTCAAGCCAAAAGCAACGCCAAGGAGACTATCTTCAGCCCCGTGACCGGCAAAGAATCGGTACAAGCCATGGTCCTTCTTGCCTCGTACAGCGAAAACGGCTGGTTACCCCTTGGATTGGCCATCAGGATGGCACAGGAGCTGGGGCTCGATCGCTCTTTCCAAAACCTAATGTCGTCCCTCCCGGCCTCCGGCTACATCAAGCATCCTCAACCTCCTCCGCCGCCAAAGCACCTCACCTTTTACCACAATTCTCCGCAGTCTTCCACCTACACCGGCTCGCCCACAGATGTCAACTCGATCGGGGGTGTTGATCCTCTTGACGGCAAGGGTTCTACCTTGTCCACCTCGCGAAGGAGCCTAGAAGAGCTCAAGGATTTGGCGAGGGGCGCACGGCTCTGGTTCTTCTTGTTCTTGTTCGACCATCAGGCATCCTATGGAGCCGGACGGCCTGCAATGCTATCCAAGCACTATGTGCGCAACTGCCGCGCCTTCCTCCAGCTGCAATACCCTCTGACCGTCAAGACGGATGCCAGGTTCATCAGCACGCTCGAACTCTTGATTATCAGGGAGACGCACTACGATGCCATGGCGCCGTATGATCAGCCCGTGGACGGCCGGATGCTTTCCAAGATGCGCGAGGTGACTGAAGAACTCAACGAGTGGCACAGCTATTGGTCGACCGATCTCGAAAGCCGGGGCTATGGTGCAGACTCGTTCTTCCAGCAGTCGAACATCCTCCAGTGTGCGAGCGCAGAGCTGTACCTGACATGTACTGCTCTGCGTGGGATCAAGGATGCCAACGATGCGGACCAGATGGGTCCGGAACAGAAGGAGCTCATCATTCAGGCGACGCGGGCAGCCGACACCTGTCTGAGCATCTCGGTCAACAGTAAGGAGTACCGCGAGATGCTCGGCTGGGCGCCCCACTACACCCACGTCACGGCGGCCTTTGCCTGTGTCTTTTTGATCAAGATTGCCCGGCTCTTCCCGCGCCAGGTCGACACATACGGCATCTTTTCCAATGCGGAGCGTCTAGCGAGCCGGCTGGCTGAGGTGCCGGCGGTCAAGTATGCGCGCGTCATTCGGATTCTGCTCGCACAGGCATGGAAGAAAATCGCCGACCTGAGCCCGGCGATCGGCCTATACGCGGCGCTGGGGGCCGAGGCGACGCGGCCGGGTGCGATCACGCCGGCCGAGATCAAGACGGGTGGGCCAATCGACTCGGGGATCAGCCTGCTGTATAAGCTGCTGCAGGAGCACCAGCAGGGGCCGAGGGCGGACGAGGACGTCGCAGGCGCAGCGCACGACGAGGCGCGCGGTGGTGGTGCTGATAATGTTTCGGGCATGCAGACGCCGCGCCTGTCCGAGGTGGGTAGTGCCAAGTGGCTCATGACGGGCCTGTCGCCGGCAGCTGGCGGGTTTGGCGGGGCGGCGGGCGCGCACGACGCCGTTTCGTGGAGCAGCTTCCTGGCGCCGCACACCCCGTCGGCGCATGGCGCCGGTGCGGGCGAGCACGCGCTCGGCGCCGCGCACCTCCCCATCCAGCTGCCCGTCTGGATGCAGGAGAGCACAGCCGCATTCGCCCAGCCCGGCGCCGCCCACGCCAAGCCCCCCCATCCCCTCCCCGACTGGGACCACCACGACCACTACCACAGCCCCCTCGCATACACTCCCCACCCTCCACACACCACCCTCCCCCCCCCACACACCCCCAACACCCACCCGCCCGTCTCCGCCTCGACCAACTTCGACAACGTCCTCTCCGACCTCGGCCTGCCACTCGACGGCCTCGACGGCCTCTTTGTCGACCTCCCGCTCCACACCCCCACCGCCCACTCCCACTACTCGCTCTAACCGCACATCCTGTATTCTAGCGCCGCACCTACACCGTGCCACTTGCAACCCTGGAACCCTTGCAACCATGTGCGTTCTCTCGGCCGCTCGCGCACAACGTGTCCAAGCAGACGCGGACACCCCTGCACGCCGCACAGACAACAAGCCGCGCACCGGAGATGGGTAAAGATGGCGATTGGGATTCGCGGACTATTGGACTCTGGTGCATATCTATACGCAAGATATTCTCCCTGCGGGAGCCGTCACATCAGAGGCAAGACAACGCTGGAAAGAAGCCAGGCGGCGCGGGGCCGGACCCTTGGTGAAAGCCTGCAGTGAAAAATAGAGCGAGGCCAGTGGTAGAAAGAGTACGGATGGGGTCCCGCGTCGGCCGCCTCCATTTCGAGGCTTTTTTGGGACAATGCAAAAGGAGGGGGGAGGGCGAGTGGCGTGGCGTGCTCATCGCAGCTCGGTCCGGCTCAAAAGACGGCGAGCAAGCGCGAGGACGAGGCGCTTATTCCCAAGAGGTGGTGGCGGCGGGCTCGGCGGCACCGTCAGCGGCCCAGTCCTGGGCGCCCTCGGCGGACCAGTCGACGTTGCCGGTCTCGGTGGCCAGGTTGGCAGCAACGGCGAGCGGAACGTCAGCCTGGACCTCGGCCTTGTCGGCAGCGGGCTCGGCAGTCTCCTTGGCAGCGGCGGCGGCAGCGGCGGTCTCCTGGGCCTCGCGTTCAACCTCCTCAGGGTCACGGTAGAAGAACATGTCGGGCATCACAGACAGATCCTGGCCCTTGAGACGCAGGACAGTTCGGCAGAGCAACCACCAGAGCAGACCCACCGAGTGTCGTCCTCGAACATTACCGGGGATGGCAACGTCGACAAACTTGAGCGGAGAGTCCGAGTCGGCAAAGGCAATGCAGGGGATGTTGACGTAGGAAGCCTCTCGGATGGCCTGGTGGTCAACTCGGGGGTCGGTAACGACAATCACTCGGGGCTCCTTGAACGATCGGGTGATGTAGTTGGTGAACGAACCGGGGGTGAATCGGCCAGCGATGGGCGAAGCACCGGTCTGGTTGGCAAACTTGAGCACGGCTCGGTGACCGTACTGTCGGCCAGAGATGACACAGATGTCGGCCGGGTTCTCGACGGCGGCGAGGATTCGGGCGGCGAAGACAATCTTCTCCCAGGTCTTGCCAATGTTGAGCAGATGGATACCGTCAGCTCGTCGCTTGTAGATGTAAGGGGCCATCTGCTTGTCGGAGTTCTTGGTGCCGATGTGCGTCTGGGCGGCGAGGAGGAGGGAGATATCCTCCTCGGTGGGGTTGAGAGCAGCTGGAACCTTAGACATTGTGATAGATGATGAAACGGAAAACCTCGAAACTTTTTTTGCGTGTGAGGAGAGAAAGAAAGGAAGGATCGATGACGACCAGCCTCTCGATATCCAACGCTGCCTGGAGGTTTCCAGGAGCACCGCGCCTGCCAAGCTCGCCCTCTCGCCCGCGCAAGAGATTCCAACTTTCGAACTTGCCGCAGTCGTTGGCAATTCATCGATTCGGATCGAGATTCCGCCTCGCTGGATCTCAGATCGGGAGATGGACACGCCTCGCGCCTCCACTTTATTCCCTCATGCAGGCATGGCTGTGCAGGGAAGCAACAACACCCAACACCGCTCGCCATCCTGGATGCTTCAATCCTGGCACTCACGCTGCCACAGACCGCGGCCTTTCACACCTCCACTGCGGCCAATCCTTATGCGGGTTGCCGACGTCTCACTGTCGACGACGCGTAGCTAGATACCCTGCTGTAGCGCAAAGCCAGCAATATGAAACCGCACCGCTTGTACACTCTTGCCCCCTACGTCGTAGACTGCTCGACGGTCAGCCAAGCGCCTACGCTCCACCCTTTCAACACCGTGCATACTCGGCCGCTGAGGCACGATACGAAGCGTGAAGTAGAATGCAGGATAGCCGCTCGCCTGAGTCGGGCCTACTCCGGGCATTCAAGAAGTTGGGCCTGACATCGCAGCCCAGTGGCAAGCAGAAACCGCTTCCACCGCGACCGCCGTCGTACCACGCGCCTCAATCCTCGCCTGGGGTGGCCTTCCAGCAGTCGCTACCGCCCTACCTCGCGCATCTGGGGGCAACACCAGAGGCGCCATCTGCGCATGTCGCATTTCCTGAGCCTCGCCCCTATCATCACACGCACGGTACCGGCTCAGCTGACCTGCCCGTTCGTCCGAAGCCACAGTCAGTTGCTTCCATACAGCCTCATTCGTCGATGGCTACTCCACCAGGGAGCCATCCGCAAAGCTTGCTCCCTGGGTCTATCCCTCTACTGCCGAATGAGAAACAACCGTACCCGTGGGAGTTGGTCCCCCAGCACAGGCCAACAAAGGACACGGTGCATGCCATGCCAAATCTGCATTCTTCCCTTCAACCGATACATGGCTCTTGTCCATCAGCCAGTGGCTCGAGCGATATCTCGCTGAACGGGACGTCCCAGGGCGGAAAGAAACGGCCAACTGAGCTCCTGGCCCCTCCCTTCAGCCAACACGGCAAGCCCTCCAGCCCTAAACCGAGCAGTCCCTCTTCTCCTGCGGTCGGATTTACCAGACTCGTTGATGAAACGCCTGCTAAGGGCCAGTGCTGGGGCATCAAACAGGATGGCACCCGCTGCACCCGCAGAGTTCGTGTTCACGCGGGGTCGCCATCAAAGCAGACTAAGAGTCTACGTCGCAAACGGGACGTTTCGGCGCCTCCGAGGATGAAGGAAGCAGCAGGTACTCTCTTCATCGAAGTCTCAGACAGCGAGAGCGAGATGGAGCCATCTCGAGGATGTAGGTCTCGTTCTGCAAAACCACATGGTACGTCTGATACGATGGCGGATGCGGCCATTGATGTAGACGAAGTGTATTGCTTCCAACACGTGGCGGAGGTGAACAAGACCACCGGGTTTTACGCCCCCTCTTCCGTTGCCGCAGTCAGCAGTTCAATACCCGAGAAGTTCATCGAGTTTAACCAATGGTTCACCACTACAGCCTTGACCGAGCACACGCAAGCATTGCTGCGGAAGAGCATGTCGGAGAAGCCATCCGCGGCTGATCTTGCGGAGAAGGGGTACATCTACATCTACGAGCTTCGGGACCGGTCCAATGCCAGCCACCTGTGCCTCAAAATTGGGCGCACTACCAATGTCTTCCGCAGGATCAGCCAGTGGAGGTCGCAGTGCCAATCCAAGGACCCGCTCTTGAGATCCTTCCATCCTTCCGGAGACCGGCAGGGTCTGCTTTCGGGCGCAGACCGCATCCAGGTCGATGGCACCGCGCTCAGCCACAAGTGGGAGAAGCTGGTCCACACAGAGCTCAGAGATGTCGGCACACGCGTCGTCGAGCACTGTACAGACTGCGGCACCAAGCATCGCGAGATCTTCATGATCCCACGGCGTCCTAAGGCAGCAGGACTTCATGATGGCTTCGATATGACGCGGCAAATCGTCATCAAATGGATGCAGTTTGTACGTACCCTGTCCTGACAGTCATTCATATCATGGCACTAGTCTACGCAGCTACCTACCCATTCATGTTTGTACCATAGATAGAGGTGGCATAGCGTGTTGCTTCCCCAACCTGTATTGTAATACTAGAAGCCGTCTAAAGACTCTAACATACCAGCTGACTTGGACAACGGTGCACTCTAACAGTCTATGTGGATTTCTGGCTCTTGGGGACAGAGAATCCAAATTGCAGTTTTATCTTTGTTTCACGTGACGAGTTTTCGACGGCCGATGCTATTGAGAAGAAGCCAAATCTGAGCTTGGGCGAGGCGAGGCCCAGAAGCCAGCTCAACTGAGTAGTGTGCCAGTTGCGCGCCGGGTTGAAGCAGCAGCAGCCGTAGTCGACATCAGAGACCCTCTTTCCTCCTTTGTGAACATCGTCAAGACATCCATATTCCCCTCCCCTCATCAACCTTTATCTCAAGGTTAGTAAGAACGCATTGCGAAGAGCAGTGTCCGGCAGCAGTAGTCTCGTTCAGCAGCATCCGCCATCACCATCGCCTATGATAGCCGGCTTGAAATCGGCCAAACGCGCATTCATCATCTTGATACAATGCTGCACGGTCACCAGACCTGCATCGTTGCATCGTAGAGAGGGTGGTGACACACTACTTGTCATCAGCTGGAGGTTGGACCACCAGACATACGCTCGGTCGACCAAGGCGACATTGAAGGGGCGACAGGCATAGTCCTTTTTAGACATGCGGAAAGGAGGGATGGGAATACGCTGCTAGGGGGATGCTAGTCAGTGGTACGCTTGTTTTTCGATGTGTATAGCGGTCTAAACACTCCCTCCGACCGCGCCTCGACAACATGACCTCTCAGGCATAAGAACACAACTATCCGACACTCAGCCATCTTTACATGCTAGGCAACTCGTTCTGTCGCCTCCTCTCTGCTTCGCGATACTGCTGCTGGGACGACACTCACGTTGCCGCACTGCGTCGAATTTCGTACTGACTTTCTCTTCGGCCCTTTTGAACCTTCCTTCAGAATACAATATGGCTGACGCCGCTCCCCGTGGACGTGGCGGTTTCGGACGAGACCGTGGTGGACGAGGCCGCCGAGGACCCCGACGAGGTGGTCGACGAGACGACCAGAAGGAGGAGTGGGTTCCCGTCACCTCCGTCGGCCGACTTGTCAAGGATGGCAAGATCAAGTCCATCGAAGAGATCTACCTCTTTTCGCTTCCCATCAAGGAGTACCAGGTTGTCGACATCCTGCTCCCCAAGCTCAAGGATGAGGTCATGAAGATCATGCCCGTCCAGAAGCAGACCCGAGCCGGTCAGCGTACCCGATTTAAGGCTTTCGTCGCCGTCGGTGATTTCGACGGCCACCTTGGTCTCGGTGTCAAGTGCGCCAAGGAGGTCGCCACCGCCATCCGAGGTGCCATTGTTGTCGCCAAGCTCTCCACCATCCCCGTCCGACGAGGATACTGGGGTAATGCTCTCGGTGAACCCCACACTGTGCCCATGAAGGTTTCCGGCAAGACCGCCTCGGTCATGTGCCGACTTGTGCCCGCTCCCCGAGGTACCGGTATTGTTGCCGCCCCTGCCTCCAAGCGAATGCTCCAGCTCGCCGGTATCCACGACTGCTACACGCAATCCTCCGGTCAGACCGCCACCATGGGCAACTTCCTGAAGGCCACTTTCGAGGCGGTCTCCAAGACGTACGCCTTCTTGACCCCCAACCTCTGGAGGGACATTGCTCCTCCTCCCACTCCTTACGTCGAGTTCGCCAACCACCTGGCCCGAACTGCCAAGAAGTCCAACTACTAAGCAACGGCAGTATATGCGGCAGCTCCACCGCTTTGTACCTTTCGTCTTGCCTTACTGCCTTTGGTAGGCCTGTTGTGACGCTTGGCACAAGCGTGCAGTGCCGGTAGCGGACCGCGCTTGTTTCTTCTAGGTTTCCTATCTCGCCCACTCTCATTCCCAGCTCCCCTATCCCCCTTTCCCGATGTTTCTACATCTCTTCTCGCTTGTATTCTGCATACAACCCACCCCCAAAAATCTGAAGCATGCACCTATGCGCCTTGCCAGCATTTCCCACATAGTATATTCGTATCGGTTTGTGCTTGTCAAGGCTACCCTCGAATAGGCCATAGCCGGCAAGTGAGCGTTGCGTGGGTTGCGCAAGCTGTTTCGTGTTAGGTCTTTGCACCCATTCTCGTACGGCTTTGGTCTATTCAACTTGGCGCAGATCACGGACTAGAAACGCTGATCGGAACCGGACGAAGAATTCAACACTTCCATCGACGATTTAAGGTGAAGCTTTGGTGGAGCGCGACGGAGAAAAGCGTAAGTCTGGCTGGACGGGCAGATCAGGAAGGCGGGTTTACTTGGAAAGTGCGCTCAGATTTGTATTCATTTCATCGGGCTGCTGGTTCAAGGCCAAGGGGCGAGTATGGGTTGCGTTGGTCGACACCATCTCCATTGGAATCTCTGCTTGTTTCCTCTTCCTGACGATACCTTGCTCCTCATCCTTTTCTCTCCGTTGCGCTTCTGAGCTACCGACACGATGTTCGCCCGATCCGCAGCTCGCCAGGCTGGTTCTTCCGCCCAGATGTTCCGGCTGGGCGGTGTACGAAACAACTCGTCGCTGCCCATTCCGCCCAAGATTGCCACGCCCAAGTCGGCGCAGGGCCCTGGCGGGTCCTCGGCGCGCATGGAGGGGGTTGTCGGCTTCTACAAGGCGCTGCCCAAGGGCGAGGCGCCTCAGAAGCGCGGCGGCGGTATCAAGGCGCGGTACTTTGACGGCAAAAACGCCTCGGGCAAGCCCATCGTCGCTACCCTGTTTGCCCTCTTCTTGATCGGCTACTCGATCGACTACGCTACCCACCTCCGTGCGTATCCTTACCCCTGCCGTCCTTCCCGCCACGCGCAACCACACACTGACCCACTTCGCCTCCCCTCCCCCCGCACCCGCCCCCCACAGGACACCACAAGAACAACCACCACTAGACGCATCCCCGTAACACCACCCTGCACCGTGCCCTCCGCGCTTCCGTTTGCGTACGTATCGCTGCCCGATGCCAGACACCGCCGTTCACCTGACTAACACGCCTGACCCTCGCCTTTTCGCAGTCAACAGCCTCAGTTACGGCGCGAGCTCCTCGTCGCCCCATTCTAGAGTGGCAGCGCTACTGGGGACATAGTAATCCCAAAGCATTCTTTCCGATTCTTGGCGCCGACCTGTCCGGCAGCGTGATGCTCTGCCTACGCAGAAAAGCAGCAGTGGTGAACGTGCACATGGGCTGCATTGCGGCTCGCGTCGATACAAGTACAAGCTATTGGTATAAAAGACAGAGGCAGGTGACGGTCCTGGATGCTACAGCGTGGGGGCGGGGAACGCGTGCCAAGCGCGAGTGATCAGCTCTTGGTGCGGAGGACAAAGCCGTCCAGAGGGCCTTTCCTGCGGGCTGCGGCGCTGGGCGGTGGCTTTGCTTGCGGGGCGGGCGGAGGCGGCGGTGGGGGCGGGGGTGAGTTGGCTAGGGAAGACGGGCCCGCGCCGGTGAGACAGGCGTCGATGTGCTGGTTGAGCTGCTGGTTGGTGCCGACGAGGGGCTGTTGGCAGAGGGGACAGTGGGCCTCTTCCTGGGCGTCTGTGCGGGGCGGGGGGGGATTGTCCTGGCTGAGGTCTTGGATGTCGGCGAAGGGGTCGGAAGTGGCGGCGAGCGACTGCGTGATGGCGAGGGCGAGGTGGCGCTCTTCCTCTTCACGCAGCGCGTGTGCGGTGGAGGGGGGCGGGCTGTGCACGCGCGGGGCGGCGCCGGCGGGAGCCTCGAGTAACTTTTTGAAGCGTTGGCCGCCGGCGGCGGCGGACCTGAGATCAAAGAGGTGGGTGACGCGGAGGCCGATGAGGCGGAGCGAGAGCGGCGCGTCGCCACGCTCGATCTCGTGGCGCAGCAGCGCGCTGGCAATGTCGTACAGCTCGTCGGCGGTGTGCACGAGGCGCGGCGCGGTGCGCGCGCGCGAGAATCGCTGGAAGTCGTCGCGCTTGGCCACCAGCGTCACCGTCCGCGCCTTGAAGCCGAGCCGCTCCAGATCCGCCTCAACCCGCTCCGCGCTCTGCCGCAACAACCCCAGCAGCTGAACCACATTGCCCGTCGGACTGAACGTGTGCTCCCGCCCCACACTCTTGCGCTCCTCCCGCTTGCCCGGCTCAACCACCGTCCCCCCCAGCCCCAGATGCGCCTTGAGCAGCCACTCGATCTTGCCGTCAAGCGCAAGCCACAGCTCGACTCGCTTCGCCCAGATCTCCCCGCACGTCGAAACACCCAGACTCTCCAAAATACGCTCATTGACCCGCCCAATGCCCGGGATCTTGCGACAGGGCAGGTCACGTATAAAGTCGGCAATGCCCTTGCGGTCCGGCATGACGCGGTACTGACCGTCTGGCTTGTTGCGGTCGCTCGAAATCTTGGCCAACATGGTGTTGGGCGCAATGCCGACGCTGACGGTGAGCTGGGTGTTTGCCTTCACCTGAGCTCGGAGCTGGCTGACCACATCGTCGACGGAGCCGCCGTGTTGTTCTAAATACTCGGTGATATCCAGATAGGCTTCATCGAGGGAGGCTTTGGCGAGGTTCTCGTCATACTGCTCGAAGACGGCCATGACCTTCTGGCTTGCCTCGACATAGGAAGCCATATCGCTTTTTACTACGATCAGCTGCGGACAGAGCGCTTTGGCAACAAAGGTGGCCATGCCGCTCCGGACTCCATATCCTCTGCGAGCTTCGTACGATGCGGTGACGAGCACACCGGAGCCCACCCCGAAGCACTTGCCCTTGAGAGAAGGATCGCGAGCCAGCTCCACAGCCGCGTAGAACATGTCTATATCTGTATGCAGGATGATCCTGGAAAGGTCTCTGGTGTCCTCGAGGCGGGTCGCGATCTCTTCGATCTTGCGTTCGATGGCGAGCCACTCGTTCGAGCCGGGCGGGGTCTGCCGCAGCTTATCGTCGCGGCGGGCAAGGAGGGCGGTGATACGATCCGTGGTCTGGGCATCCTTCTTGCGCTCGTTTTCAAAAAACTTGCTTCCCTTGGAAACTTCGTAGATGATACGGTTGATCTCATCCTGGTCCTTGGCGAGACCGGCTTTGGCAGAGGAGGGTCCCGCCATGCGCTTCCGCAAACTGGCAAGAGCAGCATCGTCGGCAGCGTGGCTGCTCGCGCTTGCAATCGCTGATGAAGCCTGATCAAACTTCTGCTTCTTCCTCGGCGAGGTAGAAGGAGAGAGAGACCGCGAAGGGGAGGCCGACGAGGAGGAAGCGGCGGCTGCCGTAGGGTCGTTCCTCGGATCGTCAAAGACGTCGCTGTTGGCGTCTCTGTCACGGAAGAAATTCATGATCTGGCGGAGATCCTGGCTCTCTCACGCTGCAGAAGCGCAACAAGCCTTTGTCACGAGCTCATTCTTGGACGCCGCGTGCCAGGCAGGATGGTGGAGCTCAGCAAGCCAAGCACGGGCAGTAGTAAGCCGCTAAGAGTCGCTAGTGAACGTGGCTGAGCGGGGCGAGGCAACAATGCCATGTTAGAGCACGGAGATGTACTTAGGGCGTGTTGGACTTCCGTTTGGAATCAAATAAATGGTGAACGAATGAATTCGCGATTCGCATCATCATGAATATAAAGTTGCGATTGGCAGCCAAGCGTTGCAGCTCATAAGGGTCCAAAACCCTATCCGAAATGGGCCAGCTAAGGCTTGGCTTTCGCTACACATTAATAGCACCGCGTAAGTATAGCCTAGTGACAGTAACCACAAATATGCACGGCCAATATCGCCCAGAAGTGCACGGTGGGCGTTTGGTTGGTTGCTGAGCATCCATCAGAGCCTGTATGAACCGCTGCCAACCTGAGCGTGCTGGTTACTCTCTTCACTTCATGCTCGTCGTCGTCACCATCTGCTCTTCTGCTCTGTCCTGCTGCTCACATACCCACATTCTCACACCGGTCTTTCCTCCTGCAACCGCACTCAATAGCTCGCTCGGCTCGAGCCTGGACGCTCGACTACCAGTCTGTCATTTCGTGTCAACTGCACCGCGCGTACCGCCTCGTGTTGACACTGGCAATCGGTTGTAGCTTAGATCGGTATCAATTCCTCGCTAGTACAGTGCTTCTTTCTACCTGTAGACTCGAGCTTGGGCGATGGTCGCGAGGGGCCAGATCGGCCGCAGATAAGGCGGTCCAGTCCTATTTCAACAAAGCGTGTCGAGGCTCGAACTACCTCATAGCTAAAACCCTAACAAGGAAGTGCCCTCCTCAGCATCTACCACTATACATCCAGACTCAACAGCCTAGCTGCGCTCAGCCGCGACAGAACTGTCATGCCAGGGCCTACCTCGCCCGACCCTGCTCGACTCCTCACGTCAGGGCTGCCGCTAGAGGCTGTCGCGACACCTGATCCTACTGCGGCCTCGCAACATCCAGACTCGGCCTCGCTCTCGACATCTACACCCTCCAAGCCTTTCAAATCAAGCCGCCTTCGTGTCAGCTCATTCAGCCTCAGTCTCAAATCAAAGCAGGCCGGTTCAGCGCTTGGCCCGTCTGATTCCCCCTCCACTGCAGGCAGGCTCCGTGCAGGCACATGGAAGGGCGTTGGTCCAGGTGACAGAGGCAGCACCTCATCTCGAGCCGACATTCCTTCTTTCCATGACCCTGGTCTAGACTCCTCTTGCGATCCTTCCATTTTGCCGACCCACAGTGCCTCTCCTAGCCCAGATGACTCCAGTATCAAGTCGGCTGCGTCTTCGCCTCAGCTTCTTCGGCCGATAGCGGTTCCTATCGGTGTTGAACGTAGTCCCAGTTCCAGTCAAGGCTTCAATCGTAGGAAACTCTTTGGAAGAAGTAACAGCATTCGGAAATTGCTGGGCGGTAGCAACAGCACCAAGGATAGTCATGCAACCAGTAGCATCGCGCACGGCAGCAAAGCCAGCACCCATGTCAACAGTAGCGGCACTAGTAGTCACTCGAACGGTAATTTGCAGCTTCCACAGTCCAAGGAGCATCCACTGGGCTTACTTCGACGAATAGGTAGCAGGAGTTTCCTTAACCTCGGCCAGAGCAAAGAAGCAAGCTCATCTACCGACAATGTATCAATGGCTTCGACCGAGTCACAGACCTCCAATAGGTTCTCTGAATCGTTCAAACTTGGGGGACGCCGTCGCGGCAAGTCGGTCTCCAACGACGCCGATAAGGCTCTTACAGTCTCATCCGAATTTGGCTCCAATATGGCCGCAGCCCAGCATACCGACGTCCACGCTACCCTGACTCCGCGCCCGAGCGGCGAAAGCTCTCGCTCTAGTTTCTCTCTAGCTTCGGCTGACCGTAAGCAGCGTTCCTCCGATACCGACGCGAGCCGTGCCGGTCACACCCTTGATACCCCATCTACCAACATTCCAAAGCGCCTCAGTGGTTGGCTCTCTAACATCGTCGGCAGCGATAGTACGCAAGGTACAGCTGAACCCCAAGCCCTCTCACCGGTCAAAGAGGCGTATACCGACGACCATGATTCCACCCGGTCGCCCAGCCGCAAGACAAGAGATTTACCTGTTTCTCAAATGACCACACTGGGAGGCCCTGCAGCTACTCCCGATCTTGTCTCTATTTCATCCGGATCATCAGTCCAGTCTCCAGCTGGCATGCCCGTGACTAGATCGAAAGCGGGTGCACTGCTACAGACCTTTGCGGCCTCAGGTCCAAACAAGACTGCCAAGTCAACCTCCACTGCTGTCAACGCAAACACGGGAGGTAGTTGGGTCGCCGGTAGTGTAGGCTTGGATCGCGCATTCAAGTTTTTCCTAGACAGCGAGACCGACTCCAAGGATGGGGAAGGCATATGGCTGCTGGGAGTCTGGCACGGTCCAGGCTCAGACGAGCCGAAAGGGACATCAGATCCCTCTTCTGATCAACCCGCAGCCTTGCTCCAAAACAGCGCAGACACTAGCAGCATGCAAGGACAAAGCCAGCTGCCGCAACACCCCGCTGGAAACGAAGACGCCGAGACTAGACACAAACCAGTCCATGACATCCCCACGTACGCGAAGCCCGGCCTGGCACACTCCTCTTCTTCTAACAAGGGTCCCGTCGGCCTCACATCCAGTGACAACGAGCCCACATCGTTTAGTGCTCGCGGGTCTCACACTTCCAACAGGAGGGGTCGGGCGGCCGAGCAGGGCAAACCAGAAAGCTCTTCAACCACGGCCGAGACTACCTCTACCAACGCAAGTATCAGCTCCGTGTCATCCTCCACCAGTTTCAAGCCTCCCCTCAAGACTGCATCGAGCGCATCGTCCGACTGGCAGGCAACATTCCAGCCCGATTTCAGCTCCCGCATCTGGTGTACCTACCGTAATCACTTTGCCCCCATCACTCGCGATGGTGTCATTACGGCGCAGGCGGCCTCTGCAGCTGAGCTTTCTTCCATACAAAATATAGCTGCATCCGCAGTCTTCTCCTCGCCCACCGAAGCCACTTCGCCTAGCAGCGCTGCTTCTTCCGCTGGTCGGAACTGGCTTGGCCGCAAGCCCACCGAAAGTGGTGCTGCGCAAGAGTGTCACCCACAGGCAGCCTCGCCTGCTGCTCAGGGAGCTGCTTCGGGCTCTTATTCTGCGAATGCGCCCAGCTCGCTAGGTGAAAGGATGGGAATCACCAATCTATGGGGGCGAGCGACAGCAGCGGCACAGGCAGCAGGCTTCAGCCGAGCTGGTCTGACTACAGACTCCGGATGGGGCTGCATGCTCCGGACTGGCCAGAGCCTGCTTGCTAATGCTCTTATCGATGTCCATCTAGGGCGCACTTGGCAACGTGAGCAATCGCCAACCCGCCAGTATCAACTCTTGGAGGAGCTGAAATCCTCACTATCGGATCCGGCCGCTGAAAGAGAGGCCTTGCAGCTGTGGAGGCGGCAGCGAAGTCGTCATGTCACCTATGTCCGTATTTTGAGCTGGTTTCTCGACGATCCGAGCCCGGCATGCCCTTTCGGCGTTCATCGTATGGCCAGAGAGGGCAAGCGCCTTGGAAAGGAAGTCGGAGAGTGGTTTGGGCCTTCAACGGCTGCAGGCGCTATCAAGCAGCTGGTGGTCGAGTATCCCGAGGCCGGTATTGGCGTTGAGCTGGCTCACGATGGAGTCTTCTATCTGGATGAGGTCCGCGCCGCTGCTGTACCCAAGAGCAATGGATCTACAACTCGACGAGGTACTAGCGTGGCGTGGCAGCGCCCCGTGCTCATCCTGATCGGAATTCGACTTGGCCTAGACAGCGTGAACCCGATATACTACGACTCTGTCAAAGCCACCTTTTCCTTCCCGCAGAGTGTAGGTATCGCCGGCGGTCGACCTTCGTCTTCCTACTACTTCATGGGACATCAAGGCAACTCTCTCTTCTACCTCGATCCGCACAATGTCAGGCCTGCGGTGCCCCTCCGCTTCCCGCCTCAGACGTTCCCCCCCGCAGTGCCAGAACATCTCGATGTGGCAAGCGGATACCAGCGGGACCCCAAAGACGATGAAGAAGAGTGGTGGGCCCACGCTTACTCGGAACCGCAAACTTCGACCTTCCACTGTGAAAAGGCGCGGAGAATGCCGATCAAATCGTTGGATCCCAGTATGCTGCTAGGCTTCCTGGTTAAAGACGAAGCGAGCCTGCAAGATCTCTGTGCTAGGATTAAAGCGATGCCCAAGAGCATCTTGTCCTTCGCTGACACAGCACCCAAGTGGGTTGACGACGATGATTTCGACCCCAGCATGGAGAGCTTCTCAGAGTCATCTGTCGGTGAAGACTTCGAAGCGGACGATGGCGAGGAGCGCGATGAGCGTCAGCCCCGTGAAGTTCAAGCTGATGGCGAAATCCAGTCGGTTGAGGACGGGGACATTGTCTCACGCCACTCAGGTAGGGACGCCGCTGTGCAAATGCCATCCGTTTCTTTCCCAGAGAAAGCGGACTCGGAAATCTCTGACAAGCGATCGCAAGGCCTGTTGTTGGCACAATCATCGCGGAGTAGGAAGAGAACCGCCGAGTGGATCGGACGGGGTGTCCCGGCACAACGGGCAGACAGTCCATTGACAACATCGGCAGGAGCTGGTATTGCATTTCCTTCCTTGGACCTGCTACATTCAACTCAGACCGATGCACACGGTCTTCGCGGGCCGAGTCGCGGTGACGAGAGGCAGGCGTCGACGTCTTCAGCAGCTACGACACGGCCGGTGCCGCATCCGGACCTTGGCGAGCGAAGGCTCACAGCGACGTACGGCGGAGACGCGACGGTCTCTGCGTCTTCCGAGGCGAGCGAAGCGGGGCGCCGCCACAGCCCGCTGCAGCTCGGCGGGGGCTGTGGCGCGGACGAGAGCTTCTCTACCGTGAATCTGTCGGACTCGGAAGCCGGCTCTGGCTGGGAGGAGATCTCGGAGGTGGGGACGATTGCCGGCTCCGTGTCGGCGCAGCTGCACCTTGCTGACGCGGGATGCGGGGCCGGTAGCGGCGGCGAGCCCGGCGCTGGGGCGCGCAGTCCGGGCCAGGCGCTGACCTCTCCCTGTGATCGCGTTTTCGCCGGGTGGGCAGAGGACGCCGCCACCCCCACCGGAGCCGGCGACGGCGATGCGGTCTCGCCGGAGACCGACCTCGACCTGGCAGCCCAAGCACCAGGCGCAAGCGGCGCACAGACGCCGCGCGCCACCGCATACGGCACCCTCACCACCGCACACCGCCCACTCACCCTCCCGCGCCGCACCCAACTCAAACCGCCCACCCGCTCCCCCGACCTCGACAGCCCGCACGACGACTTCTAACCCCCCCGCCCCATGTATACCGCCCGCACGCGCGCAATTCCATATACCCCCTACGCCCGAAGCCCGGGCCCACAGTCGCGCCGATGCAAACGCATCAGAAATTCATTTCGTCCGACGGACGCCCGGGGAGAGACTAGCGGGATGTGTACAGGAGGCTGTGACAGGGGAGCGACGCCGGGTCTCGGTGCAAGGCACGGCGGGCGGCGCTACTGCTGCTTGCACTCCTGCGGATCTTGCGAGCCGGCCATCTGAGAGCCGGCGGACGCGCCGAGCTGCGACCGTCGGGCGCGCTGTTCATCGTCGTCCTCGTCGTCATCGTCCTCCTCATCGTCCTCGTCGTCGTCATCAAAGTCGGCGTCGTCGAGGTCGTCCATATCCTCGTACTGCAGCGCCTTGCCGGTGAAGAAGTCAACGGCGTGGGGGATGATGCGGTCTTTGAGATCTTCGCCGATCTGGTAGTCCAGCTCGAGGCGCTCGTCCAATTCATCCAGGTCAGCCTCCTCATCGTCCGCTTCGCCGTTCTTGGGAGGCTTAGGTGGGTTAAAGAAGTTGAAGAAGGACTCGACCGGTACGGATCGCTTGACGGTCCTGGTCTGGTTGGTGTTCTTGTTTCGCTGCTTCTTGGTTTCGATCTTGTGGGTAAGATCCTTGTCATCCTTCCAGTCAATCTTGCAACCCTCGGCGTGGTCGTAGACAAGGTCGCCAGAGAATCCGACCTCGTCCTGGTAGTAATACGACTTGGACAAGATCGAGTTGGTGAAGAACTCGTTCTTGGACGAGTCAAACTCAAACTCCAGCTTGAAGCCGGCCTGGTCCTCGAGGTAGGTCATGCGGATGTCGACGAGCGCTCGGAGAGCGTCTTCGTCTCGCTCAGTAATCAGCTCGGAAAGAGCAATGTGATTTTTGAGAGCAGTGAGCCAGAATTCGGGAATACCGTTGGGACCGTCGGCAGGCGCCTTTACGTCAGCAAGCGACTCGTCCTTGTCCTCTTCGTCCTGGTCGTCGGCATCGACAGCCTCACCGGCCTTGACCTCATCGTTGGTGGGCTCCTGCTTACCCTGAACGATGGCAGCCCGACGTTCGTAAAGAGGCTTGTAGCGCTGGGCGTACTTCTTTTCCAGCTCAAGAATCTCCTTCTGGAAGTCGGCCTCGATCTTGTGGTGTTCGACCTGAACACCCTTCAGACCTTCCACACGCCTGCGGATGTGGTTGGGAAGCGACTCGACGTAGCCGGAGGATCGGCCGACGAGAGTAGAGAGCTTGTCCTGCACCATGG
Organism: Tranzscheliella williamsii; assembly: GCA_023212725.1. Classification (NCBI taxonomy): domain Eukaryota; kingdom Fungi; phylum Basidiomycota; class Ustilaginomycetes; order Ustilaginales; family Ustilaginaceae; genus Tranzscheliella; species Tranzscheliella williamsii. The sequence continues at coordinate 61,648 of JALBYF010000015.1, forward strand.
CAGCAAGCGCAGGGTTGCCCTGAAGGGCGGATGCGGCATCCGCAGTGCCCTCGTCCTCCTCTCCAATCGTGCCGACAGTGGGGCGAGAGAGTGCCTCCCGTGTCAGAGGAGCATTGCTAAGAGGCGTGTTCTGGGGGGTAGGAGCGACGGCGTCCGCGTTCCTGGTCCTGCCGATCTCTTGAGCGCCGGACATGGTTGTTACGTGAGAGGGAAAGCGGGGAGCAGAATAAGGTGTATGGACGCAAGGACTGGATGGAAGGAAAGGCTTAACGGAGATTTGACGAATCAAACAAGCGAGCCAGCTGGCGCAGAGACGGCGTCGAGTTGGTAGACGAACGTAGACGCTGAAAACGGCGACGACGTGGGAGAAGAGTGTCGACCAAAAATGCCTGTTAAGAGCGGTAGAGGCTGAACAGGGAAGATGGCGGAGTGGTGGTGGCGTGGAAATGGGGGCGAAGGTGATGGCAAGGGTGATTGATGGTCACGATGCCAGAAACTTGAACTGTCCAGATTCCTCGTAACGGTTGGATGGCTCAGCAGACAGAAATGTGTAAGAGTAATGAATTCGCGGTTTGGGCCAACTTCAAAAAATCACTCAGCAGAGGCAGCACTCTGAGCACAGACGCAGCGAGCGGGAGCGCAAAAGGGAAAGAGAAAGAGAAAGAAAGAGCGACTGGACTCACAAACGTCGCGTCTCCATCGCCCAAAACGGTTGGGTCGGATCACAATTCATCTGTATGGGTGATTTCCCCATTTCCCAAAACTCACTTGGGCCAGCCCGGTCAAATACACCTCCTGGAAATCATGTATAGAATCAAGGTCAAAGCCACAGCTACGACGTGTAGTATCTCCGATAACACATACGGCAGGCAGCTAACAAGCCCTCGCCGCCTTTTTGACGTGTGGTAGATAACATGCCTCTACGCTCTTGTACAAAAGCACCTTGCATGAGCATTTGGGCGCGTTGAGATGTTCTATGAGCTCAAGTCAAAGACCAAAAGACCAGGCTTTGCAGTCACGTTACTAGGTCAAGCGCGCAGTAGACAGGGGTGGCAAGGCCCTCCTCCATACGATCACCCGTGCTGGTGTGGAGCCAACATCGGCGAGTTGTACCGGTGTGAGTTGTCGAAAGAGCAGGCAAAGGCCTGCAATGGAGCCACGGATGTCCTTACTTGAAACATCAGCTGGGATGCTAATCGCCAACTCGTTCCCAAAATTGTGGTTTCAGGAATTGATGGGGTGGGCGCACGGTCGGACCAATCTCGATAACCGCTGCAGACCTCAGATCGGCGATCTACCTCGACCATGTGTAGGCCAAAACCACCTCTGACTTCGGATGTTATGTCGTCCAGATGTCAGTTGACACGTGCCGGTGGGGCCGTTGCCAAGCCTCGGCCTCGTGCGCCTCGTTGGGTCGGCATCCGGAGGCTTGTAGAGGCTCTTGGCATCTTATTTGCCGCCCAGAGGACGACGGCATGGTCGGAAATTGGTGCCGGGCATCGGCCAAGGTCTCGGCATAGCATGCACCCCAAGCAAGTCCGGGCGGCAAAGGCGCGCGTGTCCAAGCGTCATTCCAGCCTTGTGGCAGTGTTGCGAAACGCGCGATCCAATCACACAAATTCACCTTGTGATTGCAAGCCTTTTCAAGTACTGTTCAGCTGCTGCGCAGACCCTGCATAATAAAATTGAAGTACCCGTGCTTTTCTATTTCCTAGCCTTTAATGATCAGTTGTGTATTATATTCCACGAGCGAAGCCAGGCGCCCGAGGAATCACCTCTCAAATCTGATTTTTGAACCGTTTTTTAGACTTGGTTTCCATGGTTTCCTTTCTACAATATGGAACCTACGATAAATCGTACTGTGCCATCTGGAATGGGCTTTCAATTTGGGTATGTGCTCGAGAAGCAAGGTCATTCTCAAGGTCCAGAGAAGGGGGCAAGGGGAAACAAGGTTGAGACGATGGAAACGCGGACTCAATCGAGCCACAGCAAGCGTCTTTCAGCAGGCACGCGATAGACGGCAACCAAGACCTGAAACGAGCGTTGGATGGAATACTCATGAGTTGTACTGTGACTGCACTTCCGTTTTTGGGCTGGATCTTTTTATGGATGGGAGCCGCCTTCTGCAGCCACAAACAAGGCGCGGACGATTCTAATGACCGCTCTGTCCGCATTCAAACCGCAATCATGTAGTACTATGACTCTGACAGTAGCCTTATAGCCGATCGATACACTTGGCATTCGTACATGCAAATGCTTTCTAGATGCAGATCGTGGGCCGAGTGAGCCAATCTCCTGTATCTCAGAAAGTAAAGGCCGATTTCCGAAGCAACCTGAGTACCGCCGTGACATTGCACACTTTGCTCATAGCGGCACTGCTTGCGCTTGGCTACTCATCACAACAACACACTGACGCAGAGGCTGTCTCATCAAGCGGCAGGAACAGACCAGCCATCACCGAGTCATTTGCATCGCACAGCGGTAGTACCAATCGGCGGCTCACATCGATCCAAGTCATCTTGACCGTTGGCCGCCACAAAGTCATACAGATGTGCACAGCCACACTCTAGCCTGACTCGACCGTGCCGTGCTGTGTGCCTGTCGCCGTACAAGCGTCTTTCTTTCCCGTAAGTGCCTACCTCCCCGAAACACCCGCATTCCCATGAGAGGATGGAGCGCTCGGTTCCACATACTTCTCCTCGCTCGGCAGCATCGTCCGCATCGCTGCAGATTTCAGCAGCGGCAACGGTAGCTCAAGATAATCAGCATTGCAGAGCATCCGTTCCCAGCCTATCCTGCACCCTGCGTGCACAGCAGCCTGTCAATGCAGCGCTTCAGCATCGCCTCTTCTCTTCCGCCTTTGGCTTCTCACGCCGTGTGGGGAGGATCTCATCTGTCAACGCTACTCCTAGCGCACAATCCGAGGCAGCTTTGATTATTACCGGGTCGCCGTCCGCCCGTGTTCTGCTCTGGCCCGCTACACAGCAGTGCTTCACCTGGGTATCCCTTCTCCCCGGACCCATCCACTGCCTCTCCACCGACTGCTCTCTGTCAACTCTCCCGTTATAGATACTGGTCTAGCGGATCAGCTGCGAAATACCTCACTCGTCCCGGATAGTCCCTGAGGACGTTCACACCATCCTAAACAGCTAGGAACTGCCCATACTCTTCATCGACACTCCATCTGCTGCTGTCGCTACTGCTAGATGCGTGCTGCCGTGCCAAGCGCGATCCTTCACATTGAACCACATCTATCAGACGAGATTACCATCTCTACCTTCTAACAAGACTGATCCTGATGTCTTTGCCTTCTCATTCGCGTCTTTCACGTTTGCAGATCGATACCCCGCTCACTCCTGATTCGGACGTTGAAACGCTGCTTGACTTTGGCTCACCATCTCCGACCGCCGATTCGAGGGATTCGTCGTTGCTCATCTCGCCCACAGAAACACTTGGCGAATTCGACCCGGTCCCAACCCTTCTTGGTGCCGCCCTTCGGAAGCAGGAGAATTTCGCTTACCTTGAACGCATTTCGACAGTGCTGTCTGCTGATCTAAACTCCTTCAATCTTCTCGACATTGGTGGCACGGAAGCATTCTACAAAAGCAACGCCGGTCGCTTGGTTCATTCTTCCGGGGCACACGACACTTCTCCGACACTCGTTACCGCCAAAGAGATGCAGTCCGGCAATTCCCCATACCAGCAGAATGATTCTAGCTATCCGGCGGAAGCCTTCTACGACCCCTCCTCCGCCGATGGCTATGGAGCACCTGTAAACAACAGCTTCCTCAGTGCTTCCACTGCATTGTCTGGTCCGGGCACGACATTCGCATCGGCTTCGACATCTCCTGCACCTGTGATACATCTGGACCAGTCGCATCTCATGCGAGAACCGGATCTGGAGCCAAGTCCACTTTCCAGTCCCCATCTGTCCTCGATTTCACCTCATTCCCATCACCGCACAGCGTCGCAAGGCTCTGAGGCAAGTCAAAGCTTCCGCTCCGACCCTAACATTGCAAATGCACTTGGCCAGTTGGGTCAAATATCCCTGGACGAGGACAGCCGTTATCCATCGGTTTTTGACGAGAATCTCGAAACTGCTTCGTCGCACTCGTTCTATTCACAGCAGAATAGCCCCAGTTTCCATGCATCTGCAGACGCCTACAGCACCTTGTCCCGCGTCTCTTCCGGCAATGACAGCAGGGAAAGTGCAAATGCAGCAGCAGAGTCGCCGTCTCAGTCCTGTTCGGTTGCGCCGCTAAGCTTGGGAATTCCTTCCCTGAGCGTTTCGGGTTCAGAGACCGCAATGGCCTACACTTCTGCTGGCCCTACAGCTGACTCCGGCATGCCAGACATCAATGTGATGGCACCGTCGCCATCGACCCCTAAGGCTGCTGAAGGTCAAGGACGAGATGGAGGTTTCCAGGATATCCTCGCGCAACTGGCGGCTTCTCAGCATATGACTTCAGGCCTTGATCCCATCCAAGAGAGGATCACATCACCGGGTTCATGGCTTCAGTCGAATCAACAGGGACTCAATCAGGACCCTCTCAGTTACATCAACACAAACGCCGATTCATCTGGTTCCTTTCGCACCTCCTTTTCCACGACCCAGCAGAGTCCATGGCCCATGACTTCGCCATTGGAGCCCACTTCCGGGCGCCATCATAACAAAGGACAGCTTATCCCTGACGGATACAGCGCAGAACCCACGCAGATGCTTTCATCGCTAGCAGGCGGTCCGCAAAGGACTGATGCTACCCATGCTCCCGGACAATGGTCTAGCCAAGCAAAACGGCAGGATTCTTACGATAAGATTCGACAGTTCCTTCGTCTAGATGTGGATATGGGCTTTCAGAGCAGTCTGAGAAACGAGTCTCCGACCATGGCTTCCTTTCGCAAACGAGCCAACTCCGATATAGGCCCAAGATCGCCTGTCGTCGCTGGCGGCTCTGCATTCGACTGGTCCCTTCCTCTGGCTCTGCATGACACCGCGAAAGCGGATGGTACGAACGATTGGGAAGCCTTGAAAGGCAAGCTGGACACGCATGGGCCCTTACCTGTCCACGGCACGTTTGTAAATCCGACAACGACCACAGTGCAAACCGCCAATGTCTCACAGACCAATACGATGGATCCTTCCCTCCTTACCGGCTCTGTTCAACATCAGCAACAGCAGCTCCTCCAGCAGCAACAAAGACAGGAACAGGGGCCACAACAATATCAGCAGCAGCAGCAGCAGCAGCAGCAGCAGCAACAACACTCACATCAACAGCAGCAGCCATCACATCCATATTCTCAAACACAACCTCCACCAATACAACTACAACAACAACAGCAACAGCAGCAGCAGCATTATCCTGATCTATATAGCCACTTGCAGAATCATCAGCAAGTTCAGCAACCAATCTTCCAGTTCAGTGATAATGCGGACTTAGCAGGTGGCAGCCCCGCAGCGTTCCCTGGCTCGGCGTCGGGCGATTTCAACACGCAGTGGAGATTCCCCTGCGATAGCGGGCAGGGCCAAGGGGCGGTGGGTCGCGCTAAGGTGCGCCGCACAAGCAGCACACGATCGGGCGCTGCTGCGGGTCATCACCACAGAGTGACGCACTCGGAGGATCTTTCGCGCAGTCGGATGTATCAAGGGAATGACGAGGACTTTTTGGAGCGGATCACGGCCCCAGATGGCGGCCTGGCGCCTCCTGCGACGGGTCGCAGTGTTTCGTCCAACAGTGGCTTCAATGGCAACGCACAGTCGGTTTCTGGATCCGCAAGGGTTCACCCTTATCGGATGAGCCACGACAGGCATCATTCGTTCAGCTCGAGCACATCGAACAGTGATACAGGCTCTCTATCTCCGCTGCCGCAGATGGCGGGCATGCCGGTCGATCTCAGCAGTCATGGCGTCATGTACTCGCCATCTGCGCTGCCACCATATGGGAGTTTCAGCTCCGCAGGCCGTGCCGCTTCCATCTCGAGTGCTGCCTCCGGGAGCTCATCAATGATAGGAGGCCCGGCGGTGCCGATGGTGACGAGTCAAGCAACGCAGGTAGCGTCTGCCTCGCGGAGGAAGGCGGAGGCACTGTTCGCCTGCCCGATCCCGGGCTGCGGTTCTACCTTTACACGGCAGTACAACTTGCGTGGACATCTGCGGTCGCACGCCGACGAGCGGCCGTACAAGTGCGACTGGCCGGGTTGTGACAAAAGCTTTGCCCGTTCGCATGACTGCAAGCGCCACCAAAACCTTCATCTCAACATCAAGCCGCACACCTGCGAGCAATGTGGCAAGACGTTTGCGCGTCTGGACGCGCTCAACCGACATCACAAGACCGACACGGGCGGATGCTTGACCAAATCGGAAGAAGAAAGCCAGTCCAACTCGACAGCCTCGTTTTCTGAAGGCTCCGAATCGGCTTCGCGGACAGGCTACGAGATGGCGGTCAAGTCGGAAGATGGGCGAAGTCTGCCCCCAGAATCAGCAGGCGCCCAAGAAGCTTCCCCGCCTGCCAAGGGCTTTGGTGGGCATGTGTTGTAATTTTCCGCTGGCCCGGTATCTGCGCAACACCTTGTACAAGGACGTTTCCCTCGCTCCATGTCCAGGCGGCCCTTTCTGTTTCGAGTATGCTCAGCCGTGCTCCCAATATCGGCTTTTGCCTAAGTCAATTCCTGGTGCGGCTGTACGATCGCTTGTTCTGTTCTCACCCGCTCTATTGTTGACGCTTTTGGACGCCTTTTGTTACGGATCTCCGGCCATCCTTTAATCGAGTTCGCGTGGAGGTAGCGTTGCCCGTCGAGCCCAAGGCGCTGGGCGGGTGAGGCTCCTCCCCTTTGTACCTTATCCGCTCGCACATGAGAGAAGTCGGCCGCGCTGGCAAGCTCCATGCGTGCTAACAAACTGCGCTGTCAGCGACGTGACGATATCTCGGCCGGGACGACGCACGTGTAACTGCGAGGGAGAAAATTTCCGAAAGCGTGCATATGAAAGCGAAGAGAGTCGGTATAAGCGGATCGACGTAGAGCGGTGACGCGAGGGAGCCGCACCGCCTCTGCCGTGGCTAGCACCGCTTGGACCGACGCTGCCCTGTTCGCGCGCCGAGCACCAGGGATCCTCTTTTTGCTTCCGCTTCGGGTTGCCATATACTGGCAGCTGTGCCTGCTGATGGCTTGGGGAGGAGCACCGGCTGCGTAACCCCCACGGCCACCACCACGTCTATAGTGGCACGCGGAGTCAGCGTCCAAGCAAGGCACAAGATTGCCGGCCAGGCGTCTAAGCAGAGGCCGCCCAGCCGGATCCAGCACACCCAAAATTGATTACGATCGGATTGCACTTTGAATTCCACCGCGTCGGCACAGTGTCGCCTTGCGCGGCGTTTGAAAGCGTGCCACTCCACCTCTCCGATTGCACCTCATACCAAAATTAGCATTTTCATGGACGAGCAGATAGCAAGCACACAGTAGTAGGTACTGCTACTGCGACTGTGACTGCAAGCGAATGGGCATATTGTGATTGTAATCGTGCTTGTGATTGTGACTGCCATCGTGATACTGATTGTGGTTGTGATGTGATTGTGATTGTCGATGTGCTGTGATGTGATTGCGATTAGTTGGTGTTTTGTGATTTGTGATTGACCGTGATGCGTGTGATTATGCAGATCTCCCTATCGGACCTCGGCCGCTTTTCTGGATAGGCGCGGGTTGCCGCTGGCCCGGTCAGTCAACGTTGCGCAGCAGCAAAGCCCCTTATCCGCTCACTACCATCATCACCTCACAGCGCTTGCGTCACTCATAGCATCCTCGTCCCTACCATTGCACCAGACGAAGCACAGCACCCTACCGCGTAGTCCAGAAACCGCATCACCAACGCAACACCAACGCAACACCAACGCAAAGCGAGTCGGCCACCGCCTCTGCTTGACCAGATCCACCACGCGCTGGCACCAACGCCTTTCTCTCGTCTCTAGCCCGGCAGGACGCTTGAGCTTAGCTCGACACCACTTTCGCTGCGGTCTTGTACCTCTATTTTCATTCAAGGCCACAACCCATAGCGACGTTCAGCATGATTTCCGCGTTGTTGTAACCGGCTCAAACACGCACTCGAACGCCTCTAGATCCACGGCGCTGTCGCTTGTCACCGGTAGTCATCCGCGTCTCTCGTCCTCTAACGTGGGATTCAGCAGCTACGCACCTCATTTTCCCGCCCGATCCCGACACATCCGGACGGCCAATCGAGCTGGATACCATGTCGCTCCACGCCGACGCCACGCTGCAGGACCAGATGGCAGGGCCTTCGCGGCCTCGCTTCCAGGGTTGGCTCACCATGGCGCCCGACATCGACCCAGCCCCAGGTCCAGCCCGCGCCCCTGCCTCTGCTCCAGCCCCTTTGCCGCCTGTTGCCTCGTCTTCCGTACAGCTCACAGCAGAGGCCGGCAAATCGCCTCCGCACTCCGCGTCCGCTTGCGCCGAATCATTGTCCGCGTCGACGCATGCTTTTGGCTTCGTCGGCCAACAATTGCAGGTGCCCCGGAGAAAGAAGCGTCGCGCAACATTTCAGGTTGGATCTCCTGGCCTCGAGGACGACGAGCGTGCTCGCCACAGTGCTGCGAGCAGCAGCAGCACCAGCAGCAGTAGTCCTAAGTCGTCGCGATCCGACTCTGACGAGGGCGATTTTGACGTCCGCGCTTCCTTCGCACCCTTCCCGTCATATAACAAAGCCAAGGCGTTGCCGCCCGTGTCGGCCAACGAAGGTTCGCAGGAGTATCAACAGGAGCAAGAAAACACCGGCCTCTCCTTTGCCGGGCGCAGATGGATGGGCAAGACAGTGCATGCCGTCGAACAGGAATTGGAGGCTCTTCGAGACGAAAAGTTATTGAGCCATGCGCCTGACGCTACCTACCTCGCTTCCAGATTAGAGGGCCTGAGGCGCAATCTGGAAATCGAAGAGAGAAGGCCAAACTATATCGAATACGCGGAAGACTTTGTCACCGACAGTAAAGCTACGTCGCCGAACGCGTCGGTTGCTGGTAACTACCCGTACCAGCGCACATCGGTCGAGCCAGAGGTCCCAGCGCTGGCACACCGTCCTGTCTCCAACGCGTCTTCGGTCAGTCTGGTTGAGGGAGAGACTCCTCACGAGCTCGGGTTTGAGCCGGTCGCAGACCGACCTTCCGACACGGTCGCTATCCACGACACCACAGAGGTGCGCATGCCCACCTCTGCCTCTTTCGTCAGTCCGGACAGCAAGCGGATCGCAGCAGCGCGTGCTGCAGCGCTGGATTCCAGGTTCGAGATCCGGCCTCTTCGTCGCAGCGATCTCGAGCAGGTACGCGAGCTGCACGCCTCGAATGGCGAATCTGACCCGGTAAGTACCACACTGGCGGCCTTGCGACTAGCATGCCCACATCCGTCGCCCGTTTTTACAACGACGGGCAGTCCTGTCGTCGCGACGCTCTCATCGTCGGTAGAGAGCGCCTGTTGCTTTGCGGAGCCAGGCGAACACCAAGTGGGCGCCCTCGCGCCGCGTGCACGCGCGCTGAGCATCACTGCTCCCGCCGCCACGCTAGCGCCCCCTCTCTTCCGCGGCTTGACGACCGACACGCCGCCGCGCCTCGCTACTTGATGTCTTTGCCGCAGCCACTTTTTTCCCCGGTCTTCCGCTCTGGTCATCGTATCCGCGCATGTCTGTCATTTCCTTTGGTTGGTGGTTCTCCGTGGCACATAGTCATTAGCCTCGCGTTTCTGCTCTATTCAAGATCTGCGCCTTGCACACACTCCAAGTCCTCGGCCTGCGGCCTTGGTAATGCCTTCTTGCTGCCCTCGTGTAAGCCCAAGCGCAACGCAACTTTCTCACCCGTCTGGAACCGAGCGCCGCCAGCGCCGAAGAAACGTGCGACGGGCAGCAGATGTGCAGAGTCCTGCTTTCTGGGTGCCAGATGAAACGCGACACGTATATGCGCCGCCTAGTGCAAGCGCCAAGCGAGCGAACAACGACAAGGAGGGAAGCGCAGCCCCAGAACCAGCGGATTACTAACGGAATAGGACCCAGAAAGATCCACCGGCAATGCGCTGGCTTCCGGAGTGTTCGGCGAGGGGAGAAAAGGCAGCGCTGCAGCAGGCAAGGTGTCATTGCTAGCCACTTTTTTGTTTTTGTCTTTGTCGCCGTAGTCGGTGGGGAGTCATCGATAAGGACCGCCGCAAGGAACGTACGCTGTCGTGGCGCGTCCATTTCGGCGAAAATGCAGTTTCCGCCGTTCTGACTTTTGGCTACGCTTCGCGCTCGCGCCTTATCAGCGACCGCATCTCCTCGGCCTTTGTCTGCTTGCTCGTACGGCTCACGTTCCTTGCCTGGCAGTACAGGGCCAAGGCGCGCCGAGATGGGCTCGGCAATCTCTTGCGCTCCAGCGGCGAGAGCTTTTAGATTCCCGCTGACCGGCGGGTACCATCCCCACACTTGGCATGCAGCTGCTTCTCGAACCCGCCTCGGCCTTGATCTCGACGCATCTGGTCTTTCGGTCTCGACCTGATTTGTGCGGCTAGGAGTTGGCAACTGACCGCTCGCTTTTTGCCGTGTCGCTTGTTCGCATCGTACAGACGCCCGACCAAGCGGAGACGTACGCATCCACCACGTCGTTCCTGCTGCGCCTGCTTGTCGACGACCGGCATATCTGCCTCGTAGCTGTGGCCAAGCCGCTCCCCGAGCCGGCCGCGCCGCTGCCCGCCGCCTCGGAGCTGGTCGCGCCGTTCGCCTCCGCGCGAGTGTCCGACCCCGCGCAGGACAAGCACCAGGACGAAAACGAGGACGGCGACGGCGACGAGGACGGGATGGGGTCGACGTCTACGTTGTCGGGGAGTCCGGGGGTGGGCGCGGCGCTGGGGGGTGGGTGGGATGGGCGGCTGTACAACACGCCAGCGACGTCGGTGTTTTCAGAGGATGCGGGGGGGAGCGGGAAGGGGGTTGGGGTGGTGGGGTTGGCCGGGCCGACGGGGGAGGTGGGGGGCGTGCGGCGGGGGGGGGGATGTGAGGTGGTGGGGGTTGCGTCTGCGCAGGTGAGCGTCGCGGGGGGAGGGGCGCAGTGGGGCGGGGGGGGTGCGGCGGTAGAGGTGCACGTGCTGACGCTTGCCGTGCGCCGCGGCGAGCGCGCCCAGGGGCTGGGAGGCCGCCTGCTGCGCGCGCTGACCGACACGGGCCTCGCCACCGCCCGCCGCCTCGCCACCACCGCCGCCCCCGCCCCCTTCCTCGCGCGCACCTACCTCGAAGTCCACCCCGCCAACACCCCCGCCCTCGCCCTCTACCACGCCCACGGCTTCCACACCCCCCCGCCCCCCGCAGACATCCGCCCCGCCTTCTACCGCGGCGACCACCGCATCCCCCCCGCCCTCCGCGCCTCCCCCGGCGGCACAGACGCCCGCGTCCTCCACCGCTTCGACCTGCCTCGACACTCCTAGCCCCTGCCACCTCGCACACCGACATGATACTTAAGACACTCGCTAATCTAGACTCGTCTCCTTGCTACCATCGTATCGTACGACCGTGCTGCTCTCGACATCCTACTCTCGCGCGCCGCTCACAGCCACAGGGCCACAGAAGTACAGTAGAACGAGAAGCATGGGTTGCGATGGGTGTGAGTAGCGGGGAACCATGTGTTAGGTCGCAAGGGCCGCGATGTATGTGTACATTTTGGAGGGCACGGGGTGCGGGGTCAGGCGGGATGCAGGGACCGCCCACGGCGCAGCAGGCAGGCCGAGGCGTGACGAGGGAGGGGGCAGGGCGCCGGGCGCCGGGCGCCAAAGGAGCACGCTTGCAAGCTTAGATGTTGAGCTTGGTTCGTCGCCAGTGGCGGCGCTTGGCGTTGTACTGGATCTTGTTGTCGGCCTTCATGCGGAACCAGTTAGGAATGGGTCTGTATAGCGCCAAACAGCCAGCAAGACGGGGCGACAAGCCAGAAAAGTCAGTATTGGCGGCACTCTCCTGCAAGGCAAGAGCGCAGAGGCATAGGCAGCATAGACAGCAAAGGCAGCATAGGCAGCAGTGGGCGTAGTGACGCAGCGGAAGCGCATAGCAGCAAGCGGAGCGCAACATGTAGTCGTTAGGATGCACGTCGGGGTGCCACCATCATGGCCGAGTCATTGCTGTGTGCGCAAAGCGGTGGAAAAAGTCGGCGTTCAGATGCGGTGGTAGGCGGTAGTCGCTGGCCGGGACGCTTCGGCTCGGCACTGGGTCTGTCGGTTTGTATCGGCGCTGAGGGTGGAGAAACAACACGACGGTGTTGACAGCCAACGAGGCAGCGCTTTATACCGAAGGTCGACAAGCGCAGTATGCGCCAGGCTATAATATGCCGCGAGCCACACCGCAATGCCCTACTTCGCGACCTCGGTTCCGAAGGACGGTGCAGTTCCACATCTGGGCTGCTAAGGTCCAGTTGACCGCTCTGTCACGGTCCTGAGCCCTTCGATGAATAGCCGGCTTGATGGCTGCAATGTCAATGCAGAGGACGCTTCATGGATACCGCTGCGGAAGCCGGCGACATAAGGGCAGAGCATGCAAAGCGCTGATCTACGGTCGGTGCGCTGCTACCGTGCTTCCATGGGCATCCACCTCTTCCTGTATAACGGCATCACGCTGACAGGCTAGCGGCTGCCGTAGCGACACAACCAACTGTGCTCCTCCCGAATGCTGCGTAGCGGTGCGTCGGATGTGCTGAGACTGGACAATGTCCAAGCGGCTGCTGTCGCCGCTGATGCTGTGTACCGATTGGGCGGATGGTGCCGATGCCGCTGCCAAGGCTGGTGCTGAATGCGGTGTTGTCGTGAATGCTGGGGGGGTGCTGACGGGTGCGTGCGGGTGTTACGATATTTGCGCCTGCCATGCCGCTGTATGCTGAATTGTGGTATGCGTCTATGCCGCGGCCGCCTCTGCGCGGGAGGGTGGATACGTACCGGTTCTGCTTCTGGGCGACAGCAAGCTTGACCTTGGTTCGGAAGGACTTTTGGGACGGCATCTTGACGGTGATTTCCTTGTTGGAGAAAGCGAGATGGTGGAAGAAGAACAGCGGTGGGCGCTGCCGATGGCGACCACCCGCGGTCGATGGCTCAGCACCACAGCGCAAGCTCGCAGCGAGACGAATTTCAATCTACAACGGAGCCTGTTTTGAAACGGTCTATTCACAGCCAAGTTAAAGACGCTACCCGTTCTATTGCAGCATAATCACGGCGGTGCGCTGCGCCTTATCCTGCTCAGTAGCAAAGCCTTGCTAGCTGTTCAGCCGGATTATCATAAGCGCTGTGGGCATTCTGAATAGTTGTTGGCAACCGAGTTCGGCCGAGCGTCACGTGCAAGAAATGGACCATCAGAGCAACACGTGTAAGATCCGGCTTTGCCACCTGTTAGATTCGGTCAATGGGAGAAGAGCTCCGCATCGGGGCGCAGTGCAGCGCCAGTGTAGGCGTGCAGGAACAGCATTAAATGTGCCGCACACACACTCATACTGGCTTACACGTTAATGAAAGAGCACATGGAACGCAGCCACCGACCCTCAGCGCCTGCATTGCCTGCACTGGTAGACAGGCGGTCACTGTTGTGGAGCACAGCCAGTGTGCCTGAGCAGGTGACTGCTTGTGCGCAGCAGAAAGAATTCGCGGACATGAGCTGTGAACAGGGGCCGGCGCGGATCCCAGGCAGGAAGAGAGAATTGCACAGGGCAGGCGTACACGTATGGGCTACAGCAGGGGTGCTGCGAGGGACAGAGGGACGGGCCGGGGGGTTAGAGACGGGAGCCGGTGACGATCGAGCTGAGCGACTTGGGGTCCAGCGAGGTGGTCGGGTAGGGCAGCATAGGCCCCTGGACGTGCCACGCGCCTGTGCACAGCCAAAGACAAGCAGGGAGCGTGGTTAGCAAGACTGGAAAGAGCGCTCCTACGCGGTCTGTGCGGCTTACCTCCGTCGACAACCATCTGCGTGCCGGTGATGAACGTCGCCGCGTCGCTGAACAGAAACACGCCGGCGGCTGCAATGTCCGACTGCAGATGGGGGTCAAGCAGGCATATACGCCGAAAGCAAGGCCATGTCAGCCAGGCGCCGAAAGAGGCTTTCCGTAGAGGGCGGGTAGAGGGCGGGCAGGAGCGGATAGGGCCAGCTACGGGCGGACGTGGACTTACCTTGCGGCCCATCCTCTGGACAGGGATCTGTTCGGCGACGGAGGCTTCTGCGCCCTTGGGGGCGAGTCTGTCCATGCCCTCGGTGCCGGCGATGGGGCCGGGGGCGATGACGTTGCTGCGGACGCCGAGGGGGCCCATTTCGACGGCGAGGACGCGGCTGAGTGCGTCGACGCCCGCCTTGGCCGCGGACGGATGACTCTGCCAGGGCAGGCCAAAGTAGTGCAGCGTGGCCGAGACAAAGATGTAGCTGCCACGGTTGCGCGTCACCTCGGCGAGCGTCGCCTTGAGCGTGTTGTACGACCCGATCAGATCAATGTCGATCACTGTCTTGAAGCCCTTCTCCGAGTTATCCTCGATGCCGGCGAGCCAGTTGGCCGCCGAGCCGGCGATCACAAAGTCGATGCGCCCGAACCGCTCCACGGTCTTGCGCACTGCCTCCTTGAGCTGCTCCGGCTCGCGCACGTCCGCCGGTACGGGCAGACACTCCTGCCCCGTCGCGGCCGACAGCTCCTTGGACGCGCGTGCCAGCCGCTCCGCCTTGCGCCCCACAATCGCCGCCTGCGCCCCAAACGACATGACGCTCTTCACCATCTCGTAGCAGATCCCACTCCCCCCGCCCGTGCAGAACAGCACCTTGCCCTTGAAGATATCCGGCAGAAACACCTTGGCCGCATCCGCCGCCGGCAGCACCACGGCCGCCCGTTCAGTATTACGATCCGACATGTTGCGTTGAGAGACCAGATTGTCGAAGTACCAGCAAGCGATGCAAGCCCAAGTGCAGCTGTCACCACTATATAGACAGCGTATGCTGGGTCGGAAGCAGGATGGGACAGAGCGGTATCTGAGTAGCCGACTTGGCCGGAGCCCCGCGCCAAGCTCAGTCGCAAACGTGAATACGCGAATAAACCCGGAAGCCGAGCTGTTAGATTGCATCCCTGGCATGGCGGTTGCAACCCAGGCGATGCAAATGAAGAGGCACTGTAGCATACTGTATGTACCGTAGGTAAAGTGTACTGTTCTGTACAAGGTGACTGCGACTGGGTCTGTGCACGGGTGGCCACCGTGCTGTGGTGCGGTGTGGGTATCGAGCGGGGGAGGCTAGTGGTAGAGGGTGGCAAGGTGGGCGTCGAGCCGCGCGACCAGGTCGGCCTTTCTGCCCTTCTTGTCGATGCGGAAGAAGTCGCAGGCGCTGCGCAGCTCGTCGACGGTGTAGGCGCTCAGCTTGGCCTGCTTCCAGAGCGAGACGATTTCCGTGTCGTCCTCGAAGGATGTCTTGCGCACGTTCGAGCTGGTCTTGGGTGCCTTGGGCGCGCCTTTCGACGATGCCGCCGCGAGCAGCCGCTCGTCATGGTCGATGGCCTCGTGCCACTGCGCGATCAGATGCCCCGTCCGCTTCTTGATCGTCGCGTACTGCGGCACCGTCGCGTCCGGCACCTCCGCGGGCACCTCCTCCTGAAACGCCGTCGCCATCAGCACCGCATAGTGGCGGTTCAGCGCCGGATTCGGATAGTGGTCAGGGTTGAACGCTTGCCGCTTTTGGTAGCGCTCAATGACAGCAACCGCCGCATCGACCTGCGTCTCGCTCGCATCCTCCGTGTGTAGTAGACTGTCTGGGATGTCGCGCACGTCGTCGGCATACGGCAGTGTGATGAGCTGCATCCCCGGAGGCGCCAACTGCTGTCCATCGACCAGCTCCTCGGCCTGCGGCACAATGGCCACAAATACGGGCACCACATTCTGTCTCGGCATGAAGAGGCCCAGGCCTACCTTGTCCTTTTTGAGCATGGAGGCGAGCAAGGCAGAGAAGGTCTTTTTGCTCCCCTTCCACTCCAAGTCGGATGGGTAGATAAAGTAGGCGTGTTTGACATTCCACTGAAACTCGACCAGGCCCTTATCTCGGAAGCCAAGCAGCTTCAGGCAGGGCAGCATGCCGAACGACTTGATGCGCTTCAGTTCTTCCGGGGTGAAGCTGACCTGGCCGCGCATGGACGGCGTGTTGCCGAACTGGAACGCGGGGACGAGCTGCTCCTTGGTGAGCGGCTTGCCCGTGTTGGCGTCGACGTAGTGCTGGTGGGTGACCACCTCCTTCAGCTCGCCGCAGTCGTCGTCGACGATCACCTTGACCGGATTGCCCTTGGTGGTTTTGGAGACCATGCTGTAGCCTTTCACTCCGATCTGCCACTTGCGGCCGGGGGTGCGTGCCTGCGGCAGACGCTCGCTCGAAGGCGCCTCGCCGGGCTCGAGCGCCGCCAGCTCGAAGCGGAGGTTGAAGACGACACGCTTGGGCGTCTCGCGCGTGGTGATGTCCTGCTCCAGCTCGTGGAAGCGGACGGCCGAATCCCAGAGCCGCCGGCTCACCTCCTGCCCACGCAGCTGTTCTGACGAGCTCGAGGTGAATCCGCTCGGCACGCGTGGGCCGAACGCCTCGGTCTCGTCGTCCTCATCATCCAGATCATACTGCGCAAACACATCCGCGTAGAACTTGTTGATGGCAAAGTCTGACGCCTGCTCGCTGATGAAGAAAGGCTCGACGCGCACGCCGAGCCTGCGGAACTCGCTCATCTTGTCCAGGCTCGCCTTTCTGGCCTTGGTCGACTTGGGGTCGACGTTGAGCGGATGTGGGTCGTCGTTGTCGGTGATATAGAAGACTCTTTTGCTGCCTGCATTGGCCGCGGCGACGATCGCAACGCCGGCGTTGGCAAGCGCCCAGTCGATCCGCATCTGCCTGTCAGCGGGCGGCAGGACGGTGCGCAGATGGTCCGGCGCCTGCTCCGCCTCCTTGAGCAGCGCCTTGAGGTTGTACGTGTCGGGCACGTTGACCTGGCCGATGGTCTGCAGCTCGTAGCTGCCGCGGTAGTACTCGCCAGACCGGGCCGACTTGAAGAGCGTCTCGGCGCAGTTGAAAATGAGCACGCCGATGTGGTCGTGCGGGCTGGAGATGAGCTTTTTCTCCATCATCGCCGCCGCCGCCTTGAGAGCGGTGTAGAGCGGCGTGACCCCTTGCGAGTTGACGCGGTGCATGGACGGTCCGGCATCGATACAGAAGAGCACCATGTCCTTCTGGTAGGTCGCCTCGTAGTCCACCTCCTCGTGCAGATCATCGTCGTCGTCGTCGTCCGAGACGAGCACAGAACGCGCCGCCTCGCGCTTGTTGACAAAGTGCGCCTTGGGCATCCTCGCCGCACATACGCCTCCTCAGCCGGCGCTGCTGGCATTCGCTGTCCCAGCAGATGGTCAGGCGTCGATGGCGAGCAGACGTGCAATACCGAGAGCTGTCGGGCTGGCTGATGTTGGTGGTCGAAGGTGGAGTAATAAACACTGAAAGGAACGGAATGTTAGAGCGTACCTCCAAGACAGACGCACTTTTTCATGTTAAGGCCGCGCGCTGCCTGTCCCACCCCACTCCCCACTCCGGACCGAACGATCCGGCCATGCGGCATGCTTCCAGATGCTTGATGCTGTATGGTCAGTGTAGAAGCCGTCGCCCGTATCCACACGTCTTTGCTTTCCGTTGCTGCTCTTCCTTGGACATTCGCTGCCGTGATTGCCGGGAGCGCGGCTGGACATACTTAAGACTGTCACGAGTCGAGCTGACGACCCCCCGCCTTTGCTTCCGACCTAGACACACGGAGACATCGGACAGCAAGCAAGATGCCGTTACTGGTGAACGAGAGCCATCCTTCGGCGGAAGAGGTGGCGGCGGCGGTCCGGGTTGTGCGGTCCAATCCGCCGATCCCGCCGACGGCGCGGCCGGACTGGGTGACGCACGTCGCGTCGAACGAGGATGCGGGGCGGCAGATTGAGCTGCAGATCTACAATGCGCCGTCTGCAGCGAGTGTGTCCCGACCTGGGGCGGGGGTGGGCAAGAGGCCGGTGATTGTGGCGTGGCACGGCAGTGGGTACTGTATTCCGCGGCTGGGGGCGGATGCGGATCTGCTGCGGTACCTGTCGCGGGAGCTGGACGTGTTTGTGGTGGATGCGGACTACCTCAAGGCGCCCGAGCATCCCTTTCCGGCGGGCATACTGGAGAGTGTTGCCGCGGTGCGCT
This sequence comes from Tranzscheliella williamsii, assembly GCA_023212725.1. Lineage (NCBI taxonomy): Eukaryota > Fungi > Basidiomycota > Ustilaginomycetes > Ustilaginales > Ustilaginaceae > Tranzscheliella > Tranzscheliella williamsii. The sequence goes on from JALBYF010000015.1 coordinate 79,847, forward strand.
GGGCGGTGGGGCAGGCGTGGTGCGACGGCTTGCTGGTGCTGCTGGGGTTGTCGGCGGGGGCGCAGTTTGCGCTCTCGCTCTCGGCGCGCACCACCGCGCTCGCCCTCGGCCTCCGCCCGCAAGAGTACGCAGCCATCGCCGCCACCGTCGCCTTCTACCCACCCACCAACGCCTCCCTCCCCATCACCGCCAAGCCCACCAACGAACAAGGACCCCTCCCCGGAATCCCCATGGCCCCGCTCTCTGCCGAGCTCGTCTCGTTCTTCTTCGGCTGCTATCTCGGCTTCGACCCCGCCCGTCGCACCGCACTAGCGTCCGACCCGCGTGTCTCGCCCGCCTTGGCCGACCCGGCCTCGTTCGAAAAGCCGGTCTACACGATCGCCTGCGAACACGACCCGCTCGGCCCGGAGGGCACCGCTTTCGCCCGCGCCCTCGCCGCCTCGAACCCGCACCACGAGTTCTACTTTGCCAAGGGCGTCGGCCACAGCTACGGCACCCGGATCCCCGATATCGACGCGGCCGGCTTCGCCGCCGCCCCCGGCGCCACCGCCAAGAAGGAGAGCTATGAGGGCATTCTCGCCTTTCTCCGCAAGCATGTCCCCGCCTGTGCTACGTAGTCGCGCGCGGTCCCTGTACGCACGGGCGCGATTGTGCTCACACGAATCGATGCGGTCGAGAGAGAGGCATTGTCTGTGGGTGTGTACATGTGTCGAGCGTGCGTGCAACGGCGCCACCTCACGCCGGCGGCCAGTTCGGGCTGCCGCTGAGGCGCCAGACGCCGTATTCGATGTCGCCGTGCGCCTGGAGCTCGACGAGGTTTTTGCCCTTCCCGCCGCCGGCCACCACGCCGTTGCCAGCGAGCGGCGCTGGACCCCGCTGGCTGGCATCCAGCGGCAGCGTCGGCCAGGTCGCGCTCTTGAGCGTCGACGCGTACGCCCGCAGCGCCGCACGCGTATAACACATAGTCGCAGCGGGCGTCAGGTACCGCTGCCGCAGTGTGGTGTAAGCATTGCTGGCGATCTCCTCCGGTTTCGCGAGCCCGGCCGTCGACTGTACCGCCAGCGCCTGCTGCTGCTGCATCCCGACGATGGCCTCCTCCAGACCGGCAAAGAGGGGCCCCGCCAGCTCGACGTAGTTTTGCCCTGGCGATCTCGCGTCCGCATCCAGCGCGGGATGGAAGTGCTGTGTCCACTCGAGCGGATGCGCAACCACCACCGACCTGCACGCAAACAGATACTTGCTCCGACCCGAGTAGCTATTCCCCTCGGAATGGATCAGATACTTGTGCCGGCAGTGCTCGTGCATCGGCACGATCGGCACAAACTCGGGGCCCTTGTCGTGGAACGACGTCTGCTTGACGTCGGCCCAGCTGCTCCTGGCGGGCTTGTCCGTGACGTTGGTCCTCGAGAGCAGATCTTCTCGCACCGGGTAGTGATTCGCCAGGCCGCGCCAAAAGGCCATGTCGGACTTGGCCTGCCACGACCATTGGCGCTCTTCGGCGCTGGCGAGATCCAAAAACTCCTCGTAAGATGCGATGCCGGCCTCGGGCCAGCCTGCAAAACCGAAGTCAGGCAGGAGCCAGGTCCCGGTGCTCGGACTCTCGTTGGTCCGCTTGGTCAAGGTCCAGGAGACGGCGTTCGGGTTGCCTTCTCTGTCGGCGGTCGTAAAGACCATGTCGAGAGGCGGTATCGTCGATCGCATCTCGGAGATGGCGCCGCTGCTCGGGTCGGTGCTTACCGCGGTGTGGAGCAGATGCAGGAGCGCAGAGATGCGCGACTCTCCGCCCTCACGGACCTGGCGGATGTACAGCTGGCCGTCCCTGACAATCACGCGTGCCATGCCCCAGTGGGGCGACGCCGATGCTGCCGCCTGCTCGACATCTGCATACTTGATACCGCCCTTGGCAGACCATGCCCGGACGTTACTGTTCAGCTGCGGGTAGAACTTGGGAAACTGGCGCCGACACGCCGCATCGCCCATGGTCTTGTCTACCTGCTGTTCCGGCAAGAGGCCGGCACCTGCAACTTCCTGAGGTTGGGGTGGAGGCTGATTGTATGGTCCAGGCAGGCGGGACCTCGGTACCAGCGACAGCAGTAAGCAGATCGAAAGGAGCGCGCCAGCGCAGTACACGGCGATCCTGCTGAAGGTCTGGACATAGCCGTTTGTGAATGAACGCGGCGCACGAGCCGAGCCGCTTTCCGACGGCTCGGCGTCGGAGCCAGCCACGGCGGTGTACCTCGTCGACGACGCCATTTGGTCGCTGCCTCTGCTTGGTGCTGCTCCAGATCGGCTTGATCAGCAAAGTTGTTTATGTTTGCCTCAAGCGTATACACCTTAGATCTACTCTGTTGTCACGTAGGAAAGGAGCCGCTCTCCAGGTAGCAGCGATCTACGGCCCTGAGAGCAATGGAGCACGGTTGGCTAGCTGCTTGCTCGAAGGCAGCAGTCAAGGATAGGTGGCCTGAGCAAGATGCTTATGCTTGCCTGAGTGGATAACGCGCACACAATTCCCTACCAAAAATCTGGTTCGTCTCGGCCGATACGACTTTGCTAACATCCACTTCAGAGGCGACTCAGCGCCATTGCGTAGTCAGTCTTTGCAGGGGCTAACGCAGTAGTATGTTCATGCGGATATGTTCATGCGGATATGTTCATGCAGCTAGCGGCTGAGTGCCTTCACAGCAACCCGTCGTAGAATCCTCACACCAGAGCTTGGCACACTCGACTCAGCTAGAGAAACAAACGTGTGAAAGATCATCGCTGTTGCATTCCACCGCTTGTCGATGCGCTGCTGTGCTAATGTCTAAGTACGAGAAGGAAAGGGATTAGGTCATGCCCAGAGCACACGACGATGATGATGACCTGCGCTCCTTCCTGTCGGCGTCAATTTCCGTCCCTGCTATAGTGATAATCTTGCCAAGGATGAAGGGCTCGCCGCTCACCTTCGCGCTGGCGCGCTGCTGCTCCGAGACACATCCGCGGCAGTGTTCGGTTTCCGAAGGGAGGGTCGACCTCTTGCGTCAGCGGGTTGGTTGAGGAAGTTCTTTTCTCGGACAAGCTTGGATGCTGTTCGGCTCAGCTTCCTCATCTCTCCGTCCTTGAGCTTGACGCTGAAGGCGCAGTTGAGCACGTTTTCGGGGGTAAGATGGTGTGGCGGGGGATGCAGCAGTAGCTGTAGCATCTCGCCCATGGTAGGGCAGGCTCTTCTGTCCATTAGCTGGTCGCGTAAGATCCTCACGATGGATAGCGCTACGCGCAGCATCCACGTTGGACCTTCGTAGAAAAAGACGTCCCATACCCTAACCAGAGTGGTCCAGGGTAGGACCCGTGTGAAGAGCGGTAAGAACCAGTTGGGTGTAAACATGATGGGCTGCAACCCGACCTCTTCGAATCGTGCATGCAGCTCAGCATCCATGGATCTCAGCAGTTTGCTAAAGACAACGCTGTCGACATGCAACTGCTTCATTCCGCTCGAGTAGTATTCTTCCATCTGCGGGTTACGCAACACGGCGCAGAGTAGCCAGAAAGCATCTTCGGCCGGCATGTGGATCATGGCAAACCCAGCCAGAAGGCCCATGCCCTGAGTGTAGCCGATGATCGGATTAAAGTGTACGTACGACTTGAGGATCCCCTCAAGGTCGGCTTTGCCCGTCGCCTTCTCGCCCATGAAGAGTCTGTGGTCAGGTAAGGTGCGGTGCAGATCCTTCTCGATGGTCTCGTAGGCCTCCTCCTTGCCTTTTTTGCCCTTGGCGCCCTGCGACGTCTTACAAAGCTGCTCGAAAAGGCCTGGCCTACGACGTACAGATGCGTTGGCCAAGAAAAGCCACACCTGGCGTCGAAGTGCCTGGGGCACACCGGTACGCACCAGCTTCTTTACCTTTCTGCTCTTTTGAGCAGAGATAATGTCGTTTTCATTGAGGATCGCCTGCCATTTCTCACGCAGCTCGGGATCGTCATTCTGCGGCAGCGAAGGGGGTAGGCCCCGCTCGATGGCGAAACCCATGGCGTCGAACGCAACAGGGCGACCGGTAGGGTTGCCGCCGTTAGGGGATCCATGAGTGGGAGAGCCAGACTCTACCATCGAGGCAGCAAGAGGACTGCGGTGCGGGCTCCTAGGAGTAGAGTAATTGCTGCCGGCCCCGCTGATCGGACGGCCAGCCTCGGTCATGGGAGAAGGTGCGCTTAGCTGGCTCATGGGGCTGCCACTTCGAGCCATGGGGGAAAGGCCGTGAAAACCGCTGCCGCCATGTAGACCTGGAGTGGGATTGGAAGGATTCTTACGCAAAACTCCGGAACCGTGGCCCGAGTTGACGCGTTCCCTTTGTGACAAGCGATCCGAGGATGCACGCACAGGCCCCAATCCAGGAGACGTGGCAGGGCCATTGCGCGAGCGGATCGAAGTAGCCGAGGTGCGAAAAGAGAGTCCATTGGAAGGCATGTGTAGGATCGCAGCGTCGCCTGGACCTTCAAGCGCAAGGTTGTCGAGTTTGATGTTGCTTACCGACATCGATCGGCGCTTTTCGCGCGCCTCGGCGAATCCAGGACGACGGGCAAAATGGCCCTCGCTTGAAACGGTTCCAGCTGACGCTGGGGACGAAGAACCGGACGCAGAAGTGGCAGAGGAGGCGGATAGGGCAGTGGCGATGGATGGCAATGCGCTCGGGTGCGCTCTTCCGCCCGAAGGCGGTGGCATGTTGGCCGTCTGCGACGGGCGCCGATGCGACTCGAAATAACCAGGCCCTGCTCTAGCTCCGCTCCGGTAGGAGCCTGAAGATGGAAGATCCGAGCCTGTGGGAGAGGTCATCTGCGGAGACAAGGGCGAGTGGGACTGGGCAGATGTGGGAGTATTCGACCCCGACTCTTCCACCTGGCGTCGGAGGCTCGAAGCCATGTTGGTGGGACCGCGAGGACTTGTGGTAAAGTTGCCCCGCGGATCTGGCGCTGCACTCGGACGCCGACCGGAGGGAGATCGAAGCGCCAAGGGAATGGAAGCATCAGCCTGTGAAGGAATGACGAGATGTCCTGGCCTTGTCATGGATCGTGGTGTCGGTTGGTCGGTTTCTTGTTCTTGACGCGAATGCTGCGGCTGTTGGAATTGGGCATTCAACGGCTTGCGGTCCGTGGGGGTTCGACCGCTGGCGCCGTTCAACGACTCGGCTGACCGAGATACGGCGAGCCTGGACAACCCGGACGGCTTGCTGCCGTACTGGCGGAAATCGAAATTGGGAAAGGCAACAGAGTCACGTCCATAAACATCGTAGATAGAAAAGGTGTAATCTCTACGACGATTGCTGCCTTCCTGGTCGTCGTCCGAGTCGTCGTTAGTGGAATTGGTAGAGTTGGAAGAAGTGACCGAGGCGCGTGCTTTATCGCCGGTAGCATGGACGGATGGGGGCGTGGTCAAAAGTACATTTGGCTCCGTGTGAATCGGCGAATCACTATTCGACGATATCGGCGAAGGTGGGAGATGGTTAATGGAGGGCGGATGCTGATTCCTGCGTGTTGCAGAAGGCATGGACGAGGCCGCCCCGGTACTGCGGTTTGTTGATCCGTTTGCCTGCGGGACAGGGCTTGATTGCTGGGTTGAGAGGGAAGTGCTATCCTCCCGACCGTGTCTGGCCCATGGTAAAAGCGAAGTAGAGTCGTCCGAGTCTTCATCATCGGCTGTAATAGGCCGACGCGTTGGCTGCTTGCGCAAATGTCCTTCATCTGACAAAGGCGGCGTTGCCAGGCCGATGCCGCCATTCCTAGAAGCGGCTTGCGTTGCATGAAGAGAAGAACCTCGGGGAGCGGACTTGAGATGGGGCGGGATGGTGGGCGGGCTTGGGTGTGTGGCTGTGTTGCTGTTGGCTGCGCCGTCTTCTTCATCATCCGAATTGACCGAAGTGAAGGGGATTCCGGCAGGAACCTGAGAGAGATGCATCTTTGCCGCTTCACTTTTGGACATGGGTCTCATGCTCGAGTCTCGGATACCGCCAGCACCACTGCGACGCATTAACACGGGCTTCTTCAACCGGCCGTGGAATTGAACATGGGCTCCCTTGAAGCGTCCTACAACACCCTCGCAGTACCCCTATCGATGTCCACATCGGCGGCGGTAGGAATGGGAGACAGTGGAGCAGAGCAAGACGAAAAGCATAACACCGTAGAGAGGCATGGGGAGATAGGCAGAAGGAATGCAAAGGCAGATGAGCATGAGATGCTTGACGCTTGCAAAAAAGCTGGTGTCGTGGAGGTTCAACTTACAAGAAACCAAGCTTCAGCGTCTGGGAGGGATTCACTCCTGCGCTTGTGGTTACTACCTGTAGCCCGGCCGTTGGCGTCGACGCCGTCGTCATCGAGTCTGCGAAGTACAACGATTTTTTCCCCGGACATGAACATGAGGTCTTCAGGCTCTGTCGCGGGATTGTCGATGAGGGCAGTACATGACCCGATGCCGCCCTTCTGAAGCGCGAAGCGGGTCCAAGCATTTAGCGTATGAGCATCCATTGGTGAGATGGGAGCAGGTTTCCCTGTCTAGTACGTTTGCTGACCAGGGCAGACAAAAGAGAAGAGAGCGTGGTGAGGCGATAAGGCAGCAGAGCACAGTCAGACCTGTCGACGGTGGCGGTGCTATCCCCTGTAGCTCGGCTGATAGGCTGGTCGAAGTTCGAGAAGATGTAAAGATCGTGCAGGGCGGAAAGTGATGCAGAGGGCGGGAGAAAACGGAGCCAGAACCGAATGGCACCCGAGAGACAACGGCGCAGTTGAGAAACGACGGTGATGGTAGAATGGTGTTGGTGGTGACCAAGATGCAGAAGTCGCTCAGCAACTCTTCTGGGATGGTGGCCGCGATGGTCGCTAGCAGAAACAAAAGTCGGCACTACAATACTGAGCCGAGTCTATCGGATTTGGAAAGCTTCGACGCGCAACAACGACGAGTGTAGATAGCGCGGAAGAGTAGTATAGATGCGCGGGATAGGGCCGGCCCAGTGGAGAAGGAAGGTGATGAACACGGGATGGTAGTTCGGAGCTGAGCCGAAAAAGCTAACAAGGAAAGAGCGCCGCCAGCGAACAAGGAAACAGCGCCGACGTCCGAGAAGGGAGCGTCAATATGGGCGAGACACTGGGCTTGTGGCGAAAAGGATGCGCTGCGATGCAGTGCGGTGCCGTGCGATGCGATGCAGTGTAGACTGGGTGGTGTTGCGTGATGAAGAGGAGTTCTTGGGCCAAAGAGGGGGAGGGGAGCCAATGCGCACAGCGAAGCTTAGAGTAGGGCGAGAAGGGTGGGAAGAGGGAGAACGAGGCGAAGAGGGGCAAGCCAGCGGCGCAACCGAGAGCAAAGGCAAGGGCGGATGAGGAGCCACGCCGAAGAGCGCGGATCGCGGTGATTTGGGCAGCGTGTTGATGGCGACAATCAGCAGGAGCAAGGCAACGCAAGGCAGGCGAGGCTGGCCGGCAACGCACCGATGCTATTATTGCACCACTCGGAAATACCGCAAGCCAGCTTTCAGCTTGGCTCAGCTTGCCTTCTTGGCCACAAGATCGTGATATCGATCCATCTACCCATTTCGCACGACGCCTCTCCAACCTGGCGCCACTGTGACTACTCCATGAGCGTCCAAAATAGCGGGGCGACTCAAGGCGGAGAGCCACGATTGGGGGTGAAGGGGCAGCTAAGCTAACTAACCACTGAACCGACGCGCCAGAACTCGGAAGCAGGCTGGAGTTGACTGGCGAACTGCTGCTGCTGCGCTCATCTTGCTGCCCTTTGCTATGCATGAACTGAAACTTAGGATGGAGAGCCGACCGTCCGCATAGCGTGCACGCGTGTCCATAAACTGGCATTCCAAAGATGGCTAGCATCCTTGAAATCGGAATTGTGCCCATCAATTAGCTAGCCATTCTGCGAATTAGCCTGGAACGCAGGTAGCCAGCTACTTTTAAGTTAGGACTTGTAGTATGGGTCCGTATCGCCTCTGCTTCCGTGTCTACGTGCCCATCGCCTAGCATCGTTACAAGTGCCGTTCATACTTGGTCGGAGTGCTGTTTGGTTCATGCCGCTGCCGATGCTCTGTGAATACCCGCCTGCCGCAGAATTCTACGCCGCATTCCGGCTTACTTGACGTTGCGACGATCACTTGAGAAGGGCAGGGCTGCGAAGCGGCGGCTTGCTTACTGTACTTAGCATGACCAGCGCCAGTGTCCGGCTAGGACCTAGTCACTCGGTCTGGCAGCCGCGATGCAACCGCATATGCAGACACGCCCCAGCTGCACATGCTCTTGCCGCTGACTGCACATGTTCTTGCCGCTGGCTGCACATGCTCTTGCCACTGGCTGCTGCATCGCCGCTCCCATCAACGGCATCTGCGAGTTCCCGCCCAAGAAGGAGGAGCGCCAACGAAAACGGCAATTACTAGCTTGGCTCGACATATGGACAATAGCAGGCGGGAAGGCTAGCAAGGCTGTTGCGTCGATCTCGACCTTGGTGTTCAGGTGGACGCAGCTGCAAGGAATGTGGGCCTACTTCGCCGGCGGTTTCAGGACATAACACCGGTAATGAACGGCTGCTGCGTGCTGATTCGGTTTCGACTAGGATGCGTCGGTGGTTGTGGATCCAGTCGCCAGTCAGAATGTTCATCCGAGCTTGTGCAAGCTGGTAAAGTTTCGGTGGACTTTGTAGCAGTTTAGTCTGAGTAAGGGGGTTGAGGGGCCACGACAGCAAGGCAAAGAGCATATGCAACTTGCCTCGGATCCAGCGTGTACGTCTCTGCCTAATCCAACACACGAGGTCTGTGGTAGTTATCGGGATGCAAATACGAAACAACGGCCAGCAAATTCAAACTTGTTGATATCGGCTCGGTCTGAAACCGACACCAGCTAAGCTGCCCTTCGTCTTTCAGTGACGATTTGCAGCCTGCACTTTGCCAAAAGAGCAGGGCTGTACTTTACAGGGTCGTATATTGGCAGCTTTAACTGAGACGGGGCCAAGCTTCAGAACCATTTTGCAGGGTTTGGGACGGAATTGCGCAAGGAGGATACGGCGGCTGGAGCGGGCGAAGGAGCAGGTAGGCTTCCGAGATGCAGCCCTGACCAACAGACCCCTTTTTCACTAGAAAATCCGATGGCGGAAGCCACACCAGCAAAAGAAGAGATCGTTAAAAAGAGAAGAAATCGTTAGAAATACGAGATCGTTAGAAACCTACGAGATTCGGACAGTCAGATCGGCGTGCCAAGCCAAGCTGGCTGATTGTCGCCGCCTCGTGCCCTCCGCCTGGCCCGCACCCTTGACCCACGACCTCTCTCCACTCGTGTTGGTACGGGCTGTGGCGTGCGTCTGCATCTGCAGACAAGTGTTTGGGACGGACAGCACGGCGCTGATCATCGCAGGCAGCCAGAGCCACGAGGATCTCCACGGCCGGGCCACTTCCTCTGCGCCTGCGATCTAATTGGCTGCGTTTTGTTGCGTTGGCTGCGTTTCTAATGCAGTGTCGATCCTTCTTTTTTCCATTTTGCGTTGGCAAATTATGTACCGACCGCCCCTTTTCCTCTGCGTTTCAGCTAGAGTCCACCTCCTAAACTCAATTATCCGATCTTAGGCTCATTGCCGTCACTTTGTCCGCGGATGCAATCGTGTGGTCCCATCAGCGCATTCATGGCCGTCCGTCCGTTGGCAGTCCCCGCTTCACACCTTACGATTGCATTGATCCGACGCTCCGACACCCGTTCTTCACTTAGTTGGCAGCCAAGCTCTGGGTGATGTTGTGCTTGTTAGATCCAGCACCGCCGCTCTGAACGTGAATGCTATCTGTAAGGCACCGCCTCCGTCTCCTATTGCCTTGTCGCGTGACGACGCAAGGCGGTCAAGGGTCTGTTCCCCAGTCGGGTGGGCATGCCAGCCTAGGCTTGGGGGTTGGCACTTCCATTGGCTGTTTCTGTCTCGAGACACAGTTGTGCTCTACCCAGTTTAGCGCCCATATCAACAGAATAGATAATGCGGCCTGAAAAAAGAAGAAGAAATGGGCCAAAAATTAAACCCAAAAAGCGTGATGCTCGTACTAAAACCAAGCATGGCAGCGTCAAGGGATCGCCCGATGCCGATTCGCTTTCCGATTACGCGCCTCTGACATCTCCACATGATGGGTGTCGACATCTGCTGAGCTGCATGGGCTTGTCCCTCTCTCACCTGCTCGCTCTTGGCTGCGTCCTTGTGCACGCACGATTAGCCACGATTCGCCGGCGTCATGGCTCAGCCTGGGGCTACAGAGGGCTCTGCTGTGAACATCCAAGTCCATGCGTCCGCAGCCACTCCAGCGCCGGCGCTTGCATTCTCCTCGGCGTCGTTTCGTCCCGTCGAGATAGCCTCTGTACCACTGCTGCCACCCGACTTCGGGCCGTCGCTTGCGTACGCGCAGACCAGCCAGGGAAGGAACTGGCGCTACAGCGCCTCAGCCCTAGCACGATTACGCAAAGAAGGCAATGAAGCAGCACGCCGGCGGCTCGCCGCCATCTGGAATCAAGAGGCGCAGCAGCAGGCCGCGTTCGCCTCGTCGTCTGCGTCCGATCCCGAACCCCCCTTTCTGTCGGTGGACGACGAACTTGCGCTGATCACTTACTACCTCGTCAAGGTAGGCCAAATTGTGCGTGCCTTTGGGCTCCCCGAGCTGATCGAGGCGACGGCTACCACATATGTCAAGCGATTCTACCTGCGCAACACCTGCATGGACTTTCACCCCAAGAACATTGTAGTCACCTGCATCTTCCTGGCAAGCAAAGCCGAGAACTACCCCATCAGCCTGCACGACTTTGCGCGCAAGCTTGCGGGCGCCAAAAGCAGCGACAAGGCCGTCGTCGAGGAGAACCGAAAGACTGTCCTGGATCTCGAGTTCCTTGTCTCGCAGAGCTTGCAGTTCGAGTATGCCGTTGTCGGTGCGCACCGTGCGTTGTACGGCCTCATCCTCGACCTGCAGCAGTCGATCGACACGCCGCCATCCAGGGAGACAACCCATGCGCTGGCGGCCTCGGCGCATGCCCATCTGACCAACTCGAGGCTGACAGATGCCGAGTTCATCTACACGCCCACCCAGATTGCGCTGGCGTGCCTGCGGGCGGCCGAGGCTGCGCCTTCCTCGGGCGGCACCGCGGGGGTGTCGGGACGGGACATGGTGGGGCGGTGGCTGGACGCCAAGGAGGGCCGAGCGCGGGCGGCGGCGTTGGCGGGTAAGGCGGAGCGGGTGCGGCTGCGTGCGCAGGAGGCCGAGCGCGTCGCGCGGGCCAAGGTGGCGGCGGCGCGGCGTGCTCGCGGCAAGGCGGGTGCCAAGGCGGCCGAGGACGAGCTGGCGGCCGCGGCGGCGGCTGCTACTGCCGCTCCGCCCCTGGCGAACGAGTTCGACGACGACGTGATCGTCGCGCAGCCGCTGGGAATGCCCCGCGCCGAGCTGGACGCGGTGCTGGACGAGATTGAGCACCTCTTCCGCGCTCGCGAGGCGCGCGGCTACACCGGCGCAGGCAAGGGCACCGCCGACATCGACCGCGTCAAGCAGATCGACATGCGCCAGAAACTCTGCGCCAACCCGCACAACCTCTCCGCCACCCAGCCCGACCGCAAGCGCCTCGCCGACGACCCCCTCGACCCCTACAAACGCGCCCGCAACGCAGCTCCCCCTCCCCCCACCAGCACCCACCCCGCCAAACCCACAGTCGACAGCGACGACGACGACGTTCCCGTCTCAAACGACTTTGGCGTCAAGCGCGACCCACAGCTGTAGCCAATCGTCCCATCCCTCGCCCCCCCAACACACCACGAAGCGCCTGGTTCCGCAACGATCCGCGGCCGCCGTCATTGCCGCTACCGCTGCTGCCATCGCTGTTCGCCGGGCAGAATAAACCCGAAAGCGGGATGCTAATAAAAAAGCAGGATACTCTTGGGCGCAATACCGGTGTGGATGGAGAGCGAGACACGCCGGAACGCAGTCTATACGGTAACATGCTGGGTGCTGATATGCGGAAGGAAGGGGGACAGGCGCGGGCCGTGGGCCGACGAAGCGGATCAAGGAGCGTACGGTGCAGGATCTAGCGGGGCTTATTTCTCCAGAAGGGCGTCCTTGACCGACTTGCTCTTGGGAATTTTGGCGCGGAAGGCGAGTTCGGCGTCCTTGGCGACCTTCTTGATCTGGTTGATGCGCGAAGTGAGGTCGAAGTCGGCAAGGCTGCCGCTGGTGTAGTTGCGCATGCACCAGCGCTCGTCGTCGAAGAGGAACTCCCACGTGCCGTCGAGGGAAAACGTGTTGGGGTCGATGTACACCTCGTCGCTGAGGTGCTTGGTGTCGAGGATGCCGCCGTTGAACCACGCGGGGCGGCCGAGCGTCATGGCGTCCGCCTCGCCGTCGCCGTCCAGGTCGTTGGTGTCGGCGCCGAGGAAGTGGAGCGGATGCTCGGAGCAGAACTCGTCCTCTTCCGGTGCGGGCGGTGCGGCGGTGTCCGGGATGGATGGGTGGCGGCCGGTGGTGGCGAGCGGCTCGATAGGGGTGCGGGTGCGGGCGGTGCCGATAGCCTGGGCATAGCGCGGGACAAAGTAGTAGGGAAAGTTGGCAAACTCAAAGCTGAGCCAGAAGGTCTCCTTGTCGCCCCACCAGATGCGGTAGGTGGTCTTTTTGCGGATCTCGCCCATGTTCTGCCAAGCGGTGAAGAGGAGCGCGGCAAAGACGTTGGTCTTGCGCTTGTCGACGACGACAATGCCGGACTCCTGCTCGAAGATGCCCTTCTTCTTCCAAAACGCACTCTGCGCGAGGCGCGGCGACGGCCCACGCAGCGCGAGCTGGTTGGCCATAAAGTCCTGGATGATCTCATCGACGCCCTTGCGCACGTGGTCGCGGTCGTGGAAGAAGAGCGTCCCCGTGTCCAGATAGCCCGGCTCCTGGAAGAAGTTATCCGGGTCCTCGAGCAGGATCGCGTCCGCGTCGGCGAGCATCACCTCGGTAAAGTTGGTGGCCAGCAGCGCGAACGGCTTGATGGCAAAGCCCTGGCGCTCGAGCTGGACCAGGTCGGCGTCGAACAGGCCGAGCGACTGGAGGTCGATGCAGCGGACGTGCGCATAGGTCTTGGTCAGATAGTCGCGGTACGGCTGCGGCAAGTCTGCCTCGCCGTAGTAGTAGAGCTCGATCGGGATCTGGTTGGCGTGGCGCTCGCGGATGATGCTGATAAACTGGCTGGCGAAGACAGAGCCCTTGTAGCCGAGGCTCATCACGATGCCCTTTTCGCCGGTGCCGTGTTTGCTGTTACTGCTGGCGTTGGCGAGCCAGGAGCGGCGGAGCTGGTTGATGCCGGGCACAAAGGGCCAGAGGACCTTTTCCATGTGGTCGAAGCCGGGCAGGGTGGGGTTTTTGAGCAGGTGCGCGTACATCTCGGTGCGGAGGCCCATCTCGGCGAAGCCTGTCTTGTCGCGCGCGCGGATGGGGTGGGTGGTGATGTGGTCGATCCACGAGTTGAGGAAGACGGCCTCGTGGGCGTGGCGGGCGATGTTGCCGCTGACCGTGTAGTCGATCTGTGCTGCGGGCCAGGCCAGGATGCGGACCAGCCCCAGCACCAGCACGGCGAGCGGGATGGCGACACGGTACGACACGCCGCGCAGCTGTCCCGCGAGCTGCCGCCTCCGCTTGCACATCCCCAGCACCGACCGCAGCGACCACCGCCGCTCGGACACCGACAGCAGCGACACCTTGCCCGTCACCCCACCACCGCTCAAAACATGCCCTGCAGCATACAGCGAAGGCCGCGCCGCGCCGTGCAGCTGGCCAAACATCCCTTCCAGCCCGTTCTCGGTGTAGCGAGGCGGCGGGGTCGCGCTCGGATCGTGCGCATACGATGCCGCCCGCACCGGCATCGTCGGCCTCGCCACCTCTGCGGATGCCATCGACTCTTGGTCAACGCTTCCCGATTCCAGCCCCACCGTGCGCCCGCGGAATCTCGAAGGGACTTGCTTTGCCGCACTCGAAGGCATCTTGGAGACAACGGCGCCAGCAACGACCTTCGCTCGTCCTTACGCCGGTGTGGATCTCTTTGCACCGTTCAAGGTCAAGGAGGTCGATGGATGGCCAGTGGCTTGCTACTTTGCTCGCACGTAGATAAGGATGCGGCGGTTCGTGGTCCGTCAGCGTTGGCGCTATGTACCAAAGTGCAGGCGCTGGCGGTCAAGAAGGAGGGAGCAACGCGGATAGCACAAGACGAGCGCCAGGGTCTGCGAGAGCAGCTAGGCGGTACGTGTGTAACAGCAGGCCAGATCCACGCAAAGGCGACAGCTGCATCAATACACCACGGCAGGGAGTGGGTAGCGAGAGCTGCGTCGGTACATGACGGCAGGGAGCGGATGGGCTGGGCGGGTTTTTTGGCGGTTCCGGCGATGTGCCCAGCCTGCTCGCCGGGCCCTCAGGTCTGGCCTTCGAGTCGATCTGAGTATGCTACCGGGGAGCAAATCTGCCGCTTTTGCCAAGACAGACGAGCAGCATCTCGGCGGTAATCAAGGACGAGCTACGGGACTCCTCTTTGCACTCCGACATCTAGGCAAGGAGACACGAAGACAATACTCGAAGCAAAGATGCGGTACGGGCAGACAGCAGATGGGCAGGGCTCGCCGTGTGTTATTCGAACCGGCCCCCTCCTAGCTGGGACCAGCGTATCCGTAAGCTCGTGCAAAATCAGGGCCAGCAGCCAGAGCGAAATTGGCTCAGCAGACAGGCTCGGTATAAGCCGCTGTGCATCTCCGACGAGGTGGCAGATGCAGCGTACCAAGGCAATGTCCTTGCTCGGCCAGGGCAAGTAACTGGGAAAGTGGATGAAATGGAGCGAGACGGTGATTATGGATGAATTCTGTCAAGCCGAGATTGGTTCCCAAAAGTGGCCGAGAGGCAGGTGCAAGCTTGCATGAGGCTCATCGGCCGCAGAGAGGGGGAGAGGGGGAGAGGGAGAGAGGGGAGGAGCAGAGAGAGGGCGAGGACGGTCGGGCACGTGGCTGCCACGTGGGAGTCTAGCTATCCCGAGCTGCATGGAATCCGTGCGACGTCTCTCTGCCCTCCAAGACGGCAGCGTAACAAGGCCGAGCCATGTCTGGCTAGTGCAGGTAGCCTGCAGCCGCACCAGCTGAGCGAGCCGCACGCCAGGCGCAGATGCTGATCCACCGCTCGTGTTGCTCTTGTTTCTCCGCTTCCCGGCCCTCGTGGCTCGGCCAGGTGAGGTAGGCTGTCAGCCTGGCAATAGGATTGCTATCAGAGCCGTCCGCCCGCGCAGCTCAGCAGCGTAGCGCAACGCTGTCCACATCCATCAGCTGCCACAGAGAGTCGCACCCTCCGACCGTCGCCGACCCCACCGCTGCAAATCGGGTAGGCAGCTTGCGCTCTCTGCCGCTAGCGTTCTCTCTCTCGCCGTCAAAATCGCCGCCAGGGTCGCAGCCAGGACCTATGGTTCCGCCCGCAAGATAGTGCGAGCGAGCGTCCCTGCTCGGTACTGTCTTTCATCTGCCGCTGGGATCTGGCGTCCGCGCAGCTCGTTTCGCTTTTTGTCTCCTGTTGGCTGCTGCCGCCCGATGGACCTCTTGAACTCCCTTTGGCACTCCCGTCGACGCCTTGTTTCTGCTTCACAACCACTCCTCTTTCTCTGCTCGGCTGTCTCGTACCGTTTAGATCGCTTCCGCTCGGTCTACCTCGATCAGTGCGAGTCCAGCTTCGTGCCGGTATATTGGCAAGGCGCCGCGAGGGCAAGGCGCGGACAGACGACGAGCGAAGCAGGGACGATGGTGGTGGTACCGATGGGGCGGCAGGTGTCTGGGGCGATACAGCGGGTCAAGTATGTGGTGGTGGTGCTGGTGATGGTGTGGCTGGTGAAGCTGATGGTGCGGGCGCGGCCGTCGCTGTCGCCGATCTTCCGGCGGCGGGTGCAGACGATGGACGCGGAGGCGCAGGAGATCTGGACCGACTACATCCTGTCGCATCCGGTCGAGGTGGACGAGCGCTATTCGTTCCGGGAGATGGGCTTCCGCGCCCACTGGTACGGCGAGCTGGCGCGGACGCTGCAGTTCGGCCGGCTGGAGCGCTTCGAGGAGAAGCTGTGGAGCTTTGCGCCCGGCGCCGCCCAGATCCGCCGGCAGGCACTCGCAACCTACGTCGCCCAGCGCTCCGCCAGCTACCTCCCCCACCTTGCGCCGCACCGCACCCCCACCCCGCCCCCCACCGGCCCTTCCAAGGGCATCCTCATGATCGTCAACCGCCAGAACGCAATGGCTGCCATGCAGTCCATCAACATCCTCCGCACCCTCTACGCCTCCACCCTCCCCGTCGAGGTGTATTTCCACACCGAGGACGAGCTGCCCGTGCCACTCCAAGTCGAGATGGAAAAGCTCGGCGATGTCAAGACGTTCGATATCGATACGCTGGCGCTCTTCAGCGCCGAGCTTGAGGACGACGCCGGGCGCTATCCCGGGTGGAAGGTGACGTGGGAGCGGCAGTCGCTGGCGCTGCTGGCGACCCGCTTCGAGCACGTCTTGGTGGTCGATCCGGAAGTGGTCTTTCTCGAGGATCCATCGCAGCTGTTCCAGCATCCGTCGTTCCGCAAGACCGGAACGCTCTTCTTCCGGTCCAAGGCGCGGCCGGCGACCAAGGCGTCGCAGTACCTGATTTCGTTTATCAAGCGGCAGTTCGACCAGGGGGAGCCGGGCGGGGCGCTGGTGGAGTCTCCGTTCTGGAAGCACCAGATTGGGTCGCGACAGGACATGGATGTGGTTGTGGTGGACAAGGGGCGGCCGGGGGTGTTGGCGGCGCTGTTCTTGAATGCGTGGATGCGGCGGCGGGTGGCGCGGGGGGCGGTGTGGGGGGTGCATCCGCACCTGATGGGGGAGGCGCTATGGTTGAGCTTTGAGCTGGCCAACATCAGCTACGCGTTTGAGAATACCTGGCCAGGGGCCATTGGACGGTTTGACGGTGACTGGGAGGACGAAGAGTCGCCTGCGATCTGCTCGAGCCGGACGATCCAGTTCCTCTCGCCGGAGGTAGCGCGCGCGCAGACGGCGTCGTATCTGGGCCTCCCACTCGGCCAGCGCGCACGCGCGCCCGCCGTCGTTGGCGAGAAGCCGTTCTGGTTCCACGGCGGCCTGCTCGCCCACCCCGCCGTCGAGTCCTACTACACCCCCAACGTATACACCCGCCACGTCCCCTACATCGAACCCGCCTCGCCCGGCGCCAACAGCTGCCTCTACGGCGCCACCCTCCGCAGGCTCAAGGGCACCACAATCCCCAACACGCTCTCCAACGCCGTCCAGATCGCACACGACACCCTCCAGCGCCACGCACAGCTCGTCGGCCTCTACGCAGCCCTCCCCGCCCCGCCACCCCCCGAACCAACCCCGGCCGACCCACACCCCGCCCACTGACCACACCCCACCCTCCTCAGCCTCGTCGCATCGCATCACCTCGAGCGTCCAGTGCCCCTGTACGTATCTGTCGCGCACATCTGCCGTCCCCTCATAAGGCTCCTTTCGCGTTCGTGAGCCGCCTGCGGTAGGATGAGCAGTGAGCAGTGGGCAGCACACAGAGCGATCTAACAATGCGGAAAGTAGCGCAGGGTTGAGTCACATCGTAAAAGCTCAGCTTCTGGAAAGTCAGCCAGATGTCAAAGCAGCAAGACTGGTATAAATTGCCTGACAGAAGCTAAGCAGAAGGCACACAGATGCTAAGCAGAATCGTAACAGCCAGGAAAACCAAAATTAAAGCAGTGTTGCTGCTTTAACCACTGGCTGACTTTCCAGAAGCTGAGCTTTTACGTGGCGAGTGTGAGTGATGGGTTGTTCTCGGCCGAGTGAACCGAGTTCGATAAAGCGATGCGAGACGTGCGCTGCGCTGTCCAACTCCGCCTCGGCGATGCATGCATCATGGCTCTGCTTTGCCCCGAGTGCCCGCCTGGGAAGCGCGCACCTCGGCGGTCCTGGACATCTACCATGCTTCGCCTCCTTCGCCGGTGCTGACACACTGCCACGTCCCATCCGCCCCGCAGCAGCGCTGCTACAGTCATACCAACATACACACGAGGCGAGAAGAGAAATTCGAAATGAATGGCGGACTAAAGATACGCTGGGATAGAAGGAGAAAAAACGCTAGAGTCGGGGCAAGAGGACTAGGTAAAGGGAGTCTCGGTGCACTGCCAGCCGATGTTGCTGGTGGGTAGGTGGCGAAGCGGGTGAAAGACAGGGTCGAAGCAAGGATGATGGGCGGCGTGGAGTTTACTTGCACTTGCCGTTTCGCTTGCACTGGCCCGAGGTGCAGACGTTGTCGCGGTTGCAGCCTCGGCCGGCGCCTCGCTGGGCCGCACAGGCGTTTCGGGAGCAGAATCCGGAGAGGCAGGCGTCATCCACTTGGCAGGTCTGGCCGATATGCTTGGTGGGCTTGACCGTGCAGACGTTGTTCTTGCAGTTGCCCGTGGTGCAGCCCTGCTTCTTGTAGCAGTACGCACCGGGGCCTTGCACCTTGGCGCACTTGCTGTTCGAGCAGAACGAGTCATGCTTGCACTGCTCCGACTTGGTGCATCTCGATCCGCGCGGGACCGACGCCGCGGCGACGCACTTCTTGTCGAGGCAGTTGCCAGACCGGCACCCCGAGTCCTTGTAGCACGCGTGGCCATCCTTCTTGATCACCTCGCACGCGCCCCGGTAGCAGTACGAGCCACCGGTGCACTGCAGATCCTTAGTGCAGAACGAGTCCTTCGTTCCGGTCCCCTTGGCAGGCACGCACTTGCCCCTGTCACAGTTGTTCGAGGCGCAATCGGCGTTGGCTCTGCATCTCGCACCGGGGGTCGCAGTCGACGTAGGCGCCGACGACGTCGTGGTAGGGATGGCAGTTGCGCCGCCGCCCTCTTGCCGTCGAGAATAGTCGTAGAACGTAGGCGTCGTATCCTCGAAAACCTCGCGGTCAACCAAATGACCAGAGACGGGCTGAGCCACCTGCAGGGCGAACAGCGCCGTAGCGACAACGAGCATAGCCGCCTTGAAGGAAGTTCGCATTTTGACGATGAGGTGGGGGAAAAGGAGGGGAAGCTAGGGGAAGTGGGAGGCTTGGGTAAGGAGTGGAGAGAAAAAGGGATGGCCAACACTTGATAGAAGAGGCGGCAGACAGGCTCCTTTATAGCCTGTCTCGGATGGCTCGCCCGCCACAGCTCAGCGGCACTGTGTGGCGAACGCTTCTACATTGATGTGCGGCTACAGCACAAAGACTGTTTCGGGAAGCCGTCCCCCCGAGCTGATTGGCCTGGCGGACGGACCACTCCGACTGAGCCACATTTTCCCTCGGTATAGCGTCTCTGTGTCCGAGCGACAGTTCCCTGCCTACTTGCGATAGGGTTGAGAGGCGGTATGCCTAGATTGGATGAAGAGCGACAGTACATGAAATCAAAACACGGACGGATTTCCTGATTGGGACAGCGATCAGGAGGTTGTCCTGCATTGTCTCACGAGCTTCTACCCTTTCGGGACCACGATTCTTCTCGGGCTTCTTCCCACGTTTCTCCGGCCTTGGTTAGGGCGACAGGTGCAGGCTGGCCTGCATCTGGTCGAAAGTCTCCAAGGACTCCATTTGACCGCTTTCGATAACAACAAGCTTCTCGCGAGGCAGCGTCGTCGGACATCAACACCTAGTGCCACGCCTCGGCGCACGTGCACTGGCCGGATACGGTCGGTCCTGACAAAATTCTCCTCCCTTGCCTGAGACATCGCTTCAGTAGCTGTAACCTTAAAGCGGTACATGTTTTGCGCCGTTGCCTGCTCCAGAGCTAATCTGCCCGCTGGTGGCCGACTGGCTTACTGTTTGCGCCGAAATTCGCTCGCCCCACGGCGGTTTTTCCTTGCTGATCTGCTGCAGGACTGGGTTGGCCGAGCTTGACGGCTTATTATGATTGGAGCTGTCTCGATGCGGACCCACTCTGTCGATCCCTGCTCTCGCAGAGCGGCACCCTCCCGTTGCTAGCCCGCTCCGTCAATGTCCAATTTCCGTAGAGACTCACGTTCTGCCCCCAGCGCTAGCGCTATTTCGCCTCAAACAATTAGCTTCGTCTGAGCTTTGCTTGTCCTCAAGCTGTTTCGCGGCAGCCCTGTGGTGCTAGCCCACTCCAACGTAGATGCTGAAAAGAGAGTTTGGTCTTTAGACACTGCTTTGGTTTCTTACCGCTCGCCGTAGTGCCGTCACCTGCACGGACTAGTCTGTTTATGAGAGAAAGACGGAAGCGAAACGTCGACGCTGTGGTCCACGCTGATGGTTGCCAACAGTGCAACGCGAGTGAAGCGGACATTGGGCAGTACATCTGTCCTTTCACCTCGCCATAATCCATCCAAATTACTTGCTCTCGGACAGACGACGGATCCAGCGGCAATCGGTACGTGTGCACCTAGAAGCTGGACTGGGCCCCTCGTGATGCGACCGTACTGCAGACAGGCTACATAAGCGCTTTTTGCCAATCCTCGACTCTTTGCTCCAACACCTGTATCCTAGGCACCAGCTATCTATTTTGCAGAATTTAGTAAGACGGTAATAGCGAGATCTGTGAAACCTGGCAGTCAACTGCTGGCTATGGGATGTTCTTTCGCGGAAGGCGAGGTTAGTGGAGCGTCATGTGTGCACATGGGCAGGTCGATCTGCTTTAGGAAGGTGGGTGTGAACTGCCCGAATGCATGTTAGCACATGTACATCTCCATCCGTCGGCATTGGGAGTACGTGCAGGCGGGACGTAGACAGTTTCCCGGAACGGGTGTGTTGCTGCTATCTCGGCGTCGGATGGAGCTGCACCTGCCTCACTAGGGCTGTATACTCCACAGGACAGGCTCGCTCTCAAATGCACTGTAAACGTACACCAACTATAATGCTTTCCCGCCCGTACAGCAGCTGTAAGCTCAATCTACTGCCACGGTTTCTGGCTGGCTGAGTGCACAACGACCTATGGCGATGCCTGCGTGCAAGAGACTTTGATAATCCGAGAAGGGATGAGCAGTTAACGGAGCCCTCCCGTGTGTGCGACAGGCCATGCCTTCTGCCGCGTGGGGACCGTAGGATGGGCTCTAGGAGGAAGCTATACAGCAGCCGCCATGTGCGGCTTTCTGAAGGTAGTGAAATCGGTCCTGGGGCTGGCTGCACCGTGTTTAATTCTGCGTGTGAGGCAGGGTGAGCCAAGGCAACAACAAGACGGAATGGTTCCTTAGTATCGAAAAGGAAGCATCGAAAAGGATCAACGACAAGTTAAGGTTCTGCATAGGCATGGCCGGAGACCATTCCCTTCCTGTGGCAGAGCCGGAGCGGGGTGCAAGGCCGGTGATGACCATCTCCGAGGTGTGGCACAGCAAAAGAGTCTAACAATGGCCTCTGTTTCTGAGCCCACCAACATCCCACGGTCGGACCTCCAAATCTGGCCGAGCTGCAAGCCACGCACGGTCGGGGCATGATTGTGATTCACATTGCTTTCCTCGGATGGTTGCGTCCTACTCGAGCTCTGGCCCGCATGAGGCGAAAAGCCGTCCCTCCTGTCCCGTGTCTGAGCTTGGCACCGTTCGCACTGAGCTTCTTCCTTCTGCTTTCACTGTTTGAAACGGCAGCCCTTTTTATTCTCTCGATTGCTTCTAGCCGGACGATGTTCATGGTCGACAGCGAGGCTTTCGCGGTTGTGAGGGATTCACATTGTTAGGCCGTCCATGACCGCGTCTCTGTTAGGCCACGCAGAATCTAACACGTGAGATTGGTTGCTTGTGAGTGTTGTTCTTGTGTGAGTGGAGTGGCGCGGTGGGGCGATGAAAAGCTGGTACGCGTCGCGCGCGTAAATTGGCCAAAACGCTGTCTCCGCAATGCCATTTCACGTTCTTCAACTCAGCCATAGATGGGACTCTTTCCGCAGTGTGATTAGCAGAGTGGCAAACCCGCCTGCGCTCCTTGCTTGTCGTCTCATCACTCGCCTCACCCGTCCCGCCAGGTAGGAGCTTGTCACTTTCGGTCATCTTATCCACACAGCCAAAGTGACGCATCGGTAGCCAGGCACAATGTCGCTCAACGACCTTTCCCAGGGCGCCATCGCCCAGATGATCCAGTCGTCCGACATGGCGAATGCTGTTCAGAACCCTGTGTGCCAGATCCTTAGCATCAAGAAGATCCAGGCGACGTCCACCACCAACTCCAACGTCGGCGACCGCTATCGCATCATCCTTTCCGACGGCGTTCATTATGCACAAGCCATGCTGGCCTCCCAGAAGCGCTCTATGGTGGAGAGTGGCGAGCTGCAGAAGAACTGCGTGGTTCGTATCTCTCAATATGCCAGCAACACTGTCCAGAACCGCAGAATCCTTATCCTCCTCGATCTGGAAGTCGTCGCTGCTCCCACCGAAGATCGTCTCGGCAACCCCACCAACGTCGACGATGCGCTCAAGGGCAATGACGCCGCCGCTGTTAAGCACGAAAATGGAGCCGCACCCTCGGCTGCAGCCGGCAGAACCACCCCTGCTACCTCGGCGGTTGGCAGCAAGCCCGGTGGTTCCAGCGTTCACGCAGGCTTGCCCATCTACCCCATCGAAGGCCTTTCTCCGTACCAGAATCGATGGACCATCAAGGCGCGCGTGACCAGCAAGTCGGAGATCCGGCACTGGTCCAACCAGCGCGGAGAAGGAAAGCTCTTCTCGGTCAACCTCTTGGACGAGAGCGGCGAGATCAAGGCGACCGGCTTCAACGATGCCGTCGATCGATTCTACCCGCTTCTGCAGGAGAACAGCGTCTATCTGATCTCGAAAGCGCGCGTCAATATCGCCAAAAAGCAATTCAGCAACCTGCAGAACGAGTATGAGATCACCTTTGAAAACCAGACCGAGATCGAGCAGTGCACCGACGCTTCCGACGTGCCCGAGGTCAAGTACGAGTTTGTCCGGATCAACGAGCTGGAGAGCGTCGAACCCAACCAGACGTGCGACACCATCGGCATTCTCGACTCGTACGGCGAACTGTCCGAGATCGTCAGCAAGGCCTCGCAACGCCCCGTGCAGAAGAGGGAGCTCTCTCTGGTTGATCAGTCCTCCCGCAGCGTCCGTCTGACCCTGTGGGGCAAGAATGCCGAGACCTTCCCCAACCATGCCGGCGTAGACGCCAAGCCAGTGATCGCATTCAAGGGGGTCAAGGTGGGCGACTTTGGCGGCCGAAGCCTCAGCATGTTTTCCAGCTCCACCATGACGATCAACCCCGACATTACCGAAGCGCACATCCTCCGCGGATGGTATGACAACGACGGCTCCCACGCCAAATTCGAACCCTACACTAACGCCGCCGTCGCGGGCGCCGGTGCCGGCGGCCAGGCGGGCAACATGGCCGAACGCAGATCGATCATGCAGGTCAAGGACGAGAATCTGGGCATGTCGGAGAAGCCAGACTATTTCAACGTCCGCGCTACCGTTGTCTACATCAAGCAGGACAACCTCTACTACACCGCCTGCCCCTCGGAAGGCTGCAACAAGAAGGTCAACCAGGACATGGATGGCAACTGGCGGTGCGAAAAGTGCGACCGCAGCTACGAAGCGCCCGAGTACAGGTATGTCTCTTTTCTCGGCGGTCGCTCCTTTGCGCTTTGTCGCACGCAACTGACTCTTTGTGTTTTGGGTTTGTGCAATGGCAGATACATCTTGTCGACGAACGTGGCGGATGCTACGGGGCAGATCTGGCTGTCGGGCTTCAACGACGACGCGGCCAAGCTGATCGGGATGTCGGCGGGCGAGCTGCACAAGCTGCGCGAGGAGAGCGAGTCTGAGTTTGCCGCCGTCCTCCACCGCGCGGCGAATCGGATGTATCTCTTCAACTGCCGTGCCAAGATGGACACGTTCAACGACACCGCCCGCGTCCGTTACACCATCAGCCGGGCCAGCGCCGTCGACTTTGCCAAGGCCGGCGCCGAGCTGGTCGCTGCGGTCCGCGCGTACATGTAGTGCGCATTTACAACCCATGTACATATCGAGCCATGTGTATGGTCGCTCGCGGGTCCGCTGGGGGTGTGTGGTGTGCCGCGCCGCTTAGAATGCGGCGAGCAGGTCCGCGAGGTCGTCGACCTGCTGCTGGCGCTGCGAGCGCAGGGCGGGGTCGACCTGTGTCCACGCGGCGACAAACTCGGCGGGGGAGAGTTCCTCGGCGGTGAAGTCGGCGAGGAGCTCGCGCTTTTCGAGGAGCAGTTCCTGGTACGACTGACGATGGGCGGGAGTGGGAGGGATCGTCAGCGGATGCAGCGGGGGCGTATGGGAGGGGGGTTGCTTACGTAGAAGAGTTGGCTGATGGTGGTGAGGGCGGCGGCGGGGTCGAACGCGGCGGCGCGGGGGGGCGCCGTGTCGAGGGCGTCGAGGACCAGCGGGGCGTCGGCATACACGCACGCGAGCATCGCCGCCACCACCGCCTCGCACTCGCCCAGCGCCGTGCGCACCCCCCCCAACACCCGCTCCCACTCCCCCTCCCCCGCCCCACCCCCCACACCCCCCACCAACGCGCACGTCCCCGCAAACGTCGTGTCGAACCGCCGCGCAAGCTCGTCGCACCGATTCACAAGCCCCAGCACCGGATGCACGCTCGTAGCCATAGTCCCAGCCTCCGCGTCGATCGTGGTCGCATGCCAGCCAGCAGTTACACGCCCACGCTCCAGGTCAAGTGTGATTCCTCGCTCCCCACCCTGCGACGAGGAAGAGCGCGGATCTAACATAATCCGGGCAAATTTGTCAAGAACTCGACTCGTACGGGAATAACGCCCTTGGAAGTATGGAGTGGATTCTAAATTGGATACAACATTGGCGTTGGGTCATGGGTGCTTGGCGTGGGCCGTGAGTGGATGGTCCGGGCAGCTACAGCGGGCACTGGAGGCAAGTGCCGTAGGGTGTACACGGGGAGGTAGGGGAGCGTGTCAGGCGAGGGCGGGGGCGGGGTCGGCGCGGATGAGGGTGGCGAGGTAGTCGTCGGCTGCGTTCTGGACGGCGTCGACCTCGAGGGCGGCGGGGTCCCAGTGGGCGGGGCCGTGGAGGGCGCCGGTGGTGCTGGAGAGGAGGGAGGCGGCGAGGCGGGAGAGTGTGGTGCGGTCGGTAGTGGGGTCGCGCGAGCGCAGGTTGACCAGGATGCGCGCCAGGCTGGTGATGCCGGCGACCATTTCGGTGCGGGCGACGAGGGTGGTGGTTGCGGCGCGCGAAGGCCGCTGCTGTGTGGCGGCGAAGAGCGCGTCGACGCCCGCGGTCAGTGCGGGCAGGCGTGCTGTATACCGCGCCGCCTTGTCCAGCGCAGCCCCGCGCGTGTCGGCGCTGCTCAACAGCGCTCCCAGCGTCGGGATCTCGCGCGACGCCGCCACATAGTCGAGATACAGCGCCGCGCCCTCCGCCCAGCCGGGGATCTCGTCCGCCGGGTCGGTACCCCGCGCTTCCATCTCGACGTAGAACGGCGCGAAGAGCTGCGAGATCAGCTCGTGGTCACCGCGGATGATCGCTTCGGGAGCCAGGTGCCGCGCCGCGACCGTGTGCGCCGCTGTCCAGTTCTGCGCCTTGAGCAGCAGCTCGTACTCGCCGTACCGGTCGTCGCACGAGCGCGCCGCGTACGACTGCGCCTCGTACAGCCACGCTTCCGGGATCCGTAGCCGGCCGCACAGCAGCTCGCGGTGCGCACCGAGCGAAGCGACGTTGCGCGACAGCAGCGCCTTGACCGCCGCCGCTCGGCTCTCGGCGAGCTCGAGATGCAACAGGACGAACGCGGCCCACTGCCACAATCCCGCGAGCTCGAGCTGCATCGCATACGACGAAGTTAGCGTGTCTGCCCGTGCCGAGTTCCCCTGTGCTTGCGCTTTCCCCGCTCGGCCGAGGGCGTTGGCTTCGTCGGCGCCTTCGTCCTCGGCCATCGCGGTCGAGATGCCCAGCTCCACGCGGTCGCTGAAGTCGCGCACCTCGAGCACGCGTGAAAGCAGGTTGTACAGATGCCAAGGAAGGCGTGCATCCGCGTTGGATGCGCCAAACCCGCATGCATTCAGCGCGGGCTCGAGGCTGTACGTCGGGTCGGCATACAGCTTGAGCAGCTCGAAGAGCGCGTCCCGGTCGTAGCCGCCGGCCTTCTGCAGGAGCTGCTTCAACTTGGAGGCGCCCAGGCTCGAGCTTTCTCGATACCACGGCAGTGGGGGGGCGATGCCGCTGCCCGGCGTCGTGAGCTGACTCTCATACCTCTCCAGGGAATGCTGGAGCGGCGCTTCGAAGCGAGACTCGTACCACAGGAAGAGACCGAGGACACGCTTCCAGTCGAGCCCTTCTGCAATGTGCAGGTCCGGCACCTGGTCAATCGGGTCCTTTGTGCTGCGCGGGTCGGTCCCTTTTGAGAGGAGAACGTTGCCGGACAGCAGCTCGTA
Organism: Tranzscheliella williamsii; assembly: GCA_023212725.1. Taxonomy (NCBI): domain Eukaryota; kingdom Fungi; phylum Basidiomycota; class Ustilaginomycetes; order Ustilaginales; family Ustilaginaceae; genus Tranzscheliella; species Tranzscheliella williamsii. Next base: position 106,226 of record JALBYF010000015.1, read on the forward strand.
GATCTTGCGATGATTTGTGCTGATATGCGCGTCGACGCCCTCCTGTCTCCAGGTCAGCAGCTGTTCGCTGATGTCGGCCCGGGTCTCCTCGTCCCCCCCGGCCTGTGCGATGAGCGTGGCAAGCCGCAGATCGCCGGCCTCGAGCGCAGTCTTGGCCGCGCGCTCGATCTGGTGGCCGCTGAGGTAGCTAAAGAGCAGAGCGTCATTCCGCGAAGCGGCAATGTGCGACCGGGCCAGCGTCTCCACCGTCCCCGCCACGGTGTGCTGCAGCCAATTGGACAATGCCGCTTTGCGGCGGATGCTGTGGATCCGATCGATTGCCAAGGTCGACGCGCCATCCGGCGTCTTGACGTCTATCTCGTCGAACAGTGCGACACCGAGCCGCCACAGGGACGCCTCGAAGCTGCGATCCTTGTGCTCGAACTCACCAGCAAAGTGGCGAAAGCGAGTATCAAAGCTCGTGTAGGCTGCAGGCACACCGTCATGGTCAACGTCGACCACCGTATGGTCCAGCTGCACTTTGAGCAGCTTCTCCGCCTTTGCGGCTTCTTCGGTGGCAATCGACGCATCTTTGAAGAGCTTGACTTTCTCCACGAACAGGGTGGTTGTGCTGCTCGATCCAACATTGGTCTCGGAGTCGCTGGCGGAGGTGGGTGGAGAAGCGACCATGGCACCGACTAACATGCCGTTGTGGACGATCGTACCGTCAGGGCCCCAGCCCACCCGAAAGCTACGTCCCAGAGCGAGGCCGGCGTCGAGCACCTCGCCGTCTGCCTCCCTGACCTTGGACGCGGTGAGGTCGAGCTTGCGCAGCTTTTTGGCTGGTTGTTGGACGGCAGTGACGTGATGGCGTGACGTGCTTTCCTCCTGCCCTTTCTGGTCCGGACCTGTGTCACCGGTGGCCGCCGGCGTGTCGTCAGTGGCGGGAGGGGGCACAGGGCCGGGTGTGACCTTGCTGACCCTGCTGGCCGGGGTGGGTGTGGGTCGAAGGCTAAGGGCCTTCTTGTGGCTGTTGGCTCCCGTGGCGGACGGAACGACAGCAGCGGAAGCTACTTTGCTGTCGTCCTGCCCAAAAAAACTCGCCTGCATGACCTGGACCCGTCGCGCTTCGGCAGCATTGCCCAACGCTGACATGGCGCGCGAAGGAGTAGCGCCTCGTGCGCTTGGTGTTGTGCTGCCACCGCGCTCGAAACCCCGGGTCCGGCCTGGTGCCCCGCGATGGGATGCGATGGAGTAGTCGGCTGCAGATGCGTTGTCGTCGGACTCCGACTCTGCATCCTCGAGGCCCTTGAGTGGCGGCGCAGTGTCTTCGTCGTCGTCATCGTCATCTTCATCGTCTTCAGAGTTCTCCTCGTCCATCGCTACCGGAGCCAAGCGGGTGGCAGCTGGAGTGGACGCGGCGCTGTTGGGTTTCTTCAGCGTGCCAGTACTCCCCTTTTGGACCTTGGCGGCTGGCGCTCCGTCCTCATCGTCTGAATCGTCCAGGCCGTATCGGCTAAAGTGCTTCACCTTGAACGTCCACGTCCCCGACTCGGGCTCAAAGTCGACAAAGTCGGTTTCGGACTTGTTCTTGAGCTTGTTAACCATCTGCTTGACCCTCGGATGGTCAGCGTCCTTGATGGGCTCCCTGGTTGCGCGATCCGTTGGCCAGCAGGCTTCCAGACTGACGCGGGCGGGAACATTGAGGCCGGTGCCCTGTTTCGCTTTGAGACCGGGGACAAAGTTCCTCTTGGCGCCGTCCTTGGGATTGCGAGGGTCACAGTCGTCCTCTTCGGGGTAGACCACGACCTCCTTGAGCCGGATCTGGACGATGCCGCCGACGATGTCGTTCAGATCGCCGATCGAGGTCAGGTCGACAGGCTCCAAGAATTCAATACGGCCGACACCCTTACGCCCGACAATAAAGTTGTGCACCGCAGCGAGCTCGTTAAAGTTGGCGGTGCGGAGAGCCGAGAGCGACGGCTCGGTGTAGTATTCACCGGCCTTGGCCGACTCTGCGCTGGCGCCGTTGACGAATGCCGAGGAGGTGGTTGAGGGGGCGAACGAGGTTTCCAGGTCGCGGCCCTGTCGTGGAACGTTTGCTTTGGCCGCCGCAGCAGAGACCGTCTTGATGGGGGTCTCATCGACGACACTGGGGGAAGCTGCGAAGAAATTGCCGCGGCGAGAGGGCAGCGACGAGGCAAAGGACAGATCGCCGCCGCCGGGTCGAACAGACTCGGCACGCTGTTCCAGAGCCGGGCTGAAGGTGACACGCGATGCCGAAGCTGTGGAGGAAGGGTGGGCCGTGTTGCTGCGGAAGGCAGAACCAGCCAAGGAGCCGGTGGCAGGACTGCTTGCACTCTCAAAGTGCGGAACACTGCCGCTTCTGCCGATGCGCGATGCGGTGAAGCTGTTCTCGGCAGGATCATCGAGCACGAGACGCTTGGCAGAAGGCCGCGAGACGAAGGCCTGCGACGAGAGAGGCTGGCTGTACTCATCGCTGAGACCTTTAAACAGCGCTGGCGAGCCGGCTCGACCGGGGGTACCAAAGCGTGTGGAAACACCCGGAGTACTTTCCCGGAACGAGCCGGGGGTGCCCTCGCGGATAAAGCTGCTTCCGAGGCCAGAGGCGCCCGGAGTGGACCCCCGCAACCGGTTGATCTTGTTGGCGCCTCGAGGGCTCGACCGGAAGGGCGTGATCAGCGGTGGCTTATTCTTCGGTGCAACGTTGAAGGGCAGCGAAGTAGCAGCACCACCAGCCTGGCCGTTGACGGGATGCGAGGCGAAGAGGCTATCGGTGCCATAGGGGTTGGAGTCGAGCGAAGCCTGGACAGTGGGCTGCTGTTGCTGCTGCTGCTGCTGCTGCTGCTGCTGCTGCTGCTGCAGGCCCTGTTGCTGGTTTTGTGGCTGGTTAGAGCCAAGTCCACCGAAAAGGCCGCCAGACTGATTCTGGTTCGAGTTGCCGAACAGTCCGCCGCCGGTCGAAGAGTTGCCGCCGAAGAGGGACGAACCTGCACCGCCGCCAAAGAGGCCGCCTCCCGCAGCACCGGTTTGATTCTGCTGATTGGACTGGCCAAAAAGGCCACCCGTGTTGCCCTGCTGAGACTGACCGAAGCCACCTCCGAGGCCACCAGCGCCGGACTGCTGCTGATTCTGTTGATTCTGCTGGTTGTTGCCGAAGAGGGACGAGCCGCCACCTGCGCCAAAGCTGAACCCTGTGCCGGCAGGTTTGTTGGTATTGTTGCCAAAAAGCCCGCCGGAAGCAGAGCCGAAGCCGGTGCCAGTCTGCTGCTGTCCAGTCTGAGCACCGCCTGCGCCGAAGAGACCGCCGGTTGCTGGCTGAGATCCTGCTTGACCGGCAGGCTTGGCGCCAAAGAGACCACCGCCAGACCCGAAGCCTCCTGTCGCACCTGACTGACCAGGTTGTTGGTTCTGTTGCTGATTGTTGTTGGCGCCGAAGCTGAAGCCGCCGCCGGTGCCAGTACCAGCGGCAGCGCCTGGAGTGCCAGCGTTACCGAAGAGGCCGCCCGAAGGCTGCGTGGTGGTATTGCCGAACAGACCGCCAGAGGTTGGAGCAGCGGTGGTGCCTGTGCCAGCGGCGCTAGTGGCTCCAAAGCCGCCTCCACCGCCGAAGGAGAAAGCGGGCTTGTTTGGCTGGGAAACGGCTGCAGAGGATGCGCCGAACCCACCAAAGGTGCCGGTAGCGCCAGGCGCCTGTCCGGGCTGGCTGGTTGCAGCGCCAAACAGGCCGCCGGTGGCAGGCTTCTGGCCAAAGGAAAAGCCGCCAGTCGAGCCAGCGCCGAATCCAGTACCGGTCTGGCCTGGTTGCTGACCAGGTTGCTGCTGCTGTTGCTGGTTGTTTGCGCCAAAACCAAAGCCTGTGCCGGTCTGGGCGGGCTGGGAAGCTCCAAATCCAAAGGTCGGCTTGTTCTGCTGCTGTTGGTTGTTGGCAGCTCCAAACGTGAAGCCTGTGCCTGCAGGCTGCTGTTGATTGGTTGTGTTGTTGTTGCCGCCGAATGAGAATCCAGAAGAGGGCTGCTGCTGCTGCTGAGCAGGCTGGCCAAAGAGACCTCCCGTTTGCTGAGGCTGATTCTGCTGCTGGCCAAAGAGGCCTCCTGAAGCGGGAGTGGACCCGAAGCCCGTAGTGGCAGGCTTGGCGCCGAAGAGGCCTCCGGATGGCTGGTTGTTGTTCTGTTGGCCGAAGAGGCCGCCGGTCGGCTGTTGCTGCTGCTGCTGCTGGGGCTGGCCGAAGAGTCCGCCTCCGGTAGCTGGTTGGGCAGCGCCGAAACCCGTAGATGACTGCTGAGGCTGGCCGAACGCGCCGGTTGAGGAAGTGTTGGTACCTGCGCCAAAGCCGAAACCGGTGCCAGGAGCGCCAGTGCCGCCGGGACCGACATTGCCTTTGGAGCGTCCCTGCTGGTAGTCCATCAGCCGAAGCTCCTCTAGGCTGTACCGGTTGTAAGCTGGCATTACTGTGATGGACTGCTGCACGTCCCAGTTTTTGCGATCTCTGATGTTTTCCTGGGGACTGAGATCCTCTCGGAGCGGGTCATATGGTACGGAAGCGGTGCCCTGAGTAATCTGACTTGGGGTACCAGCGGCAGGGGGCTGGCCAAAAGCACCAACGGATGCGCCAAAGCCTGCGGCGGGGGGCTGTTGCTGCTGCTGCTGTGGCTGGCCAAATAGGCCGGTGCCCGAACCGGCGCCGAACGTGGATCCGCCGCTGCCGAAGCCTGCTGAAGCAGGCGGCTGTTGTGGCTGGGCGGCATTGGCACCAAAGGTAAAGGAGCTGGAGCCTGTGCTGGTGTTAGCTGCGCCGAAGCCGCCGAAGCCAGTGGATGCGGGTGGACGGGCGCCAAAGGCCCCGGCGGCAGATGAATTGTTGTTAGCAGCACCGAAGCCGCCAAAGGAGGGCGTCTGAGCGGGTTGCTGGGCCTGTTGGCCGAAGAGGCCGCCTCCTGCCTGGGCTGGCTGGGCCGCACCAAATCCACCATTCGATCCAAAGCCTGCGTGGTAAAGCGAACCGAGGCATCAGAAGCAACGTTAGTATACAGCAAAGGAGAGGACAGAAGACGAGCGTGGACACTTACCGCCTGAGCTGCCAAAGCCTGGCGCCGGGTTGTTCTGCTGCGGCTGAGGCTGGCCGAAAAGACCACCGGCGGGCGGCTGCTGCTGCTGCTGATTTTGCTGATTTTGCTGATTCTGTTGGCCGAAGCCTCCGAAACCCGACGAAGAACCGAACATAGTGGGCGGGCGCAACCAAGCTGATTGCAGCTTGTGTGTTGCGCGATGAGGCGTGAGTAGCGCTATGACACTGATGGACGCGGGCCGGCGGGAGATGCTTGGTACCGTACGGCGTTCTCGGCTGGTCCAGAGTAGGGAAGGCGCAAAAAGGGATGCGCGGCGCCACTTGGCGTAGCTACCGTACCTATCACGGAAGCAAGCGCGACGTGGGAAGTGAGAAAGGAAAGGGCAGGGAGGGGGCGACAATGATGGTGGATCCAGTCTAGGAGTTGCTGGATGCTTGGTGGTGATGAGTGGCTTAGCAGTAGCTTCGAAGGCAATACGGATGCACAAAGCGAATAAAGCGAGAAGAATCGCTCTTTATTCTCACGTTAACAAGCACAACAGCGCTCCCTATACCAAGCTTCTAACCGTGCTTCTTTTTCCCTTTTTCTGGATTACCAGAGGATCCTTCGACTCTACTGAAATGTATTCGCAGCCTTGCGAAAGACGGTATTCTACGCGTCTGCTGCCAAAGTCGGGGTGATTGCCGCGTGCGATCACTATACAGATCTAACAGCCAGCCCAAGCCTTAAAGAACCCATCAGAACCCCATCATGAACGGCCTACTCGTGCGTGTGAGGCTAGTCTCGTTCAGGCCTGTTGGAATGATGTTGTGCTAAGGTTGTTGACATGGGCTAGAAAAGAGGTACAGCACTGTCATAAGACTCCCACTCCTTCGACGAGCGAGCACTCAAGGACGCGGAGCTGAAGGACGACTGCAAATCGGGAGATGTGTCTTCCGTGTCTCAGCTTGTGAATCGGGAGAAGAAGTTGTGCTAACTTAACACGAGTTTTGAAGTATTCGTGCCCGGGTTGCGGAAGTTAGATGAGTGAGTCTGCTGTGGCAGGGCTAGGCAGAGCCCAGTGGAGCGGGGCGCGGCTGAGCAGGAGATGGACCGATCCTCCATTGGACCAGCAGCCAAGGATGTCTACATCGAAGCCGAGCGGAGCAGGTGGGGGGAAGGCGGTCGGGGGTGGTGGAGGGGTTGGGCCGAGCCGGCGGACGTGGGATGCGGGGGAGTATGCGCGGAAGGCGGCGTCGCGGGAGCGGCGGGGGGCGGAGCTGGCGGCGGTGAATGCGAAGCGGCGGGAGGAGGGGCTGGGGCCGTTGAAGCGGTTGAGGGCGAGCGGGGACGAGCCGGCGCAGGCGATGGCGGAGCGGAAGCACCCGCTCGCGCTCGAGCGCAACGAGGGCAAGACACTGATGGTCGACATGGCCGAGGGCCAGCGCGGCCCCGGCTTCTATTGCGAAACGTGCCGCAAGCTGCTCAAGGACAACCTCGCCTATCTGGATCACATCAACGGCCGCGTTCGTAAGTAGCTTGTCCGTTCTCGTCGCTCTGTCGCCGGTGTTGCGTTACTGACACTGCCGTGTGGCTGTCCGCGTCGCAATAGATTTGATGCGCATCGGCCAGTCGACCCAGCAGGACCGCGCGTCCCTCGATCAGGTCCGCACCCGCCTCCAGCAGCTCCGCGAGCGCGCCACCCACACCACCCCCCCCAGCATCGCCTACGACTTCAACGCACGTGTCCAAGCCATCGCAGACCAAGCCCGCCACGATGCAGATCAGCGCAGACTCCACCGCCGCCAGCTGCGTCAGCGCAACAAGCATCTCCGCGCCACCACAACCCACCGACACACCTCGGATGACAACACCGAACCCCCCTCACCGCCCACACACACCGCGCAGGGCTCACCCACCCACACCACCGCCACTGCCACCGCCGACGATCCAATGCTCTCCGCCATGGGCTTCGCCGGCTTCGGCTCGACCAAGAAACGCTGACGGCCTCCTCCCAGCCTCGGCCGTATGTACTTGTACCGCGCCTACCGACCTGTATCCAGTATCGTCTCTGCCTTGTCTCGCCCATCACCGCGTTCGCAGCCTTGCTTCACACATGGCCGACCCACAGACGGTAGCACGGGAGACAGTACGGAAGCGTGATGAAGCGGGAACGGAGGGATACCTGGTTACACTGGCCGCGACGGTGCGGGGGCGGTTAGGCCCAGGCGAGGGTGAGCATGAACTTTTCGTCGTTGACCTCCTGCTCCTCCTGGAGGATGAGTTTGGCGTCAGGGCTGCGGTGGTGGTCAGGCAGCGGTTTGCGGCGGAGGGTTTTGACAAAGGTGTCCTTCTTGGCCTCGATGCACTCGGCGAGGGCGTCGGCGAGGCCGTGGTGGAACGAGTAGAACGCGTCGACGTCGTCGGTGGCCACGAGGCCGGCCTTTTTGCGGAGGCGCTGGATGCGGTTGATCAGCTCGCGCGCGGTGCCCTCCAGCTGGAGCTCGGGGCGCTGCTGGATGTCGAGCAGGACAACCACATCGCCGTCGGTGTTGGCCGCAACCGTGCCCGCCACCTCGCCCGTCTCGACGTAGCGCGCCACGCGCAAATCGCCCTCGACCAGCTCCACCCCCGCGACAGTCAGCCGCCCCGTCTCCCGGAACTGTTTGGCCTCATCCGACGTCACCGTCTCCAACGCCTTGCGCACCTTGCCCACATCCTTGCGCAGCTTCCGCCCCAGCACCGGCCAGTCGGCGAACAGCCGGAATCGCACGCCGCACTTTTTCTCGTCCGAGCTGAGCACCAAATCCTGCACGTTGAGCTCCTCGCGAATGTAGTCGGACAACGACTCGACGTCCGAGAGGTATTCCGCCTCGGTGTGAAAGACGACGAGCTCCTTCAGCGGCACCCGGATCGGCAGGTTGTGGTTGACCCGCATCACACGGCCCAACTCGATCACCGACTGCAGCGCCTTGAACTGCCGCTGGATGACCGGGTCAAAGTACGACTCGTTAACCTGCGGGAACGAGAGGAAATGAACACTCCGGTAGTCCTCTTCCTCGTCCGCCTCGACCGCCGGGAGGAATCTGCGCAGACTCTGATACAGATTCTCTGTCAGGAACGGCGTAAAGGACGAGAGCGTGCGGCAGAGCGTAAAGAGCGTCTCAAAGAGCGAGTTGAGCGCGGCAAGCGTGTCCGGCACTCCGTTTTCTCCCTTGAGTCTACGTCGGTTGAATCGGATGTACCAGTTGGTCAGCTCGTCGATCAGCTCGCCCAGACGCGGAACCACCGTGTAAAGGCGGTAGGCAGCCATCTCGTCCTGAATCAGCTTGATGAGCGACTGGCAGCGCGCTAGGATCCAGCGGTCCATGACGTTGGTGGAGCGTTCCCGCTTGGGTTCGTACTTGAAGTCAATACCCTGCTCCTTCTTCAGCAGGCTCACCTGTCCAAGGAAGAAACGGAACGAATTCAACCAGGGCAAAAAGGTGGACGAGACGACCTCCTTGACGCCCTCCTCCTTGAAGCGCAGATTCTCTGCGCGCACGACAGGCGAGTTGATCAGATACAGTCGGATCGCATCGGCACCGTACTGGTTGATGAGCAGATTCGGGTCGGGGTAATTTCTCAAACTCTTGCTCATCTTCTTTCCGTCGGCTGCCAAGACCAGCCCGCTGACAATCAGATTCTTCCACGGCGCCGTGTCAAAGAGGTGGGTTGCCAGGATCAGCAGCGTGTAGAACCAGCCGCGGGTCTGGTCGAGCCCCTCCGAGATAAAGTCGGCAGGGAAGGACTTTTCGAACTGCTCCTTGTTCTCGAACGGGTAGTGCGCCTGGGCGTATGGCATGGATCCGGACTCGAACCAGCAGTCAAAGACTTCTTCAACGCGCTTCAGCTGTCCTTTGCCCTGCTGAGAGGGAATGGTGATGTGGTCGATCTTGTCCTTGTGCAGGTCGTTGATGCCAGAAATACCCGAGAGCTTTTCGAGCTCTTCCACGGACCCAACGCAGACAATCTCTTGCATGTCATCACTGACCCACAGCGGGATGGGAGTACCCCAGTACCGGTTGCGGCTGATGTTCCAGTCTCGGGCGTTGGCGATCCAATTTCCGAATCGACCCTCGCCGACATGGGCGGGCACCCAGCGCGTCGCCTCGTTATTCTTGACAAGCTTCTCGATAGCTGGCTCTACACGGACGAACCAGGAGGGGATGGCTTTGTAGATCAGGGGCGTCCCCGACCGCCAGCAGAAGGGGTAGGAATGGCTAAGGGTCGCCTGGACAATGAGTCTGCCTCGCGCCTTGAGGTCCTTCTGGATGGTCTTGTCGGCTTCCTTGACATGGACACCGTAGTAGTCAGGCACTTCCATGGTGTATCTGCCGGAGCCGTCAACGGGATTCGGAGGAGTCTCGTCGCGGGTAATGACACCGTGGGCGATGGCGATGCGATGATCATCATCACCGAAGGCAGGAGCCTGGTGGACAATACCAGTACCGGCGTCCGACGTAACATAGGTGTCGGAAAGTACGCGGAAGGCACGATCCTTGAACTTTTCCTCGAAGAAGGGGAAGATGGGCTGATACTTGATACCGACCAGGTCTTTTCCCTTGAAAGTATCGAGCTTCTGGAACTTTGCCTTTTTGGGATCCTTATACAGGGTGGTAAGGAGATTCTCGTGGATGATGAAGTTCATATCGCGCTCATCGTCGTGGATTTTGATATAATTAAAGTCGGGATGGACGCAGAGGGCGAGATTGGACGGAAGGGTCCACGGTGTGGTCGTCCATGCGAGGAAGGCGGTCTTCGGGTCGTCGAGAAGCGGGAAGCTGACCGTCACGGCGGGGTCCTGGACCTCACGGTAGTCAAGACCGGCCTCGAAGTTGGAGAGGGGGGTTGTGCATGCGGTCGAGTAGGGCATGACACGGATGCCCTGATAGACGAGACCCTTCTGGAAGAGGGTCTTGAACACCCACCAGACCGACTCCATGAAGCTGAGATCCATAGTCTTGTAACCGGTGTCAAAGTCGATCCAGCGGCCCATCCTCTCGACAGTGGAGCGCCACTCGCCCTGGTATCTCATGACGATGGCTCTGCATTCTTCGTTGTACTTGTCGATGCCCATGGCCATGACGTCTTCCTTGCCCTTGATGCCGAGCTTCTTGTCGATCTCGTGTTCTACGGGGAGGCCGTGGCAGTCCCAGCCGAAGCGGCGGTCGACGTAGTGGCCGGTGGAGTGGGCATGGCGCGTGACAATGTCCTTGACGGTGCCAGCGAGCAGATGGCCGTAGTGGGGCAGGCCGGTGGCGAAGGGCGGGCCGTCGTAGAAGCTGAAGGGTTTGCGCCCCTTGCTCTGCTCCTGCGAGGTCTTGAACGCATCAATGGCACGCCAGTATCGGATCACCTTTTCCTCCTCGGTGGGAAAGTGAAAGGCAGCCGTGGCGTCGTGGTCGCCAAAGTGAGCGTCGTCGGCGGCGGCTGCCACCATGATGGGCAGGTCACGCACGGTTGGGCTGTCGCTGCTGCCGAAAGAGCAAATTCTGTCTGCAACGTCCAAGCAGTAAAGCAGCGGCGGTTGCAGTGTGTGGTATCGAGTCAGAAAGAAGGAAGAACGAAAAGGCGCAAGAAAACCTCGAAAAAGCGTAGATTGATGATTGCTTGCTTAGCTCCGATCTGGCCAAGCCTAAACGGTGGCCGAATCGCGGTCCCCGATGCCATTTTCGGGAGGAGGATCTCGATAGGCGGATTGCAAGCAAGCTGCGCTTTACGTCCAAAGTTCAAGCCCGATGCTCACTTGGAAAGTCCAAATTCTCTGCGCCTGCTGGTGATCGTGACTCGCTGACGCCACTACCGAGTCCCAAGTCGCCAGTCAGCCTAACAATTTGATTTGTTGAGCTCGCCTCGTTGCCGCTTCACCGCCTCCTGCGCCATCACAAGCCATGCGACGCCATACAAGGGAAAGAGGGTGGCAGCTAGCACCACCTCGGATTAGCTACAACAGTGAATACGTGTACAGTCATGAGCATACAAAGGAAAACGAGACGCCAATGTCTACGCTAGAGCGCTTGCTGTGACTCTAGGAGCCGAGGGTTGACAGGCACGTCCTATATGCGCGTGTATTTGCCGCGAGATAGGCGTCGGCCGGGGGAGAAGGGGAGGTGTCGCGTACTTGTCGGTGATCATTCCGCAAGTCGATGCGGGGTAGGGTGGTGGAAGCAGGCAGTGGGAGCGGAAGGGAGGGGTCCACGTAAGCCATGGCGATGGCCGCGGCATCTATCGCGTCTGGTGGGATCCGGAAAGCGGCGGCATCTGTACCGCTTGAGCGGCAGTGACTGCAGCAGCTGCATTGCCTCGGTGCGCGAGTATAAAAAACCGAGCAAGGGCAGTTGTGCGGCACTCGTTCTTGATGCGTATCTGATGGGGTGAAGAATCAGAAGCTGGGACGTTTGGACACTGGAGGGTGTGTTTCCACGTCGACGGGCTTAGGGCCGCGCTCATCGATGGCGGGCCGAGCGCCGTAGTAGGCAAGCTGGCCTCGGACGCTTTCAAGCATCTTTTGGCCCACGTCGACACCAGGCTGGACGGGGGCACTTAGCGCGCGCTCGAAACGGTCGAGCATGTGCAACACTTCGTCGCGGGCCAATTGGTGGGCCATGGCGCGCGATTCGTGCACCTGTTCTGAGAGGGTGCGCACCTGCGACTCGAGGAACGACGCGTGCCTGATGATCGCGTCTGTCCGCTCCGAAAGGTCTTCGAACCGCGCCGTCGCCTCGCCCCGGTCCAGGTAGACCTCGGCACGGCGCAGTTCTTTGCCGCCATTCAGGCCTGGACCAGCGACCGTGCTGATCGGTGCACCTAGTCCCGAGCCGGGCCCTGGCGCCTCCACCTTGGGCCGCACATAGCCATATTCATCGGCGTAACCGCGTTCCATGCCAAAGGCCCGTGGGTCATGGCGTCGGTCGTAGCCGGGTATCTCGATGCGCTCGTCGCCATAGCCATACTCTCGGGAGCCACGAAGAGGCACGGAGCCCAGACTCATGGCAGCGCTGCCCGACCCCGGCGCCATCATGCGCATGGTATCCGGACCGCCCGGGATCGTAGCCAAGGGCACTTCAGGCGAAGGGGTGGCACTTGCGCCGCTCCGATCGGCGCGCAGCTCGGCGCCACTGAGACTTCCGCGCGGCGATCCACTTCGTTTTTGCCGTGAGCTCTTGCGCTTGATGTCATTCAGCAGCGCAATCTCGCCCCGCCGGAAGCTAGAGTGGCGGAACTCCCAGACCTGCACCTCGTCGGTAGGATTGCCCTGGTACGAGTGGTTGACCTTGTGAAAGCCATACATGTTCAACTGTCGCACAAATGACTGCCAATTGGAGTGCTTGAACCAGTTGGGCAAAACCAGGCGCGAAAATTCGGCGGGGTTGGCAACACTGAAGACGGTGCCGGAAGCTCCCCAGCTAATCAGATCCGAGATGGAGGGGTCTTCGAGCATAGAGTAGAGCTTGCTCACGAAGCTAGGTTGCTGCTTCCCACCAGGGCCACCGCCAGCTCCCGGCAAGCCGGCAAGAGAGGGGTGGATCATGGGTGGATTGCCGTAGGAACTGGAAGGGGTCGGGCTGGGATGCATCATCGGAGTCCGTTGGGGAGGAGGCGGATAGGCTCCGTACGAGGCCGGCCGGTGGTAGGGATGACTTCTGCGGGGGGATACCTGATAGGAGCTAGCCATGGCCGGATCGTCGTGGACACGAGAAGGCATGCCGTCCGGCTCCAATGAGGCAAAGCTGGGTAACCTTGGAGGAAGCGGAGAACCTGGACGGCGGAGGTGGGGCAAACCGTGGCTCGGTGCTGGAGACCTGGATCTGCCATCAATGGGACCAGGAGGTAGCATGCGCTGGGATGCCGAAGCATAATCGCCCCGATCGTGATGCCTATCTCTACCGTCCAGGTTAGGGTAGCGATCACCTACGAGACCACCTGCACGACGGCCTACCTCGTCTCGGGCACTGGCCCCAGGTTCGAACCGAGTTGCCGGGCCGCCGTCGTAGTCTGGTCGATGGCCAAAGGCGGACGATCTCGGATCCGACGCCTCGGCAGATCGATACTGGGCCTGGTGCTGATGGGACGACTCGAAAGACGCGGATAGGCTGCGACCTGCCCACTGACCACGCTGCGCTGCTGCCGAGCCAGAGCGGCTGCCGGCCTCGGACGCAGACGCGGCAGTTTTTTGTAGAGCGTGCTCGGGTCTGGGAGACTCGCCACGACGCTTGTGCGGAGGGGCGTTGGACTCATCCAGCTCGTCCATCTCTTCCTCTTCCGCTTGCTCCGACTTCGGCCTTGGCTGGAAGGCGATAAGAGGAGCGGTGTCGGATCCCAAGCTGTACCGTTGCCGCTTACGATCTGGGGAACCGCCACGTGACAACGCTGATGCGCCATAGACGCCTGGCCGTTGCAGATCGCGAGGAACTGAAGTACCGTTGGCTGCACTTTGTGAGTCAGTGCTGGTAGCGACAGCGCTGGGCCGCCGCTCGGTACTCATCATAACAGCAAGCGTTGACGTTTGAAAAGAGAAACGAAGGACAGAAGGCGGTACCGGAGGGAATGGCTGAAAGTTGCCCACAGGACCGGAAGGGGGGGGTGTTTGTTATTCGTCGTGCTCGAGACAGCGACGGTGGAGGTCAATGATAGAGAGGACGCTGTGCATGAAGTCGATAGAGGCTGTCCGTAGAGAATCGGTCTGCAGAGAAGGCTGGTAGTGCATGCACGCTTGGCTTGAGCTGAGAACAGAGCGTGCTGGACAAAGAGCGGCCAGTGGAGAGCCAGAGGTGGATGCGCTTGCCGGGAGGAGGCTTGAGTGGGCTGAATAGGAATATGAACCGGAAGACGGAGACGAGCAGGAGCAGCAACGTGGATGATTGCCGGAGGAGATGACCGGTAGCCCACGACACTAAGGCGGTAATGAAGTCGAGTCGATGTCGGCAACACACGGCGGATCCTAGGATGAGGCTTCTGGAAGCGAAAGGCGGCTGAGGCAGACGCAGAAGCTAGATGCGAACTAGTGAAGGGACCAATGACGGTGATACCGAGGCAAACCCATGCAATGACAAATGCTACCGCCGGAGGTGAAGTGGCGCCGTGATGAAAGCTATAGGGGCGTCGGCGTCGGCGCCGGCTTCGGTTTTGGCCGCTGTATGGAAAGTAAGCGGGAAGTACTTGTTGATTGATATGCCTTCAGAGGAAGGCAGATGTATATTTGCAGAGGTCGGCGAGGTTGCTAGGGTTAAGTGAGAGGAGGCGCTGTTCTACAACGAGACCAGCACGAGCAACGAGGAGGTTGAGAAGCCAACAGGTAGGATGTAGACTAGCCAAGAGAGGTGAATGTGGCTACCAAATGAGCGGCAGGGAGTGAGGAAAGCCCAGATGAAAGGGGAAGCGGGGCGTTGTCGAGAGGCAAGGTAATCCGATGTGGACGAAGTGGAATGGGATTGCCGGGTGGCGAGAGGGGGCAAGATGAGGTACGTCTTGAAGAAGGAGGGAGGGCGTTGAGGCTGGGTGGCAAAGGCAGTGGTGAACGGTGTATGTACCGGACCTCAGAAGACTGTAAACAAGCGCACGCGGGCCAACGGAACACAAGCATGAAAGGAAGGCAGGGCTGGGAGACCAGTGCTTGGAGGGGCCGGATGAGAGAAGCAAAAACCGTCGCCTCGGCACGGATGCAGACAATCACAATGAAGGTGCCCACGGGCCGGAACCACGCCTCGAGCGAAGTTGATGCGCAGGCGGTACGCTTAGTAGCAGATGCCCGGGAAAGCGCCAGAGAAGGAGATGAGAAGGCGAGACACCTGTGAGACATGGAAGAGAACGCAGGGGGCAGGAAGAGGGCGGATACCGAGTTCACGGGGGAGGCAAACCGAGGCTCCCGCTCAGGGCCTTGGGAAGAAGTGGCTGGACAAGCATGTTGGGTGTCATCACCCAAAAAGATCTGAGATCCACTGCAGGCGAGGCCGGCTACCAAATAGAAGGAAGGAGCAGAGGGAAGGATAGGGGGGCAGTTTCGGCCGTTGGCTTATCTGGGTGGGGGGAACGGGGAGGCGGGCGCGTGGAATGGATGGGAGCACAAGACGAGCAAGGCGCACAAACGGATGGCGGAGTTACGGAAGGAAACAACAGCCGAGATGGCAAGGTGAAGGGGAAGCAAAGACGGGTGCAGGAAGGAGGATGACCGGGCCAAGGCTTGGTGCAGGAGGGCGAGCCACGCGCCCTGTCATGAAAACGGCAGGAGAAGAGAGCGAGACCTAGCGGTGACACGGGCGGCCGACAGGTCCGCGTGGGCGACGCAACCGGGAAACCGGATGGGACGGCATCGAAGGAGGCAACGAGGGAGAAAAGGCAGAGAGACCAAGGGCAACGAGAAGGGGAGGGAGAGGGAGAGAGAGAGAGAGAGAGAGAGAGAGAGAGAGAGAGAGAGAGAGAGAGTGACTCCCTACGTACTTTACTACTTGTCTAAACCAAAATGAATAGGCTTCAACCCAATTCGCTGCGTACCTGTTCTAGATTGAACCAGATTCAAACCGCACTAGTATATTACGATTTGAGAAATAGCTACACAGGCATTATTTCCCTGACGGCTTCAACTAGGACCGTTTGTTACTCACTTTATTGCGCCGTCCGCCACGGTTGTACCGAGATCGACTTCTGTGGTCCGTATCGCAAGCCCGCATCGTTCCAGCATGGCGCTACACATTGTGTGCCGTTGGCTGCAGGACTTGCTGACGGAAAACGAAGTTGCCAGCGGAGTGTGTCGCAAGGCGAGAAGAAAAGAGCATTGCGGCTAGGCGCTGCATGGTGATTCCATGCCAAGCCCGGCACCGCGTTGCAAGGCGATAATTCAAGCGGCCGCGTTTGTTTGGCCTGGTTTGAGATGCGGCCAGCAGTCAAACAAACTCCCAAATCCTAATCGTGTGTCTGCGGCTCCGTTGCATGTGCGCCTGCATTTGCAGATTCAATCATATGCATGCTGCAGAAATAGCAGCAAAAGGGCGAGCAGACGCTCTGTGACTGTGAACTACGGAAGAGAGCTAGATTCGAACGAGCGAAGTGCGAAAGCGGAAGCGAAGGCAGAAACCGTAGAAGGTGGCTCTTCTGGAACCGAACAGTAACCTCTGTTCCCTTCAGCGGGGAAACCATCTATTTCACCACGGCGATCCAGGTTAGGCTGCACCGGCAACGAAGAAGAGGTGCAGTAACAACACTCACAACGAAAAACACAGCGACACTAGCGTAGAAAAGGGCTACGCTGGAAACAGACGAGGACTAGAGGCTAATGAAGGAAACTGCTTTTGCGAATCGATTATGTATGCAAGCCTCGAATCCACTCAAGCTAAAAGGCAAAGTGTTGAGTGAGTTCGATGACGACATCTTCACGGGCAAGATAACAAGACTGCGTCGCAGTCCGTGATTTTTCCGGCGGACTCCGAATGGCTGATTTTGGCGCGCAATTGAGAAAAGTCGGAGGGCAACACGGTAACGGACAGGTTTCCAGGCGCGCCTTCGGATCTCGCGGCTTCTTCGACAGAAACATGCCAGCAGAACACGAAACGCATGGTTGTTTCCATGCCGGTTCCTGCTCACTCCCTGCGCTCCGCAAGGATCAAGCTCTGTAGTGTTGCTCCCCCTCTCCCAGTCAGTCCATGCAGGAACTTTCCGAGGCATACTCTTGAAAGGGCTGTCGCTGAGTCTGCCTCGTAGTTGGATCTGACCTTCTGCTGGCGTGGAAAGTGTCTCTGAAGCGGAACAAGAAGCAAGCAAGGGCTGTCATGCGGCTTCTAGAGTTACTAGCAAAACCGAGCCGAGATGCAACGTGCAGCTTCTGTCAGGCCGGCTTGGTGCCGCATACAGGCATTACAAATTTCATGCGCTAGTGGAAGAACTAGATGATCCACGATTTCAAATCCCACACTGTGACTGCACTGGTTACAAACGTTGATCTAACCGTCTACTCACACGACCTCGCTGGAAAGCGATACATTCTCAAACGACCTTACTGCACCGCTAGTTAGTAATCCGGCCAACTAGCTGTTGTGTTCTTTCCGGCGGAAGCAGATGGAAGCGTGCCGTCCTTGTTTTCTTGCCTTATGGTCCCTGCCACCCTCGGGGCATATTCGCAGCACGGCTTGTACAATTTTGGCTGGACCAATGGGAACGAGGTTCAATGCGCGCGCAAGCTAGGCTAGGGTACGAGACGCATGTCACCGGCGACCTATTCTTGTCACTGGCGCACACCGTATGCGGCAGCGAATGTGAATCGAACCAATGTCGATAATGTGGGTCTTTTAGCGTGGCGAGCTAGTGCGCCCTGCACCAATCCATAGCGCTCTGTATAGTAAGAGTCTCGAACGGCAAAGGGGGGAGCAGCGTTGCCATCGGAGTGCGAGTCCTTTCCTTCTCCGAAGCACTCGCAATCCGCTGCTTTAGAAAGCGTTCTGCTCAGCAGTGCAATTTGGCGGTGAATGGCAGCTAAGTTAAGTCCCGTTCGGATTTAGAACCTTTCGACTATTTCAAATTCGGCAAAGCCCGCAGCTATTCAAGGCACCGTTGCGCGAGGCTAACCTGATCGCTGAAACGACTCCCGCTGCGTTGGCATTCACATTGCCACCGCGTCCTCGACGGCCGCTTCTCTCCTTGCGCGGACATGAAGCTTCCTCGATACAACATGGGAGAGGGGAGGGGGGAGCGACTCGGCGCAATGCGGTTCTCATGAACGCTCCAGCCGTGGGGGTTGCCCCTCGCTTCAGCGCCAACGCCCGATCCGAGCCACCGACCACGTCATCAGCAAACGCGTCGCAGTGTCGTAACTGCGATACGACCCCTCTAGCTCGATTAGCCACCTCCGTCCGATCATGTCGCCTTACACCGACAGAAACCTATCGCGGTGGCGAGCTCGCAAACGATTTCAGGCCTGACATCCAAGTTGGCGACCCGATCCGGCTTTAGGAAACGGTAAAAGCGCCTTCTTCCCCTTTGAATATGCATCCTTGCTCGAACAACGAAGCCACATGAGCAGCAGCACACCCCCACCTATCCCGCCCCACCGCCTCCTCTGCCTCCTCACTTCCTTTCACGTCCGCCCTCCCGTTCCGATTCAAGACTTGGATCATTTCGATATCGTGATTCTCCTGGCAATTAGTGGGGCTAGATCGACGCCAGTCGGATTGAAAAGATTTCGGACTCGTGCCTGCTCTTAGATATGGATTAGGTGGAGCGAGACATCGCCGTTCTTCCCGGTCGACAACGGGCAGGTTCGTAACGGCATTTGCATCCAGAAGCGGCATGTGCAACGATATGAGATGCACCGCCCAAGCGAGCCAGATCCGCTCCGAAGCGAGCCAGCTGCCGACCGTTGGATACGAGCACCTTTCACCTTGGCGCTGCTTTCTACGCAGCTAACCTGCTGTTCACCTAGCTGACGTGGCAGGTGTCGTGCAGGGTTACACCGCTGCTTTGCCGTCCGATATTTGCTGGCTCGTCTCTCGACAGGTGACGCCGGAAGCGAGGCTGAGCCACACGCCGCTGCAGAGTGTCTTGCTCGTCTATCCTTCCCAGCATCTCTGTTTCGCCCGCGTGACATCAGCAGGAATCGTTTACTTTCGTGAAACCTATTTTGGGCCAACATACCGGTGCTCGCATTAGCAAGGTATCTTGCGTGGCTTGCAGGCTTGCAGGCTTGCAGGCTTGCAGCTAACTGCGCTTATCGCCAGCGCCCGAGACGGGATCGAAAACAGATGCCAGCCTGCGGCGTTTGGCCATTGCGCAGCGGCTTAGTACGTAAGGGTCGGAACGTATCCTCTGGAACCAGCATTTCATCGCGCCTGGTGGCGCATCGGAGTGCTTGGCGGGCAGCCTGTGCGGCCCTTAACCTCGTATTTGTCAGCTTCTGCCGTGCCAGGCATAGGTGTTTCTTGCGCACGCCCCACAGCGTCGACAAAGGCGAGGCGTGTGAGGGCATGTCCATCCGTGCCAAAGGCAACGAGTTTCTATGCGGAACGACGAAAGAGGCCGCGGCGTCTACCCGGAAGCGACTGCCATAAGAATATGCGGCAATACAGCCGAGAGCGAGAGTCAGCACCCGCGGTTCACGCAAGCGCATAATAGCGCGATCCTCTCCCGAGCCTTCAGCTGGAAGCCTTCTTCCGCTGCTGGAATGGGTAATACTTGGGTGTGCCGTCTTGCGCAAGGAGAAATGCGTCTTCCCGACTCGCAAGACGGAGTTGACCTCGGCAGATGGGCTACGGTGCACGCCTCGTACGGCATCGATTCGTGTGGCTGCACGGAGCCTGAATCCGACTGTGACTGTAAGCCTACCCAAGTCTGCAAACCCATCGCACGCGGTAGGGCGTTCCGGACTAAGTTCGTGCCTGATTCTGCAGCTGCAGATCGCCGGAGTCCGGACATAAGTTAGGCAGCGCTGGTGCCGCGTGCCGTAGTATCCGTTGCCAGATCGGATTTGCAATTCACAAATCTCGCCGATATGACTGATGTTATGTTGGATGTGTTGTTAAGACAGCCCATTCTGGGGCAACGGTGGTGTTAGAGCGGTGTTTCTGGTACCGTCCGTTTTCCGAGCCAGGAGAATGGCCTTCACGTGATGTGGCGCTTCTTTGGATTTTTCGATTTTTCGGTCTTGGAGAATGCAAGGAAGAAAGCAAAGCGGCTGGCCGAATCCACTCCACCCATCTGTTATCTGACGGTTTGCGCTTTAGCAACGCCATCACCCTTCCAGCGCCCGAACTTACCAACAAGGGGTTCAGAAAAGCGTTCTTTTTCTCAAGAGTCAGCATCGGATCGAGGGGCGCATACCATGGCGTCAGTATATCAGCAGGCTGCGCAGTCCTCAAAGGGCAAGCGCAAGGCGGAGACGCAGCAGGATGACAAGGCACCGGTTGTCCGCAGGAACAAGCAGCGGGTGCTGATGCTGCCATCGCGGGGGGTGACGTCGAGGATGAGGCATCTGATCAACGATCTCGAGACACTCATGCCGCACGCCAAGAAGGATTCGAAGCTCGACTCCAAGTCGCAGCTCCACCTGCTCAACGAACTCGCCGAGCTGCACAACTGCAACAATGCGCTCTACTTTGAGGCGCGAAAGCGCGAAGACCTGTATCTGTGGGCTTCCAAGACGCCCAACGGCCCGTCCGCCAAGTTCCAGGTGCAAAACATTCACACCATGGATGAGCTGAAGATGACCGGCAACTGCCTCAAGGGTTCGCGTCCCCTGCTCTCGTTCGACAAGGAGTTCGACGAGAAGCCCCACTGGACGCTGATCAAGGAGATGTTCACCCAGATGTTTGGCGTGCCCAGAGGAGCGCGCAAGTCCAAGCCCTTCGTCGACCATGTCCTTTCGTTCTCTATAGTCGACAACAAGGTGTGGTTCCGCAACTACCAGATCATCGAAGCCGACCCCGGCCTCACTGCCTCGGCCAAGGCGGATGCGGACGGTGGCAAGAAGAAGGCAGCCCTGGCCAAGGACCAGACGAGGCAGCCCAAGCTGGTGGAGATCGGGCCACGCATGGTGCTCTCCCCCATCCGCGTCTTTGAGGGCAGCTTCGGCGGCGCCACCGTGTTTGAGAATCCCGAGTACATCTCGCCCAACGCCGTCCGCCACATGGTGCGCAAGCAGAAGGGCGACAAGTACGCGGACAGGGTCAACCAGCGCGACACCTTCCGCACTAAAAAGGACCGCCTTCAACCGAAAGAAGACGCCCTCAGCCGAAGCAAAGTATTCTCCTGATCTGCCGTCGGCAGCTGCCCCTTCCTCTCCCTCTTCCATCCTCCCCTTCGTTCGTAGCCCTTGTCCGATACCAACGCTGCCCTTTTGCATCTCAGCATCTTTTTGCAATTCGCCCCGCTGTCAGCGTCCCCAGCTAGCACAGAAGAGCTGTGTACGCTTCTCAGTGACTCTTACTGGTGCGGTGGCTGACTGACACTTGCCTGTGGACATGCGAGTCGACGAGGAGGGAAGGAGATGAGAACGTATATCGTTTGTTAAGTTGGATCGCAAGGATAAGTGTTGATGTTAGATCCATGTGAGTGCTATGCGTGTTGAAGGCAATACTGAGAAGAAAGGCAAAAGTGCAACACTTCTCTGTTGCCCGCAGGCAAATTGCATGCGCATTGAGTAGCGCTGCTCATCATACGACAATCATCTCGGGGAACGTAGCTTTTCTTGGCCGCACCCCACCACCACATCGCAACCCTCGACTCGTGCCGCACGCAACATGTCATCCCAGATCTACCAGGCCACTTGTTCGGCGCCGGTCAACATCGCCGTCATCAAGTACTGGGGCAAGCGCGACACCTCGCTCATCCTGCCCACCAACGACAGTCTCTCTGTTACGCTCGACCAGGACCATCTTCGATCCGTCACGACTGCCCGCGCCGATGCCAAGTTCGGCAACGAAGACCGCCTTTGGCTCAACGGCGAGGAGGACATCATCAAGCCCGATGGCAGGCTGCGAAGATGCATCGACGAAATGAAGAAGCTGCGCAAGGCAAAGGAGGAGAAGCACGCCGGCCTGGCCAAGGTAAGCTGCCCGCGCCCTGCCAGCAAGTCGGCTAGGCTGCTTTACTAACCTCGCTGCTTTCTGCGTCGCTTGCTGCCCGTGCCAGCTGTCCGAATGGGCGGTCCACGTCTGCTCGGAGAACAACTTCCCGACCGCGGCTGGTCTTGCCTCTTCTGCGTCCGGGTTCGCTGCTCTGATCGCTTCGCTGGCTGCGCTGTACGAGCTGCAGCCCGAGGTATCGAGCTCTGAGCTGTCGCGGATAGCGCGCCAGGGCAGTGGATCGGCGTGCCGCTCGCTGTTTGGCGGCTACGTCGCCTGGCAGGGGGGCGAGCAGGCTTCAGGGAGCGACAGTCTCGCCGTCGAGGTGGCGCCGCAATCGCACTGGCCGGAGCTGCAGGCACTGATCTGCGTAGTCAGCGATGCGAAAAAGGGAACGCCTTCGACCACGGGCATGCAGCGAACGGTGCAGACGTCGCCGCTGCTGCAGCACCGCATCCGCGAGGTGGTCCCCGAGCGGATGACACGCATCGCCGACGCCATCCGCGCTCGCGATTTCCCCGCCTTCGCCGAGATCACCATGGCCGACTCGAACAACTTCCACGCGTGCTGCCTCGACACTGCGCCGCCGATCTTCTACATGAACGATGTCAGCCGCGCCATTGTCCAGCTCGTCGAGGAAATCAACCGCGCCAGCGAGGCTGACGGCGGTTCCAAGCTCGTTGCCTACACCTACGACGCCGGGCCCAACGCCGTCCTCTACGCGCCCAAGCAGAACATGCCTATCATCCTCGGCACCATCCGCCACTACTTCCCCAACGCCGACTTTGACGATACCGTAAGTTACTCTCTTCCTTTGCCGCGGTGGGTTTGTTGGCGCTGACGCTGACCCTCGGCCCGCATGCTACAGTTCGACCTGCTCGGCAAGGGTGCCAATGCGTCGCACCGCGGCGCGCAGGACGCACGCGGGCTGCCCGCGCTGCCGTCCGGATTCAACAGCGCTGTGATCCCCGTTCACGAGGCGGGCGCGGTGCGCCGTCTTATTCACACTCAGGTCGGCGACGGCCCGCGCCTGCTTGAGCGCGCGCCCGGTGCGCAGAGCCTGCTCAATGCCGACGGCGAGCCCATCCGGCTGCAGCGCGCCAAGCGCACCTAGCCGTCGCGCCCACCCCACGCCGTGGCAGCTGCCCATTTATTGCGCCAAAGGCTAGAATACAAATCACGAACCCGGGGCCGAGAGCTTGTTCTGTGACAGCACTGTGCCGATGCGCGGTGCAGTGTGGGAGCGTTGAGGTGGTGAGCGTGTGCACGGCGAGCATGGAGGGGAGCGTGGGCGGGCTTACCTCTTTCGACGCCCTCGCGGAAGGCGTCGGTGTCGATGCCGGCGGTGCGGTCGAGCTTGGTGTCGTGGGTGGTGAAGGGGGGGCGGGGGTCGACGGTGCGTTGCTCGCGCTCGACCGCGGTGCTGAGCGGGTTGCGCACGACGCTGTCCAGCCAGGGCCCGCGGTAGATCTGGAGCAGGACGCCCTGGAGGCTCATCCCGCCCGTGCCTGGGATCCCGCCGCCGGTGCCGAACGCGGCGCGCCCCGCCAGCGCCCCGCCGGCGCCGTTGAGCGTGTAGCCCTCGCCGGCGCGGGCGGGAATCGACGACGGCGGCGCGACCGGGTCGGTGACCAGGACAAACGTGTACATGGTTGGCGTGTGCAGATGCGCCAGCGTATATGTCGCCGTGGTGAAGCTGTGGAACGACTCCGCCCTGCCGCGCAGCGCCCATCCGCAGCATGTCAGCATTCCGCCCCCAGCGCGTGTGTGCCTGGCATCGTACTCACTCTCCACCCAGCTTGCGCACCATATTCCGCAGCGAAAACACAACGCCGTAGACCAGTTTGGCCTCTTCGTCGAACGGCAGCACGTCCGCCGCCGCCGGTGACGCCGGCGCCGCGACATCCCCCCGCGTCACATTCGGCAGCGACGCACCCCCCGCCCGCACATGCCGCACCGACAACCCCTCCGCAGCACCCACCGTCGCCACACTGCTCGTCGCCCGCTGAAGCGTAGCCCCTATCGACGCAAGACCCGTCGTCTCCGTAGCACCACCCGCCCCCGCAGCGCCCGCGGCAGAAGTCCCATGCAGATGCGCCCAGTCCTGGTGGTAGATCGCATTGCAGCTCCGGTCAAAGATCCACAGCGAATACACCTGCGCAACCGTCCGCCAATCCATCAGCCATGAACTCCGTGGTCAGTTTCGCTTCCCAGCTCGCACAGCGACCACCGTGGCCACTTACCCGGGCCATGATGAGCGCAGAATCGTCGCGAGAGCAAGCAGTCCCGGCCGGTCGTCTTGCCGGCTATGTGCCTAGCGTTGGTGTGCGGCAGAAAGAGCGAGTAAGTCGAGGCCAAGGCTCGATGGAGGAAGCAACTTCTCAGGTAGAAGGAAGCCAAGATGAGGCCCATGCGTGTTGCTTTGCCAGCGGTGCCATGTTAGATTCGCTGCAAGGGCAGCAACAAAGCGCCGTCACTTTTACGCGATCCTTCTCCTCTTGGCCCATCTCGACCATCATCTGTACAGCAGCTTGCCCATCCGTCTGAGGCCAGAGTGTACAGAGGAACCACAATGAAGGCTGCTTTTCCGGTAAAGGCAGCCTTGTTGGCGCTGGTGTTGCCGTTGGCCGCCAAAGCGTGGTACTTGCCCGGCAGCGCCCCGCACTCGTACAAGGTCAACGATCCCGTCCCCTTTTCGGTCAATGCACTGCAGGCCAAGGCGTTCACCTCGCAGATCAAGAGCGTCATCAAGTACGACTACTATGACCCACAGTTCCAGTTCTGCCAGCCCGAAGGCGGTCCGCAGTCGCAAAGCGAAAACCTCGGCAGCGTCCTCTTTGGCGATCGCATCTACAACAGCCCCGTCCAGGGCGTGATGCTTATGGATGAGGTCTGCAAGCAGATGTGCCGGGTCGCCGTGCGTCCGGGGAATGCCACGTTCATCAACGATAGGATCAGGGAGGAGTATGCCGTCAACTGGATGGTCGATGGCCTGCCTGTCGCTGAGCCGAGTCGTGAAGTCAAGACCCATGACGAATGTAAGTGTTTCGATTCTCTGACTTCTTCGCCTTCTTCTCGGCGTTGGTAGGCCACTACGATTGGGCAATGGGTTACTTACACCCCTCTCATCTATGCTTGCCAGTCTTGTCGATCGGCTTTGCGCTTGGGTCACTCAAGGATGCGCACCAGAAGCCGTACGACCCGCCTGCTCTTCACAACCATTACGACATCTACATTGACTACCACAAGCGTGGGCCGGACGAGTACCGTGTCGTTGGCGCGCGCATCTATCCGCTCTCGAAAGACTCTCTCAGGGGTGTCTCTGCCGGACAGCCGCCAAATTGCAAGGCAGCCGATCCGCTGCAGCTTTCCGAGACTACGACCACCGAGGTCGCTTATACCTATAACATTTATTGGAAGGAGTCGGCGACGCCCTGGGCCACGCGGTGGGACGCCTACCTGAAGGTGTTTGACCCCAGCATCCATTGGCTGGCACTGATCAACTCGGTCGTGATTGTCAGCTTCCTATGCATGATGGTCGGCATTGTCGTGTCGCGCTCGATCAGCCGCGACATTCACCGCTACAATGCGATCGACTTGAACGAAGATGTCCAAGAGGACTTTGGCTGGAAGCTGGTGCATGGCGAGGTATTCCGGCCGCCGCATCGCCCCATGCTCCTCTCCATCCTGGTCGGCTCGGGGAGCCAGCTGGTGGCCATGGCCGCTGTGACGCTGCTGTTTGCGCTGCTCGGCTTTCTCAGCCCGTCCAACCGCGGATCGCTGGCCACCGTGATGATCGTCACCTGGACGCTCTTCGGCAGTCTGGCCGGCTTTATGTCGAGCAAGATCTATGCCAGCATGGGCGGCGAGCACTGGAAGCAGAACATTGCGCTGACCGCCATGCTCTTTCCTAGCATCATCTTTTCCATGGTTCTGCTCCTCAACTTTTTCCTCATTTTCAGCGGCTCATCGGGCGCCGTTCCCTTTGGCACCTTGCTTGCCCTTGTCGCGCTGTGGTTTCTGATCAACATGCCTTTGACCGCAGTGGGTGCCCTGGTTGGCATTCGCAGCGGCGGATTCCAGCACCCGGTCAAGGTCAACTCGATCCCCCGACAGATTCCGTACCAGCCGACGTGGTATCTGCAGCCGCTGCCCTCGGCGCTGATTGCCGGCATGCTGACCTTTGCCTCGGCCTTCCTCGAGATTCTCTTTATCCTCAACTCGATGTTCGGCACCAAGATCTACTATGCCTTCGGCTTTCTGGCGCTCGCATTTCTGATCACCGCAGTGACGACGGCGACAGTGACGATCCTCTTCGCCTATTTCCACCTCTGCGCCGAGGACTACCGCTGGCAGTGGCGCGCCTTTATGACCGGCGGCGCCGGAGCGGTCTGGTTCTTTGCCTACGGCCTCTTCTTCTGGACGACGCGGCTCGAGCTGCCCGGCCTCGCCAACAAGGTCCTCTTCCTCGGCTATCTCTCCATCCTCTCCCTGCTCTTCTTCGCCCTCTTTGGCGCGATCGGCTTCATTGCCACCTACGCTTCCCTCCGAAAAATCTACTCGGCCATCCGTGTAGACTAAGGCGGCCAGCCTGCCACAACCTGCCGCGCACAGTTGGCACATCTACCCCTTTGCCACATAGCCCTTTCCCCTTCCATCTTGCGTGTATGCTGTGCTCTCCGCCGTTCCAAGGCGATATCTTATAGATGCATGCTGAGTTGCCCATCGAACTGCGGCACAGCGAGCCAGAAGGTGACGGTTGACGTGTCTGTTAGATCGGCTCGTTCCAGTGGAGCTGCCGGGGGGATTTCGATGCGCAGTGCGGTAGGATAGGGCAACGTGCTGATCGTAGTCGTGATACCTTTTCGACCACCATCTGGCTCTCAGGTGCTGCTATATCTTCACTCCAGCTGATCGAGATGGGTGCCGCGCTTTCGATACCGCTGCTGGGCGGCGGCGTGGCTTCGATCGCCAGCTCGTGCCTGGCCGGCCTCGCCTTCTTCTGCACTAGCACAGCAGCGTCTGCCTTCTTCAAGTCGTGCAATTGCCAGTCGTCCATTGCCACCAGGGTCGGCTTCGCCATCATCTTCTGTCTCGATGCATTGCTCGCCTGGCTGAGCTTGACGGGATTCATGATGCACAAGATAGAGGAGTGGTCGTACAACTACATCAAGATGGACTGCAAGGACAAGGACAGGTGCTACGGCGTCCTCGCCGTGCACCGCATCACCTTCGCCCTTGCCCTCTTTCATTTCATCCTCGGCTGCATGCTCATCGGGGTCAAGGACACGAGGACCAAGAGGGCAGCTATCCAGAATGGCTGGTGGGGCCCCAAGGTGTTGCTCTGGCTGCTCCTTACCGCCCTCATGTTCTTTATCCCCAACGGCTTCTTTGTTTTCTGGGCCAACTACTTTGCCCTCATCCTCGCCTCGGTCTTCATTGTCGTCGGCCTCGTTCTTCTTGTCGACTTCGCCCATTCCTGGTCAGAGACCTGCCTCGATCGGTGGGAACAGACCGAGTCCGACTTTTGGAAATACACGCTGATCGGCAGCACGCTCGGCATGTACTCGGCCACCCTGGCCCTGACCGGTGTGCTGTACGGCTTTTTTGCCTCGAGCGGCTGCTCGCTCAACCAGTTCTTCATCAGTCTTAACCTCGGGCTTATCGCCGTGCTTACCTTGCTCTCCATTAGCCCGCAGGTTCAGGAGGCTAACCCGCGCAGTGGCTTGGCCCAGAGCAGTATGGTGGCTGCCTACTGTACCTACCTTATCGCCTCGGCGGTTATGAACCGGGACAACGTCGAGTGCAATCCGATTACACGGGGTCGAGGCGGCAGCGCCAAGACGACTACGGTGGTCATCGGCGCTGTCTTCACCTTTCTTGCGATCGCCTATTCCACGTCGCGCGCTGCTACCCAGTCCACAACGCTCGTCGGCAAGCGTCGGGCGGCGCTCAACGAGAGTCGGCCGCCCTCGGGCTACGGGCCGCTGGCGACGCGCGAGTCAATGGACAATTCGGCGGGTGCCGTTGTCAGCGAGCAGCCTACGCGGAAAGACTCGTTGCGGATCCAGGCGCTGATGGCGGCGGTGGAGGCGGGTGCCATCCCGGCCTCTGCGCTCGACGAAGAGGACGACGAGGAGGACAACGCGTCCGAGATCGGCGTCAGTGGCGACGACGCCGACGACGAGCGGCAGGGCACGCGCTACAACTACACCTTTTTCCACTTTGTCTTCGCGATTGCCGCCTGCTACACCGCCATGCTGCTCACCGACTGGCGCTTTGTCCGCCTCGGCGGCCCCTCCCCCGACCCCAGCGAGGACGGCGCGCCGATTGCCTACATCGGCAGGAGCACCACCGCCATGTGGATGCGCGTCGTCAGCAGCTGGCTCTGCATCGGCATCTACTCCTGGAGCCTCCTCGCTCCTGTCCTCCGTAAGTCTCTTCCCTCTGCCTTTCATCCTTGTCCTCTCATTACACCTGCTGACGGCACCCTGCGTACTCCTTGTCATTTCCTCTCAAACAGTTCCGGATCGGTTCGGTTATGATTGAGTAGGATCTTTGTCAGGCGACGGCGTGGCATACTGTTAATACAAAGGATGGATACTGTACAATACGAGCGAAGGGGAGCCATTTCGGCGCATATCCCGTCTGCGCAGCTAGGCTTTTGCGTGGGGAAAGGTTACTGGAGGCCGAATTCCCAGGTTCTGCATTCACCGCCGCCGGCCTTGCTGGCACGGAGGGGATGGGTGTCGGCGGCTTGGGCGGCGGGGGTGCGAGTGCGGAGGAGGTCGTGGTTGTCGCTGGAGCTGCGGCCGGGGAACCAGCCGATGGTGCGGCGGTGCTGGTAGCCCAGCCAGTGGGCGGGGACGAATTCGAAGCTGCGCCAGAGGTGGTAGGAGCGGGGGGGTTCTTTGTAGTTGCGGCCCTTGTAGGTGGACGGGCGGGCGGGGGTGCGGGAGTGGAGGTTTTGTGGGCTGGCGAGCGAGAGGCCGCGGGCGGCGGCGTCGGCGAGGGTGGGTTTCTTGATGCCCTTGGGCAGCGCGGGCGCCGAGGCGGCCACGACGGGCAGCATCTGCGGGAGCCGCTTGGCGAGGTTGGCCACGTCCCACAGCGTGTACGGCGCCGCGTTGCGCAGGGTGATCAGCACCGACCCGCGCTTCGCCGGCGGGCGCAGCGGCTGCACCGCCGCCATCTGCGCCGCCGTCGCCTCGATCACGGCGCGATCCGCCTCCTCTACACCATCCAGCACCGTCCCATCCACCTCATCGTCCACACCGACATCCGCGTCCGCCTCGTCATCGTCATCGTCGTCGTCGTCGTCATCTTCATCGGAGTCGGTGCGATGCGGCTTGCGTGTGCCGCTACCGCCGGGCGCATACTCTGGCGGCGGTCCGGATGTCAGGTACGGGGCGACGGAGACGAGGAAACGCAGGAGGAGGAGCTGGTTGGCGAGCACGTTGCGCGTCTCGTCCTTGTGGCCGGCGCCGACGTGCGGGAAGCCGAACCAGACCTTGCTCCACCGACGCTGCTCCGCGGTGCCACCTGGCGCGGAGGGGGCGCCGTAGTCGTCGTGCCCGTCCGCGCCCGCCTTGACGCGCGCCTTGCCGCCCGTCACCGCCTTGCACCGCTCCAACTGCCCGGCATCGACGCCAAAGACCACCACATCGTCCCGCCCCGCCAGCTGCCGGATCCGCTCCACATTGGCGCGCGCGTCCGGATACTTGGCATAGCACTCCTCCTCGCTGTCGTACGCCGTCGCCAGCACCTGCGACGGCGGGTGCGACCGCGGCGCCATCAGCAGCGACAGCGCAAACGAAAAATTCGCCTCGCCCACAATCAGGATCGTATCCTCCCGCGAAAACGGCTGCACGTACTTCTTCTTCCCGGCCCGTGAATCGACCTCCGCAACCACCTCGCTGGCCGCTTCGGCGCGGCCAGCCTCTGCAGGCTGCTGTGCCTGTTCTCGAGTGGGGGCTTTGCGCTTCGCCCCGCGAGCTGCCCCGGGCGAGGTGCCGATGGACAGCACCTTGCGCCGAGCCGCCTCTTGCGCCGCCTTCTCGCGCGCCCGCTGCTCCTGCTGCGCCAGGTGCCCGTGCAGAGCCGCCTTGAGATTCCCCTTCTTCTTCGGCATGATTCTCTGCCTGTCACCGTTCCTGCTGGGGTCGGTGAGTGATAGGCTTGAAGGCAAGCAACGAATGGTTGGCTTCGATGCCTGCCTCGAGAAAGCCCGTTTCTCATAATAATTCTCGCAAAAAAGGAAATTTCCGCTCTCAATTTGCCGAAATCCGACATTGCGCAGCGGAAGTGATAAAGTAACATTAGTAGCGCACCTATCACCACCCTAATCAGCCTGCTAATCCCTCAGCTACCATCACTCCGCTCTGGCGCTCTCTTGCGACTCAGCCACGTACGCACCAGCATCATCGCCACCAGACGGCCCGACGCAGACCCCATCTGGCGACCCATGACGGCGTGACCGGACCGAGTGTGGCAGCCCTGCCGGAAAAGCATTATCTTTCTCGTTCCGCGGTGGTAGGTGCCTGCAAGCCTGGGACACGTTCACCACGATGACTTCGAAGGCGACAACGGCGACGGCGGCCAATGCAGCGTCGGCCTCGGAGGGAGAGTCCAGCTTCTCGTTTGCCCGGGATGCTGAGTCGAGGAGGCGGCTGGCAGCATCCTATCGCACGTTCTACCGGCAACATGTGCTCGCGCTGCTGCCTACCTTGCTCGTCCTCGTAGCTGCCCTCGCCGCGTCCATCCATATCCGCGAGTATTGCCATATTTCGGATACGCCCTCCTACCCGCAAGCGTACCTTGCGGCCCCGAACAGCACCGCTCACGTTGGCGATAATCACTACGACGCGCAGCGCTTCAAGCATGACAAGGGGCGGTGCCGAAGCATTTTCGACTCTCAGCTCATCCTTTCAACGCTGGCCCTCGGACTGGTCGGATGGCTCGCCTCGTACACCAGCCGCAGAGCGTGCTGGGCGCTGGCGGATAGACTCATCCCGACGCTCTACGCATCCAGCTTGACCTTTTTCTCGCGTTCGCGCAGCTTCCGCTTTCCGCAGTCTGACACCCCGACAGGCGTAGAGAATCTGGTGGTGACGACCGCCATCGCCCTCCAAGCTCTGATCGCCGAGTCTCTCCGTGTCCTTTCTTTTTTCTGGGCCTGCTGCATCCTGGTCACCGCGCTCTATCTATACCCCAAGCAAGCGGCCCCGGCCCCAGCCCTGCCCGCGCAGCTCCCGTCCAACTCTCTCCTGAATCTGCCGTTCACCCTCAACGAGGCGCCAGAGTGGGCGTGGAGACTCACTTTCCGAGACCCGAGGTTCTTTGTCGCCGCGTGGTCCTCCATCGCCTGGGCCCTGGCTGAGCTCGGTTTCGGAGCGCTCCAGATCCTTCACCAGGTCAGTCTGTACAAACCGGCCGACGCCGATCCCGCCGACGAGGAACAGTGGCCGCTGCAAGCAGACGTGACGAGCCTCCACGAGGCGGAGGAAGTGCAGACCGTGGCAAACGCCGGACAGTCCGGATTCAGCGTGCTTTCTGGGCATCCGCCTCCGAATGCAGCCGGCAACAGGACAAGGCGTCTCTCGGCTTCCCAGGCGCTCGAGCAGGCTAGGCAACGGCTGATCCAGCCGTCGTCGGCCGGACGCGCCAGCAGCAGGTCGCCTGGCGCAGTCCCCAACTATGGAGCTGCCGATTCGAACGCGGCAGCGGCGGCCCTGATGGACGGGGTCGTGGAAGAGGAGGAGGAGAACCTGGACGAGCCGGACACGGACGTAAGCGGTTCGCAGTTCTCCGCATCCACCGTATCGCTGCTTGATGAGGAGCTGGAAGAAGAAGTGCAGCGGTTCCTCGTCGCCAAGAAACGCGCCGAGGTCGAAGCGATCTTGGGCGTGCCGCTGCCCGACATCCCGGTCGCGCTCTGTGCGCTCTGGCGCCTGGATGCCATGTTGTGGAGCGTGGGCAGCAGCGTACGTAGTCTGTTTTGCTCGTGTTGTTCGAGCCGTCCGACACTCACCGTCCCGTCCGCTGCCTTTTTGCAACCGTACAGCTGCTGCTGACTTCTTCGTTCACCCACGCGCAGGGCGCGCTGGGCCGCATGGCGCACAAGGAGTTCGACCTGGCCGATACCTTCCAGCTCTTCCCGCCCGTGCGCGGCTTCGCCGGCACGTTTGCCGTCCTTGTCGTCCTGCATACCATTGTCTCTACCCTGTGGGCCACCTCGCTTCCCACGCTCGGCTTCGCCGCCACCACGTACGCCTCCCTCCTCTTCGGCCTCGCCATCATGGTCGCCGCCCTTGCCCGCTGGGGCCTCCTGATCTGACCCCACCGCGCCACCTCGATACCCAGCCCTGCTCCCCTGCCATAGCCGTTCCCGCCTCGTCGCCCAGCTCGTCCAGCCAACTACCGCGCCGCCGCGGCACGGGAGCCGAATCGGAACAGCACGAAACATTGGCTGCGCAACAAGAGCGAAGATGAACCTTGTGGTATTGGAGTTGAATACAAGAGATGCAATGATGCGAAACGGGGACCGTAGAGCTGCGTGGGACGCGACAAAAAAGGACGGGAGGAGAGGGGGCCTGGTTGAACAAGGGGAGGAGGGGAGGAGGGGAGGCTGACGGTTTTTATTGGGACGTGCGGAAGATGGCGTCGGAGGTGAGGGCGACGTCTTTGATCTGGCGGACGTCGTGGACGCGGAGGATGTCGGCGCCGGCGGCGATGGCTGCGGTGCAGGCGGCTGCGGTTGCGTAGAGGCGTTCCTTGGGGTCGGGGTGGGCGGTGATTGTGCCGAGGAACCTTTTGCGGGAGACGCCGACGAGGATGGGGAAGGAGGCTAGGGAAGAGCAGGGCTGGGAGAGGGAGGAGGGTTGGGAGAGGGGGGAGGAGGTGGGGGGAGTGGGGGGTGCGGAGGCGGTGGCGGGGCGGGGGTGGGTGAGGCGGGCGAGGTGGCGGAGGAGGGTGAGGTTGGCGGCGCTGTCCTTCGCGAAGCCGATGCCTGGGTCGAGGAGGATGTGCCAGCGGCGGAGGCCTGCGCGGAGTGCGCGGTCGAGGCTCGCCTCAAGCTCGGAGCGGACGGCGGCGACGACATTGCCGCCGTCGTACGTGGCGAGGCGGTGCATTGTGCGGCTGTTGCCGCGCATGTGCATCAGCACGTACGGGCAGCGCCAGCGCCGCGCGACCGCCAGAATCCCCCCATCCCGCTCCCCGCCCGAGACATCATTGATCATGTCGGCACCCACCCCCAGCGCCGCCTCCGCCACCGACGCCCGGAAGGTATCCACCGACACGGGCACCACAATGCCCGCCCCCCGGATCGCCGCAATCACCGCCACCACCCGCGCCGCCTCCTCCCCGGCACTCACCTCGGCAGCCTGCGGCGCCGTACTCATTCCGCCCACATCCAGCACGTCTGCCCCCGCCGCCACCATCGCCCGCGCCGTCTCAACCGCCCTGGAAGCGACTAAATTGTCGCCGCCGTCCGAGAACGAATCCGGCGTGGCATTGATAATGCCCATAACAAACGTCTTGGATCCCCACGCCCATGTAGGCGTCTCGCGGGAACGGCCACCCGCGGGGCCGGACGCGAGCGGCAGCACCTTGCGAATCCCGCTCGGCACATAGTCGGGCGACTTCTGCAGCATCACGAGGAGCTGCGACAGGGTCCGGGAGAGCGTCGGATGCTCAAAGTCCGGCAGGATATCCTTGAGCGGCTCCAGGACGAACTCGCGCTCCTTGATGCCGGGGTGGGGAATCACCAGCCGCGGCGCATCGTTCAGCTCGAGATGGTCATAGAGCAGGATGTCAAGATCGACCGACCGCGGGCCCTTGTCGGGCACTCCGGTCTTGTCCCTGCCGAGCTTGACCTCGATGGACTGGGTGAGCGTGAGAAGGTCGTGCGGCGACAGCTTGGTCGCAATGCGGCAGGCGGCGTTCAGGAAGCTGGGCTGGTCCAGCACGTACATCGGGGCCGTCTCGTAGAGGAAGCTCGTGTCCACCAGCACGCAGTCCTCTGCCTCGCTAAGCGCCTGGACCGCTGCCTCGATGTTGGCGGCACGGTCGCCCATATTGGAGCCGAGTGCGATGGCAGCAACGTGCCAGCCCTGGTCGACGTCCACTGCCGGCAGCCGGGAAAGCGGACTACCCGCTGCGTCGCTACTGCTAGCAAGCGCCAACGACGAGGGCGACGAAGCACTGGTTAGGCCGGTGCTGGCCTGCAGCTGAGCCTGCAGCTTTTCCTGCTCCTGCCTGGCCTCGTGCTCAAAGAACTCGCGAGAGCGCTCCACCTCGACGCCGGCGCTGCTGGCAAACATGATGGCGCTCGGCTTGTCGACGCTGACACGAATCTTCTCCACCTTGTTCTGCAGCACGGCGACGCGGGCGATGGACGTGGCCAGACTCTCGACCGTCTTGTACGAGCTCGCTTCGACATAGGCCGAAATGCTGCGCACGATGGTGCGATAGTTGTGCTGCTTGCTGACGACATCCAGAATGCCGGCGTTGTGGTTGTTGGACTCTTTGGCACGCTGGAGACCCGAGTAGATGGCGAGGTTGAGCTTGACGTTCTGCCTGTCCTCCCTTTCCCATGGGTTAACGCCGAGGATGATATTGATGACCAGGTCTCGAACGATGACCTTGTCGTCCAACGCCAAGATCGAGTTGGGGGAGAGCCTGAGCTGCGAGATCTGAGAGGCATCTACCGGCGCGGAGATGGGCGTGCCATCGGCGAGGAGATAGTCGCTTGCGGTCCGGGCGATCTGTACGCCGGCCGAAGCGGCGTGCAGGAGCGATCTGGGCTTCTCGACATTGAGCGTCACCTTGGGCGCATGGAGGACAAAAAGGCAGACGGTGGCCAGCCCCTCTGCCAAGGCTTCCAAGCTCCGGTATCGATGCGCGGCGCAGTGCGCTTCGAGCTGCTTGACGAGGACGCCGTAATGGATGCTATAGGGCAAATGGTCCGACCTGCCTGCCTTGGAGACATTGGTGTGGACCCTTGCATCAATCGTGACCGGTTGCGCCTGAACGCGCTCCCAGTTGTCGACGCCGACAATCATGCGCACCTCGAGCTTCTTGACGACGATCAGGTCGGGCAGCTCATCCTGCGAGGACATATCTGCACGAGTCAGCGAGGAAGAGAAGAAGCGGCGGCGGTGACCGTCGCAATAGGCTCGCTGTCCGGCGAGAGGCAGCTTCGATGCGGGCCTCAAAGCAGACAAGACAGGTGCCAGTCGATCGAAACCTGTAGAGAATCCCCGCGCTGTGGAGAGGAACAGTGTCGTTGTCGTCGACGAAGCTACCATGCCATCCTTCGGGTCGGCGTTCTGAGTCTATGTCGCAGCAGCTGAGGGTCGCAAGGCTAGTAGTACTCGTTACTGCTTGCAAGCTGCCACCAACGACGACTTCTTCGAAGCCTCTGAGGAAGCCGTGGCCCTCAAGCAAATCTAACACGCATAAAAAATCTTTCAGTCACGAGTAAGTCGCAGTCGCAGTGCGAGTGACTCTCGTCCGTATCTCCTGCCCGATCCCCGGGCAAGGCCGCGGCAATGAGGGAGCTGCTTTTTTGCGGCGGGCAAAAGGCGGCTCGATTCAAGCGCACGTTGTCAAGGCGCGAACTACACTGAGAGGCGCTTCATATCCTCAATTCTGATGGATTCAATTTCAAGATTCACAATTTTATTGCGTTCTGCTCAGCCAAACGCCCCATCTCGATTTGCCATCGACGATCGACTCAGCCCGCCCAGCTTGCGGCCCACAGTCTAACATCAACACCATCTTACAACGGCCGCTCGACACCATCGCCACCCAACGCCGGCCTCTGTTCCAGCCACCAAGCAGCATCACAATCGCAACACCGACACCAACAGGAAAGCGGTCGTCCAGCTCAGCTTGACTCGCTACTCGGGTCGGGACCTCGCCCCGCTACATTGCCGACGAGATGATGACGGAGGACTCTGCATTTTCTCACCAACTGCGACTGCCACTCATTCCGCTCTAAGATTGCTCTTTTCATGCTCACCGCCTTCTGAGCCACCGAGGATCCAACTCTGAACAGCTCGCCAGCCTCACAGCTCGCCAGCCTCACAGCTCGCCAGCCTCACAGCTTGCCAGCCTCACAGCTCGCCAGCCTCACGGCTCGGTCTAGGACACGACCCGGGCAGGATGCCGTTCCAGCACTCGGGTCCTACTGTTTCGGCCGCCTTCTTTCCCACCCCGAGCTTGAGCCATCCGCCTGGGCTGTCCTTACCTTCTTCCTCTCCCGCCAAGCGAGCTCCCGCGTCCGCTCTCACTACGTCTGGACCCGCCGCTGATACGCCCGCCGCAGCGCCACCACCACGCAAGCAACACCACGTCTCTTTCCAGGACGGCGCCGATCCGCCCTCTTCCGGCCGCAGGCGAGGTCGCGGACACCAGAAGAATCGCACAGACAACAACGACAGCAAGGATCGCGACTCGGAAGTTGGCAGCTCCAGGCCGAGCAGCTCTCGTGCCTCGTCGCGGCAGAGCCGTGGTGATCTCTGCGAGCCTGAATCATCCAAGTCGACAGGCGGAGATAGCGCCCCCAGCAGCTCTTCACGCTCTCGTAAAGCCAATCGAAACCGCGTTGACAGGAAATCAGATCGCTCGCAGCCACGCTCCGACAAGGGTCATCGCGCTTTATCAGAAGAGGAGCATCAAGCTGCTTCGTCTCAGCAGGGTGCCTCTTTCCCCGCCGAGCTATCCACTGCCCCCCTCAAGAAAGAGAGCAGGTCGAGGGAAGGTAGTGTCGCCGCAAAGCGTTTTCGACAGCAGTCTGGCCAGACTGCCTTGGCGGATCCACGTGAACAGGAGGATACCAAGGCCGAGCCCAGTCCCCGGCCCCCTCATCCGGGTACCAGCAGGAGAGATCGCTACACTCGCTCTCATGAGCCCAGGCATGCCGCCGGCGAAGTACCGGCAGCTCGCGATGGCCGCCAGCTGTTCGATCCCCGTCGCGATGATCCTGTCAAGTTTGCGAGCCAGCATCGCTACCAAACCGATGAACGAGCTCGGGTGACGCCCAGTGCTTCTTCACCACGTACAACCAACACAACCGTCCCTGCCGGTCCTCACGCTGTCATGAGAAGAGACATGTCCTCCTCGTCCAGCAGCCAGCATACCCGAAGCCCGAACCTCAACACCTCTATACCCGAACAGCAGCCCAGCAACACAGCTCTCAGCATGGAAGATCCTGCAACGTTGCAGGCGCACGTCTTGGAAATCAAACAGACCTATCGAATGATATCCTTGATCGAATCCAACCTCCAAGAAACCCATCAGAAGGAGATAGAACGACAGAGACAGGCCATGGGCGATTCGCTCCCGCCTGACTCCTTGGATCGCTCTTACTGGATTAGACTCATCGTCAAGCACCGCGATTTGGCCGAATGCCACTCTTCCTTCCTCGAGATGACCTGCCGGCCGGAGCTCCCCCGCTCCATCCAGGCGCTCGCTGAGGTTTATAATCTGCCGTCCCGTTTGTGGCAGACGGGTTTCCATCTTATGCTCGAGAGCCTCAGGACGTCCCTCTCATCTCAGCAAGATAACGCCGGACCTGACCGTAAGGCCGAACTCCTCGATCATCTAACTGAGTTCATCTATTACGCCTATTCCTTCTACTCGACATTGCATGAGTCAGAACGGTACAAATGCTTTCGCCGAGCCTGGATCGAAAGTCTCGGCGACCTTTCCAGATACCGAATGGCCGTCGCCAATCTGGCTGCAAGCATGTCGATCGACGGCGGCGGAGGAGAGATCCGCAACAAGCCAGACTCTCGAAAGAAAAGCGCCGCCGAAGCCCGCATCGACGACGACGATGAGGACGATGCCGATTCCATTCTTCTCAATGCGGACCCGGCAGACAAGGCCAGTATTGGAAGTGCTGCTCTTGGCGACTGGGAATGGACAGAGAAAGAGACCTGGCGTCAGACCGCCAAGGAATGGTATGCCATGGGCGTCACCGAGGCCCCCACCATCGGCCGTCTTCACCATCATCTTGGCGTGCTGAGTCGCTGCGACAACGACCTGCGCGCTTTACATCATCTCACAAAAAGGCAAGTGTTGTGTGGCCTCCCCTTAGTCTTCAGAAACCTTTTCCTTCGTGCTGACATCCCACGTGATTGCCTCGCTCTGTTATCCTCCGCTGCAGCCTGATCGCGGCGAAACCTTTTTCGATGGCTAAGGACAGTGTTCTGAGCCTGTTCGATCAACAGCGCCAGTCGTTGCGCTTTCAACCAGATAGCTCCATCGAAGAGCTGTTCATCTACCTCCATGGACTCCTCATCACTCGAGTCCAGCTTGATGACTTCGGGCCCGTCTTCTCCAAGCTCGTAACAAAGCTTAAGAACCGTTTGGAGGAATACGGCACCAGCTGTTTACCTCAATCTACCTGGATGATGATGGCTTGCATCAATATCGCCGGCCTCTTGCAGTACGGAGCCGACGACTCTGTGCTTGTCGACTTGCTGCTGCAAGGTTCGGGCAAAGCACCCAAAAGGGTCAAGAGGACGGAAAAGTCGAAATCGGCCACACCCACCGCCATCATGGTCAATCAGGTGGCCAAAACAGAAGACAATTATCTGAGCGAGCTTCCACGCGATGCCGAATGGGATAGTGACTCGGACGAAGAGTCTGACCCTGCCGACGTTCCCCAAGTCATACCCCTCGAGAGCAAAGCGGACGAGATTGATCCCGTTGACGAGCTGATTTTGGTGTTGCGGCACGCGGCAACCTTGTGCTTC
The DNA here is from genome assembly GCA_023212725.1 of Tranzscheliella williamsii. Taxonomy (NCBI): domain Eukaryota; kingdom Fungi; phylum Basidiomycota; class Ustilaginomycetes; order Ustilaginales; family Ustilaginaceae; genus Tranzscheliella; species Tranzscheliella williamsii. The sequence continues at coordinate 144,626 of JALBYF010000015.1, forward strand.
CGAATGCTATCTCTGGCTCTTCAGCCAGCCGAAGCAGCTAGCGATGCTCGATCGAACCCTTACTCGACGATTATCACCACTTTCTTGCTATCCTTCTGTTCGTCCAAGCGGGCATGCCGCTTGGTGGAGCGGTTCATCCCGTGGCGTCTTTGGCTGGGCCGGATCGAGACGGCTGTCTCCCTGAACGAGCGCGATTGGCCGAAATGCCTCTCGGGGGCCTACATACCAGCGGATCTCCTACTGCCGGAGGATCTTTGCCTCAGAGGCATCGTGGGTCTTCCACGCCAGTTATACGACAGAAACGTCTGGCGTGGGGATTCGCCTTGCTCCCTTTCCGACCACCGCGAGGGCTTTGAGAGCGAGGTTGCTGTGTTGGACGCCGAGGACGACACGCTCTACAATCGAGTCGAGTCCAGCTTGCAAATGTCTGCGCAGCCAGGCGACGGGACCGTGCCATCGCTGGACACGATCAGGTCCTATCGCCTTGCTTTCGTGGCTAGGAAGCTGGCTAAGGCGGGTCGCGGCTTTGATCTGGATGCCAAGTCGTGCCGTCTGACGCTGTCGAAATACTTGACCGCTCGTCTGACCCGCCTAGAGATGGAAGAGGAGCAACGCCGAGTCGAAGAACAGATCGACAGACTCAAGCTGTGGTCTTCGACCGCTCAACGGGAGATTGACATTGACGGACTGGACGATGGCGCCGACCTTATCAGCATTCTGGCGTCCGACGACAATGATGCTGACAAACTGGAGCCGCAGCTGACCGATTCGCTACTTGCGTCGGAAGAGATCAAGGCACTTCAGGAGCGCAAAATGTATCTCAAGGATGTGCTGCGGAATTTAGCGGCCAAGTTCAAGCGCGAAGGGCAGCGCTTCTGCCGTCCTAGAGACACATGGTGCCCAAGCACAGCTTGGCCGAAGGGCGAAGGGGTGTCCACACTCGCCGCTCCGGAAGCAGCCCAAGTGGTGCCTGGCTATACAGTGCTTGTGGTCGACACCAACATCATCGTCACTCCTGGACAAATGGTTCAGCAGCTGATTGAAGCACAGCGATGGACCGTCATCATCCCGCTCGCCGTCATTACTGAGCTCGACGGTCTTGCGCGCAACGATAACGAGCTAGGCTCTGAAGCGAACCGTGCCATTGCATTTCTCGAATCGCGGATCCGGACCCATGCCAAGTGGCTGAAGGTGCAGACGAGCCGAGGCAACTATCTCAGCGACCTGTCGATCCGATCCGAGGATATCGATTTCGGCGGGCAGGAGTTGGCGGGCGGCGGCGGGTCTGCATTGGGCCACGGTGGCGCTGGCCATGCGGGCTGGCAGCCGCAGCATGCGCATGGGCCGACGGCGGCGGACGAGCTGGCGGGGGGTGGTGCGGAGACCAAGTCGGTAGCGGCGCGCAATGTCGACGAGGTGATCCTGCGCATCCTCGCGTGGCAGCGGCACCACTTTCTCGACCGGCGCAACATCCTCCGCGGCGCGGCGCGCGGCGGCACGGCAGCGCCGCCCGACGCCGAGCCGACCCCGGCCACGCCAAAGAGCGTACTCCTCACCCTCGACCGCAACCTCCGACTCAAGGCCAAGGCGCGCGGCCTTGCCAGTCTCGACGAGCGCGGTATCGCCCACCTCGGCGAGCTGACGCTCGCATGAGCCGCCATTCCTCCCCCCCTTAACAGCCAATCCAATCAGCGGCGCTGCCCCACCCCACGTAATCAGTGTGTTGTATGCGTGAGAAAAACAGATGCATTCACAGCGGCTGGCGGTTGCGGCGCTGAGCGGGAACGGTAGTACATGGACCGAGAGAGGGATGCAGGGGCGGATGTGGAAACGGGCTAGCCCATCTTGAAGTGGAACTGCTGGCCGCCGGGGAAGCCGCCGCCGGGGAAGCCTGCCTGCTGCTGGAAGAACATTTCGAAGGGGTGTGCGCCCTGGGCGAAGGGGTGTGCGTAGCCGCCCTGGTGTGCGCCCATGGGGTCGTTGGGGTCGTCGCCTGCGTCGTACCTGCGGCGCTGTTCCGGGTCGCCGAGGACGCCCCAGGCCTCGTTGATCTGGGCCATTTTCTGCTGGGAGCCGCCCTTGTCGGGATGGTGCTCGCGGGCGAGGCGGCGGTAGGCCTTTTTGATCACGGCGAGATCGTCGGTGCGCTTGACGCCGAGCACCTTGTAGTAGTCTTTGGACTGGCTTAGTTTGAGCCGCTTCTGCGCGGTCTGCAGCTTCTGGTGGAGGGCGCGGTCGCTGCGCCCGGACACGTCGAAGGCCTTGGTGTAGTCGCGCACCGCGTCCTCGTACCGCTCCTCGTGCAGCGCCACCTCGGCGCGCGCCGCCACGGCCTCGACATTGTCCGGGTCCTTGGCAAGCACGCGGTCGCAGTACGCCATCGCCTTGCCCAGGTCGTTCAGCTCGGCGTACGACTTGCAGTACATCGTATCCAGCTCGATCAGCAGCGCCGACTCCTCCGCCGGGTCGCCCTTGTAGTCCGCCGGGATCAGTGCCTCGTCGTCGCCCGGCTGCACCTCCTGCGCGGCGCGGATGACCGCTTGGATCTCATCCACCACCGTCGGCCCACCCACCTTGCCACCCTTCATGGCGGAGAGGACCGCGCGGTAGCTGTTCGAGTGGTAGAAGTTACGCACCTTCTTCAGCGACTTTTCCAGCGCGCGCAGCTTGCGGTGCGCCTGTGCACACGCCTTATTGTCTGGGTCCGAGTGGAGGCACGCCTTGAGATGCTGCAGACCCGCTTCGCTGCTCTGCGACCCGGGCGTGCCCACCACGTAGTAGGAGAGCACCGACAACCGCCGCAGCAGGAACGGAGACGGTGACAGATGGACCGCGCGGGTCCAGTCCGCCATGGCGTCTTCAATGTTGCCCTGCAGTGTCCGACATCGGGCGCGGACGAGGCGGGTGTCGAGGTGCGAGGGCGAAATCTTGAGGATCTCGCCGGCAAGCTGAATGCACTGCTCTACTTTGGCTTGGTCGGTTTCTTTGCCCTTACCCTTGGCTGTCTTGGCCTGCGCCTTGTCGAGCTCCTTGACGAGTTTGTCGAGCGACTTGAGCGAGGTTTCGGCGGTGACCAGCTTGGTACGCACTGCAACCGCTTCGGCAGGGACGGGGTCCTTGGTGTTCTTCCCGGCTCGGATGGCCTCGTATGCCTTGATCGCCTGTGTCGCCTTGTCGTAGTCGCCTTCGGTGAGGTAGATCTTGGCGCGCTGGAGATGCGCCTTGTCAAACTTGGGGTTGAGGTCGAGGAGTGTCTGGAAGTCGTTCAGGGCCGCATTGGTCCGGCCGAGGGAGAGCTGTGCGGTGGCGCGACGGTAGTAAGACAGCCAGGACGAGGGGTCGGCCAGGATGGCCTGGTCGAAGGACGAGAGCGCTTCCTGATACCGCCCGGACTGGAGGGCGGCATTGGCCTGCGTCAGATGCTGGCTGGCTGCGCCAGCGCCGGCGGCGAAGGCATGCTGCGTCGCCAGTGGGTCCGCTTCGGCTAGCACGCACGGGGTGGCCAAGCCCAGCGTCAAGCACAGCGAAAGCGACAGCGCCAACAGCGAGGGCAGCAGCCTGGTGCGCATCGTACCAAAACGCCCACTCCAAGCCGCTTGTGTGAAGGCCCAAGAAACACCAACGACGTCCGCTGCCGCCTCGGAGATGGGTATAGCAGGAGCAGTTCAGACTATGGACCGCGCCGGTTAGCCTCCGGGCCCGAGTCGGAAGGGTTGCACGCTGGTAGAGGTGTCGAAACCGCCTGAATGGATCGTTACCAAGACTGCCCGTGTCACGACTGGAGAGAGATGGAGCGGGTTGTGTGCTGGTGAGGGGTCTAAGGGATGCTGATAGACGGAAGCACAGAGGGTTGTACTCGACCCACGCAGTTCCAGGTCATCAAGTTAGGGTCGTTTGTGACTTTCACCGGCTTGCGGGGTTCAACGTGGAAGTTGTGAGCTGGAAAGTTCCATTCGCACGAGTAAAGGCGACGATAAACAGCATCAGCTCGTGCTGCGGCTTAACAGACACCCGCGCTGTCATAAACCTCCTCCACACCTTGCATATATTGTATTGCGCCGGGACGCTGCTCACCGTCTAAGACTCAGCTGCGTTCACAACGACCTCAGTGGAACAAGATGCGAGGCAGACGGCGAGAGAAGCACGTGCGAACGGATTTCTCTGATTACGAGGGCAGTCAAGAAGACTCGGCGAAGGAAAGGGATGCGTCTACTTGCGCTGGCCATAAGCCTTAGTGGCGTACGAGCCGCGCTCAACAATGACGTTGACGGGGTTTTGAGGCTTGCCGGTGAAGTAGTTTTCGAGGATCTCCTTGACACCGGCAGAGTATCGCGCCTGTGCGTCAATGGAGGTGCCCGAAACGTGGGGCGTCATGGCATTGCCGAAGCCGTGTGGGTTCCGCATGGTGCGGAAGGGGTAGTCCTTGGGAGCAGGCTGGATGGCCGAGACATCTCCACCGTAGCCGCGGATGTGGCCGCTGGCAAGGGCGTCGCTCATAGCCTGGGCATCGACAATGGCACCTCGGGCTGTGTTGACGACCCAGGCACCCTTCTTCATCCACGAGAGCTTTTCAGCGTTGATCAGTCCCTTGGTCTCGGGATACAAGGGGCAGTTGATGGTGAGAACGTCGAGCTCCGACAAAAACTGCTTGAGGTCCTCAACTCGGGTAGCGCCAGTGCTCTGCTCAAGCGACTCATTCTGCTGGTAGTCGTAGTAGGTGAGCTTGGCGCAGTCAAACGGCTTTAGGCGCTGGAGGACACGCGAGCCGATACGGCCGGATCCAAGCGTGCCGACGACCTTGCCTTCGAGGTCATATGTGTCTCGGGCGACTTCGGAAACGTTCCAGCCGCCGTTCAGGTACTGCTGGTTGGCAGGAACAAAGTTGCGGACGAGAACGAGGATGGTCATGAGGACGTGCTCAGCGACGGAAGAGACGTTGGAGCCAGTGACCTCGTAGACAGCAATGTTCTTCTTGTTGGCGGCATCGAGGTCGACGTGGTCGGAACCGACACCAGCAGTGATACAGCACTTGAGGTTCTTGGCCTCTTCGAGGACCTCGGCGGTCAGGTAGCCTGGATGGAAGGGGGTGGTGATGACGATCTCGGCATCCTTGATGTTCTGTCGGAAGACAGAGTCGGGACCTTCTTTGTCGTCGGTGACAACCAGCTCGTGACCTTCCTTCTTGAGCCAGTCAGCAATACCAAGCTTGTTCTCGACAGTACCGAGCAGGCGAGGCTCCTCTTGGGCGAATTTGCCTCCAGAGTAGAGAACGGCGACAATCTAGATGCCAAGATGGTAAGAAGAAAAGTCAAGACGAAACAAGTGTCAGATCGACGAGAATGGTCTGAGATCGCGGGGATGGCAAGGTTACGCCACATAGGAGAGACGATGTTACTCACCTTGGTCATGTTGGGCGGTGTGGTGGAGAAGGCTCGGGAAGAATTGACAATGCGGGGAAGGGTGGTGCGGAGAAGGGAAGATCTGGCGAACATGGTTGTGGGGTGCGGTGGCTTATAAGGGCAACGAAGTGGGCGAAGAAGAGTTGGGAGAAAGGATCAGCTGAACGGGTCTACGGTTAAAAGACAGGGACCGATGGATGCGCGCGGCTTGGAACGGGGAAGCTGAGTGTGCTTCCGTGGGCGCAAGAAGCAGAGAGGCCACAACGATGACACGTCGTGCCAGGTGAGTGTTGGCTTCCGCCACTGCATCGATGCATAACCGCCACCGATGGGGCCAAATGCACGGTTGCTTGAAGTCAGTAGTGCAGTAGCCGCTTCGGCGCGCTTCGTCCGGACTGGCCGAAGCTGCGCTTATGCTGCTTATGCTGCTGATGATGCTACTGGCTGTTGGCTACATGCCTGTCGAGGGACGCGCAGCGAAAGGGAGCCCCAAGCGCCACTTCTATCGGACGGACGATGCGGGGAAATCACGGCTGCAGAAGAAATGTAAATGCAGGGACTGCAGCTAAGAGAAAGGCAGGCAGAGAAAGGCCGGCAGAGCCAAGGCAGAGCACGGCAAGGCAAGGCGCGTTTCGGAGAAATCAAGTCACCTGGACATTGTTGTAATCGAAGCGGGTCGGCCGCGTGCTTCGGTCGCGGACGCCAGGCGCGGAGCGCCTCCACTTGCCGTGCTGCTTTGCGCGACTATGCATAGTTAAATAACTTGCAACTGTAACTATCACAGTGACTGTCACTTGTCACTGTCACCGAAATTGTGACTATCACTGTGACGGTCACTATCACTGAAATTGTGACTGTGACTGGGAGTGTGACGGTCATCTGCAGCCTAGTGAAGGAGTAGCCGGCGTGGTGCAGATTGGCCTGGCTCGGAACCCCCAGTTATCCGCGCAGCGATATCATGGTGCATCGGTTGCAGTACCTGAGACTCGCTACTTCCTAAACATTATTTCCCCTAGCAAAACGGAAGCCCGAACACGAGCCTGCTGACAAGTTTTGGCCCCGCCTGTCAAGGGCTCCGGACCGGCTTCTACAGAATGCTCCTTTGTCGTGACTTTCGCTGGCTATCGCGTCACAATCGCAAGACTGCCAACACCCTAGTGCTCGGCAGGCTGTTCTAAGGCTAACTTACGTATGGGTTGGGAACGGTTCGGAGACGGTTTGGTGTCGAATGAGTTGAGCCGCGATGTTACCTTCGATCAAGGAAGAGAGATGTGGTGATAAAGTAATGCAACGACCAAGATGCTTGCCCTTGATATATCTTCGACAAGAAGCGGGCAAGAACGAACAACAGCAAGGTCCGCGTCGAACTTAGACAGACGAGCGGCTGAGTCACTACCAAAGGAGGAGGGTCCACCTACTGTAAAAGCCTTGGGCGGGCAAAAGAAATGCTTGAGCTCAACACCGATCATACATTACGACAATCGCCGCATGGACGCTCACTCATGTTGGCAAGCGGATGATGCGCTTCTCATTGTGATCTCGTCGATTGGGTCGGCGACCCTATCCGATTTTGCCGAATGCGAAGGTCATGTCAGCGTAGTTGGTTATGTTCATTGCAGCGCAGTTTAGGTCGCCATCTGCGGCGATAAGCCTTTAGCTCACCTTGGTTGATCGCCGATGTCGTAATCAAAAAGCTCGCTATCGGCGATTAGACTACCAACTCCAATCAAATCGCATTGCTTCATTCTGCATACCACATGTCGTTCAGCCTTTCGCGACGGCTCTCGCTACAGGTTCTCGTTCAGCTACCGACCTTTGGTTCCGAATCTTACTGAAGCTGAAGCGCGGATGCATATTGGCCCCCGACGAGATGAGCGACAACAGCAGACCGCAGGCTTCGGTCATTCGACCAGGAAAAGCGCCGGAGGGCCCACCCGGCTGGGAAGAGCGCCGGATAGAGAAGGAAATAGAGCAGCAAGATGAGCAGGAGCGCAAGGAGCATAGAAGAGAGAGCTCATCTGGCATGCAGAACATTAAGGACAAGGTACACAGGATGGGCGAAAAGATGCACCTGATTGAGCCGAAAGATCCTGCAGAACGCACCGCTGCCCAGCTTCAGGTGAGTTGCTTCTGGCTGCAAGCGCCCAGAACAACAAACGACTGCGCCGCTAACGTGTTCGCTATGTCTCTCCCCTCCATTTGTATCCTCACTCACGGTTGCTAGAACGCATCTACAATGCCAGAAAGAGTACCACCGGAAGAATAATCGGCCATGATACGTTTGGCTTTTTGCCCCTGTCTTTGCCCTCTTTTGGGATACTGTAGCCTGTGTTAGTTTCCACCTCTGTACGAACATGGAGTGCTCCTGGCAAGCTTCCACCTGTGACATTGTTGTGCCGACGGTGATGCGACTGCGCAAAGAATTGTCTTGTATGGCTGACTGCGATTCGATTACGAGCCCGATGGAGCACACCCCCACCTTTCATTACGAGCCCGATCGAGTACTCCTCCACCTTTCCGGTTTGACGGCTCGTCACGTCGCGGCAGCCGCTCAAAAAACTTTAGCACGACGTGTCGGGCTGCGACTTGCAAACTTGCACGCCGAGGTGGCGGCGGTGCTTGGCCGTGTTATGAGCGTCGTGATTATTTCCAGGCAGCGGCAGCGAGAGACAGCGAGAGTCCTGAGTCAAGAGAAGCAGAACTAAGCCTAGCTGTTGTAACCTGACAATACGCCCATATCTAGCTTAGCTGGAATTCTTGATTTACCCTGAAAACATCAAGCACCAAGCAAGCATTCAAGCGTTTTTGTCACAAAATCGCAAACACTTCTCACTAAGTAAGTGAGCGTTCTGTGACACGACAGTAGTTATCTCTACGGCGCGGTCGTAGAAGTTGCCGGCTGCTTCCTGCCTCGGTCTATGCACATCCTTTGCTCCTACTTTTCGCCTCTTCCCTTGGCCGCATATCTCGTATCTTACAACGCTACTAGTCATTCCTTGCACCTTGGGCGTCGGGGCCGGTTCGAAGCACATGACATACGCGCATGCCAGCGACGACACTATAGAACCAGCCACTCCCTCGAAAAGCAGCGACTCTGTCAAGATTATCTGTCTCGATTCCAGTCCTATCTTAACATCAACCTGGCAAGGCAGACAACCTCCTCGCCCGACCATGACCGAACACAACTTCCGCTCGGCAATGTCGGCGGGCTCGGGCGCCTCGATGGGGCGAACCGATTTTGCTCACCGCTCTGCTCCACATTTCACCAATGGCTCTCACAGTGCCAATGGCAGGCCCTCCCCCGGTGGCACCGGTTCATTACCATCCTCCAGTTTCAAGTCAACGCTAGAGAAGTTCAAGTATGGCGCTTCCCAGACCAACTCATCAGGCGCATCCGACAAGAGTTCCGATCTGTCTGATCCTGAGTCGTCTGTCAACGAAGAACCCCAGCCAAAGAAGAGAAGGCTCGTGAGAGGAGGCGCAGCATCGCGTTCCAGTGCCGGTCTCGAAGATAGCAATGATGATCGCAGTGATGATGTCAAGGAGGTCACAGCACCGCCTCCCAAGAAGTCACCTCCGCCGGCAGTCGCGCAGCCATCAGCGTCACCGCAGCCGCCAACGATACCGGATGCCGAACTGCGCGAAAAAACCAGGCGTATCATGAAGCTCAACCCCGTCCTCGAAACCAAGCGCATCATTGCAACTTTGCGCCAGACCAAGGGAAATGTTGAAGAGACGCTCCGGCTACTCGCGCCCCGTCCCAACGCGGTTCCTACCACAACGGTCAGTGTGAAGCCGCATCTCAATGCTCTCTCCAAGCCTGCTGTGCGCTCGCATTCAAGCATCCCACGAGTCCTTCCTTTTCCACCAGGCAAGGAAGGGCGCATCAAAGTGGAGTCAAAATCTTCGCCAGCACCCACTCGACCGTCCGCAGCAGCCGTCGAGATCAGCTCAGACGAAGACGGCTCCGACGACGACCAAGACCGCGCCGATAAGGAAGAGAAAGCTGCAGTCAAGTGGTTCAACTCGGCCGATGCTGGCGCTCTCATGGATACCACCAACTGCTCGGCCGCACAGGCAGAGACCATCATCTCGCTGCGGCCCTTTACAGATGCTGATCATATCGAAGCCACCTTGGGAAGCAAGGCTGCCAAGGGCGTCACGCCCAGACTCTTCCATCAGTGCAAAGACCTCATGGCTGGCTACTACGAAGTGGACGAAGTGCTGGAAAAGTGCGAAAAGATCGGACGTGAGCTGAGCGCAGCCATGTCCTCTTGGATGCCCGATACCACCGCCCCTCCCTCGCGCTTGGCGTCGCCCTCTCTCACTGCCTCGGCCTTCGCTTCCAGAGAAGGCACGCCGGCAAGTACGCTCAACCTCTCTAGCGTCAAAAAGGGCGGCTCCCTTGCTGACAAATACTACATCGAAGAGCAGCCCAGGCTACTCGCTGACGGAGTCACGCTAAAGGATTACCAACTCGTTGGCGTCAATTGGCTCAACCTGCTTTACCGCAAAAAAACGAGCTGCATCCTTGCCGATGAGATGGGGCTCGGCAAAACAGCCCAAGTCATCTCCTTCTTCGCCCATCTCAAAGAGACGGGTGTATGTGGGCCCCACCTCGTGGTTGCTCCCAGCTCCGTGCTCGAAAACTGGGACCGAGAGTTCCGCTTTTTTGCCCCGGCCATCAGTGTACGCAAGTACTATGGGTCCATGAAGGACCGCGTCCAATTGCGGGAGGAGCTGTCTGCTGACGAGGAGCTTGAGGTCATCCTAACAACGTACGACATGGCAGCGGGCGGGCCGCAGGACCATAGCTTCCTGCGCAAGTTCGGCAAGCGGGGATGTGGCCGCAACCAGTGCAACCCGGACTGTCAAGAGACCAACTGCCGCGGTGGAGGCTTCCAGATCTGCGTGTTTGACGAAGGCCACATGCTCAAGAATCGCAAATCGCAGAAGTACGACAAACTGCTTCGCTTGAAAGCCAGCTGGAGGCTTCTTCTGACCGGCACGCCGCTGCAGAACAATCTACAAGAGCTGGTTTCCCTGCTTAACTTTATCATGCCCGACTACTTTTCCGATGCCGAGGAAGCTCTGGCCGCCATCTTCAAGGTGAAGGCCGGAGGACAACAGAACCAGCTGTCCAAGCAGAGAGTCGACCGGGCAAAACGGATGATGCACCCCTTCGTGCTGCGTCGGTTGAAGGATAAAGTATTGACTGATCTGGGAACCAAAACAACCCGGGAGGAATACTGCGAAATGACAGCCGTCCAACGTAAGATCTACTTTCAGGCTGTGGCCAGAACGAAACGTGTCGCTGCCACTGCCGAGCAGGAGGCAGCAACGGCGCCCAGGACGAGGGGAAAAGCGACAGCCTCGGCGACCAAAGAGAGCGGACACGTGCTCATGGAGCTACGCAAAGCGGCCAACCATCCCCTTTTGTCGCGCCGGCTGTTTGACGAGGCCAAGATCGATGCAATGGCGCGCGACTTGATGAAGGAGCCCGATTATGCCGACTACAACTTTGAGCACGTCAAGGAGGATCTGCGAATCAACACGGACGCGCAGCTCTCCTTCTCTGCCAAAACGTATCCGGCCACGCGCAAGCATGTGCTGCCGGCCAAGGAGTGGATGAACTCGGGCAAGATTCACGCCCTGCAGCGCCTGATCCCCGAGATCCAGGCCAAGGGCGACCGAATCTTGATCTTCAGCCAGTTCACCATGGTGCTCGACATCCTCTGCGTCTGCCTCGAACATATGGGCGTCAAGTACGTCGGCTTCACCGGCTCGACGCAGGTGGAGGACCGCCAGCATCTGGTGGACCAGTTCACCCACGACCCCTCCATCACCGTCTTCCTGCTCTCGACCAAGGCGGGCGGATTGGGCATCAATCTGGTGGCGGCAAACTGGGTGATCCTCTTCGACCAAGACTTCAACCCGCACAACGACAAGCAGGCTGCCGACCGCTGCTACCGAATGGGCCAGACCAAGCCCGTCACGGTGATCAAGCTGCTCAGCCGCGGCACCATCGACGAAGACATCCATGCGCTCGGCGAGAAGAAGCTCGAGCTCGCCGACAGAGTCTCCGGTGAGGATGACACCGAGTCCGACGAAGCCGAGCAGAAAAAGACCGCCCAGACCCTGCTCGCCCGGCTCCGCGACGCCGCCTCGCCCGACATCCAGGAGATCAGCGACGACGAGTAATGCGCGGCTGCCCCCATCCCTTCCCATCCTCCTAGACTTTGCCCCAGTCCCCAACTCGTTCGCCTTTGGCTGTCGGCGACTTTGAGGAAAGCATCCTGTAATCCTACCGCATTTTTGTCCGAGCATAATAGATGGTTGTGTAGCTACCGTGTGATGTGGTCTTTTGTACATGTGTCTGGGCGGGCGGGGGGGGGGGGGGTTTGGCGTACGGTGCGGGGCACGGTCACAGCTCGGTATGGGCCTGGGCGCGGGTGTCCGGGATGTGATCTGGTGGGGCCGACGTGGAGCTGGCGAGGGGTTCCAGCTCTGGATCGGGGGTGGTGGGGGCGAGGTCGAGCCAGAAGCCGAGGCCTTGATGCTTTCCGAGGCCGAGGTAGATGCGGGTGGGCATGTGCAGCGTGGAGTGTGTTCCGGGGATGGCGAGCGCCAGCGCCGGCGCGGCGTCTCGTCCGCGTGCCGGCGACGACGCGCGCAGCAGCGGCCGGAAGAAGCGCGTGCTGTTCGAGCCGCCGAAACTCAGCCAGCCGTAGCTCAGCTGCCCCTCCACCACCCCTTCCACACCACCCCCAGCACCCCCCGTGTACCAGCTGCCCGACGTCGCAAACAGCCCGGTGAGAATCAGCGCGCAGTACGTACACGGCTTCGAGTGCAGCGTGAACGAGAGCAGAAACAGAATCAGAAAGAATGGCGACGTCTTCGGAAACGGAAACAGAAACAGCGGGATCCACCAGCGCAGGCAGTACATTGTGGCTCAGCCTGGCTCCCTCCCGAGTAAATGCCCACGTATGCCCAGCGGTGGCCGATACAAGTGCCAGAAGTATGGATGTGGTCGACGCTGAGAAAGGTGGGGTGGTGACGGTGGCAGTCATAAGTCAAAAAGGGGGAAGAGAGAGGTGCCATGTAAGATTCCCATGTCTGCTCGCGCAACAACCGCTCGCGTCTCAAAGAAGAATCGGGCCGCATCGCAGATCGGGCTGCGCTCAGCCAGTGCGAGAGATCAACACTCGTAGTTACCCCTCGCTCACCACCTATCGAAACCGTCTTTATCGCTGCAGACAAGGCGCACTCGCCGGCTCGACTTGATCTCGGTCCCAAGCCTGTGGACAAGGCAGCGAGGGCTCGCCAGTATGCCGCTCCGTTACCCCTCCGGCGCCAAGTCCCTCTACCGGCTCTCTCCCTTTCAGCGCCTGCTCAAGATCGCGCGGCATACACCCGTGCCTCTAACTGCAAGCGCGATAGACGCGTGCGCTGGTTTCAGGCCTTCGGAGGACGAAGAAGTTGTGGAGGACTCCGTTGCAAAAGCTACTAAGCACGATGTTGGGAAGGCGGACGATGCAGACCTGAGGTCCGAGTGGCTCGCTATCTCCTGCGATCGTTGCGGCCGGAACGTCGAAGAGCATGCCGCGCTCGGTTCGGCTGACCAAGAGGAGCGTACGAGGCGTGCCAAGGTCGCCGTGCGGCTCGATGAGCTGCTCGAGGATCAGGGCAAGTTGCTCGACTTTGACTACACGGATAATGACATCGACTCCCTACGGAGACAGATGCAGCCCGTAGGCGCCAACGGGCTACTCGACTCTTTCAGTCCCACCTCCCAATTAAGTCCGGTGCCGGATGCGACTCCCAGCCCGCATCCTGGCACGCAAGCACTGCCGAACGGCGGCGCCCCGCTGTCATCTACTCCGCTGCTCCAAAGTCTCAACCGCAAACGCAAACTGCGTGACTCTTCCCGCTCCCGCTCCCGCTCGCATTCGAGAGACCGCGAAGCTTCCATCGCCACCTCCAGCAGGCTCTCGAGCCCGGAAATGACAGTGGCTCACTCCAATGCTGGTTCACGGCAACCCTCGGCAACCCCAGACTCGCATCCTCAGCACGATGCCAAGAGGCGACGTCTGACGCCCCTCGATGCCGAGATCGACATCAGTGGGGATCCCAACAACTCGACTGACCTCAGCGACGAATCCACCGACATCAAAGCAGCATCGCTGTCCGACGATAAAGAAGACCTGAAAACAGGAAACGAAAGCGATAAGATCAAGTTGGAGGACGCGGAAGAGCTGGATGACACGAAACCGGCGCCCAAAAGCGCAGCGTCCACCGCCGAGGAGGGGGTCCCGCCGAAAAAGGAGCGGCCGGCAGAAATCGAAGAACGGACGGGACTGATTCAGTTCAGGGTGGTCACTAACGATGATGACCACGAGTCAATGATCTTGCTCACGGGTCTCAAGAACATCTTCCAGCGCCAGCTTCCCAAAATGCCTCGGGAGTATATCTCGCGTCTCGTGTTCGACCGCAACCATCAAAGCGTCGCCATCGTCAAGCGCGGACTGCAGGTGGTAGGTGGCATCACCTATCGCCCCTTCAAGCAGCGAAAGTTTGCTGAGATCGTCTTCTGTGCGATCACCAGTACCGAGCAGGTCAAGGGATACGGGCTGCACCTGATGAACCATCTTAAGGATCACGTCAAGGCATCGTCGCCCATCATGCACTTTCTGACGTATGCGGACAATTATGCGATCGGCTACTTCAAGAAGCAGGGCTTCACCAAAGAGATCAATCTGGACCGCTCCATTTGGGTGGGCTACATCAAGGACTACGAAGGCGGTACGTTGATGCAGTGTAGCATGGTGCCTCGGGTGAAATACCTGGAGGTGGGAGACATGCTGACGGCGCAAAAGGAAGCGGTACTGGCCAAGATCCGAAGCATCAGCCGGTCACATATCGTGCACAAGGGTCTGGAGGCGATGAAAGGGAGGGAGAGGCTGATCAAGCTCAAGGGCCTGATCGAGAACCCGGACGGTACCGTGGCCAAGCCGGAACGCGCGGCGAAACGCGACCATGCTACCGAGGAGGACGCGACGGCGACGTTCCTCATCGACCCGGCGGAGGTTCCCGGGCTCAAGGAGAGCGGCTGGACGCCCGAGATGGACGAGCTGAGTCGACGACCCAAGCGGGGCCCCCACTTTGCCGTGATGCGCCATATCCTTGTTGAGCTGAACGGCCACGGCAGCGCCTGGCCCTTTGTCAATCCGGTCAACGGCGAGGAAGTGACCGACTACTACGACGTGATCAAGCACCCCATGGATCTTTCCACCATGGAAGCCAAGCTGGAGAACAATCAGTACGCCAACGTCGACGAGCTGGTGGCCGACGCCCAACTGAGTAAGTAACCCCCAAACCCCCCATCCCTCCACTCTTCCACCCCCTCCACCTCCTCACTTTGCCGGCCCCCACAGCGCTGTTCGCAGACAGCACAGCAGCGTACTTTGCTAACATCTTGCCTTCCGATGCTTCGCCAACAGTCTTCGACAATTGTCGAGCCTACAACCCGGCCTCCTCGCCGTATGCCAAGAGCGCCACCAAGCTGGAGAAATTTCTCCGCGAAACTCTGCTGCCCAAAGTACAGAGCTCGCTCTGATTTGCTCTTCTCAGCGTCTCAGCATCTCACCCTCCTATCCCTCTTTTGCTGCTGCAAGACGGCACCTCTTCTCGCGTGTATTTGTATTTGTCAATATCCCATGAGCCTTTCCGTCATGTACTCTCGGCCTGAACACGAAGCGTGAGAACTGAGTGAGCAAGGCCGATGTTATTGCCTTTCATCCGCATTTCAGAAGATCGTAATCACGCAAAGTGATTTAGCGGACGGTGGCAAGGCGATCGGCTCAGCAAGAGGGACACTTAGGGCAATTGGTTGGACGGGCTAAGCCCGACAAGCAGGAGGATGGTCGAGCTGTGAGGATATGTTGCGAGCAAGCCAGGTCGAAAGAGGCCGAAGGGAAGCGCACGGCCCGCGTCTCTACATCGGCCAAGCCGCGATCCTCGCGAGTTGAAATCGGGCGCTGCGAATCCGAAATCAACGGTATCCGCTCGAAGTCATCGGCCGCGGGTCGTCCGTCAGCCGTCATTTGCCCGCACTCAGCTTACTCCTACCGTCACGGATCGCCCGCACTCTTTCGGCCACAGTCCGAACCAGCCCTCGAGCCTATTCGTTTCGTATCGTTTCGTCGGAACCGAGAAAGTCGCGCTCGAAAGGCCATTCCATCGGTGGCGCAGCTAGGTCAGCGGCTCTGGCGTGCCTTCCTCCGCGCGTGGCGTATCGCTCAAAACGGCCCTAGCCTGGGTCGATCCTCCCCCCGTTTCAGCGCGGAGCCCAGCTCAGTTCCATCACCAGTCATGTCGAGGTAAGTGGCAAGTTTAAAGGTTCGCGCGAGCTTGTCACTTGTCAAACTGACCGCTCTCTTGATTCGATCCATTTCGATGATGCGGTCCATCTCTGACGCCCAGCTACGATAAGGTGGTCAAGGGTGCCACCAAGCCAAAGTCAAATGGCATCAAGCCAAAGTACATCGACCCTATCATTGCCACCACCTTTGCCGCCGATGGATCGCTGCAAGAGGTCTGCCGATCGCTCGGCTCGCGGCTGCGCGAGCCCAACAGCATCGTCGTCTTCAAGGCGCTCATCATCCTCCATACCATGATACGCAACGGCGAGGTAGACAACGTCCTCACCCGGCTGGGTAGCAATTCCGGCAATGTCCAGCTCCGTGGTCTCTCGACATCCAGTTGGTCCGGCAACAACACCCCGCAAACCTTGCCCGTGTATGCCCAGTATCTCGACGAACGCGTGCGTGCCTATCAGCTCCTCAAACACGACGTCATCCGCTCCTCTGACCGCTCCCGCGCACAAACCAACGGCACAAGTGGCAGCAATCGTCTGCGCAGGCTGACCGTCGAAAAAGGTCTCCTGCGAGAGGTCTCGACGACCCAGAAAGTGGCCAGCGTCCTGATGCAGTGCTCCTTCTTCCTCGATGATCTCAACGATGACCTGGTCATGTCCGCCTTCCGAATGACCCTCAAAGACTTGCTCGCCATCTACACGGCTATCAACGAGGGCGTCATCAACATTCTCGAACACTACTTTGAGATGGCCAAGTCCGACGCCGAACGTGCCCTCGAGCTCTATCGGCGTTTCTGCCGTCAGACAGAAAATGTAGTCGCCTTCCTAAACAGCGCCAAGAAGGCCTCCCACAGCCTCAATCTGGCCATCCCCTCGTTGAAGCATGCCCCTGTGTCTCTTGCAGGTGCGCTGGAAGAATACCTAAAGGACCCCAACTTTGAGCAGAACCGCGCCGAATACAAAGAGAATAAGCGCGTTGCCGACGGGGCTCCCGCTAACAGCTCGACCTCGAAATCCTCGTCCGGCATCCCTAACAGCGAACGGCAGAAGAAGATCACCATCGAGGAGCCAAAGAAGCCCGAGCCGCAGCCCAAAGTGAAGCCCCCCACCTCCAATCAAGACCTTCAGGACTTCTTTGCCAGTATCGACAACGATAATACCCAGAACGTGTTTTCCAACGTCCCCGTCGAACAGAACTTTTTTGCCCTACAGGCTCAGCAGACGGGGCTTATGGGTATGAACACTGGCTTTGGCGGTGGTCTGGGCATGGGTGGCGTACAGCCCCAGATGACCGGATACAACCCCTTCATGGTTCAGCAAGCCACAGGGATGGGTTCACCTATGCAGCCACAGATGACCGGCTTTGGCGGCATGAATGGGATGGGCACGCAGCCGCAGATGACTGGTTTCCTCCAGGCTCAGGCGACCGGATTCAACCCTTTCCGCCAGAGTCTCATGCCCCAGCCGACCGGATTTGGAGGGCCGTTCGGATCTTTTGATGGACAAGGGAGCATGTTAAACCAACAGCCATCCCAGCAGCCCCAGCAACAGCACCAACAACAGCCCCAACAACAGTTCCAACAACAGCCTCAGCAACAGTTCCAGCAACAGCAGCAGCAGCAACAGCAGCAGCAACCATTTCAACCCTTTCAACCGTTGCTTGAGCCTCAGCACACCGCTAGGCCGTCGCAACCGCAGTCGCCGTCGCCCTTCCAGCCTAGCCAGGGCGTCAGCAATGCACCGCAAGCGTCTTCGGCATTGTCTGCATTCAACACGGCCTTCGGCCAGTCTAGCAATCCCCCTTCCACGTCGACGCCACAACCTCAGCAGTCTGCAGCACCTAAGGCTCTGCTGCCACAGAAGACCGGCTCGCGCAATCCCTTTGCACCCCCGCCGGGATCGACGCCACCACCGGCATCGCCGCCTCCACCCAAGGGGCCTACGCTCAGCCAGCTCGCGACCGGCGCGTTCAATGTCCCGAACGGGGGCCACTACGGACTAGGCGCACATGCGTGGGACCCCAACAACAGAACCCAACAGCCGTCCTCACAACCGCAGCAGTATCAGCAGCAGCAACCACAGCAGCAGCAATCACAGCAGCTCGGACAGCAGCTTCAGCCGCAAAAGACGGGCGTGATCGGTAGTGTCGCATCCGAATTCGCCTTTGGCAACCGCAACAACCAGAACGGTAGCAACACGACCGAAGCGAACGCCTCGTCGGCAGCGGGTCTCTCGAACCAGCCTACAGGGATAGGCGCCTCGAACGACCTGACGTCCCAGTTTGGCGGCCTTTCCTTCGGCGCCGCCTCTTCGAGCGGGGCTACCGACCCGCAGCAAGCGCGCCAGACGGCGGCGGTGCAGCCACAGCCGACCGGGTTTGGCGGGAGCGGCGTGCCGCGCTTCCAGCCGGAGTCGTCGTTTGGCGCCAGTCTCGCGGCGCACTCGCAGGCCGCCGGGAACGGCGGCGCGCTGGCGGCATTCAACACCGCGTTCTCCCAGGCCGTGTCCCCGCAGCCGACGGGCGCGCCGGCGCAGCCGCTCCAGCCGCAGCCGACCGGCTTTGGCGGCTCCGCCATCCGGCCGTTCCAGCCGGCCAGCGAGTTTGGCAAGGCGATTCGCAGCGACGCCCAGCCGAACCTCCTCCAGTTCTAGCCCAGTGCCGGGCCTGCATGCGCAAGTTCCATTCCGTCTATGCTGTGCTCCTACAGGTCTGTGCGTGTGTGTGGGGGACCTCAGGCGAGGCGGGTGAGCGCGGCGCTGCGTCGAGCTCCGCGAGCGCGCTGTGGAATGTGGCCGCGAGCTCGTGGATGAGCTCAGCCAGGTCGTGCGAGGCCAAGATCGCGCGGTCCGCCTTGACACCCACGGCGATAGGGCCGGTGCGGTTGAGTACGACGTCGATGTTGACCTCGGGCTGGACGAGGGCGGAGTAGGGCGTGCGGGGTGTGGGTGTGGGTGTGGGTGGGGCGGCGTGGGGGCGGATGGCGTCGGTGGGATAGGGGAGGGAGACTGGTTCGAGGCGGGCGGGGGAGGGGTCGGCGTCGTCGGGGGGCGGGAGAAGGATGTTGAGGACAGTGTTGTAGGAGGCGGCGGGGAGTGCGCCCCAGCGGTGGGCGTCGGCGAGGTCGGTGTGCTCGAAGGGGGCGCGCGCGCGCAGCGCGTGCGTGGCGCTGCGTGCGCGCTCCAGCACGCCCGCGCCGCGCACCGCAATGGGAAGCACCGCCACCAGCGGCCCCTGCACCCGCTCGATCCCACCAAACGCCGCCGACCGCCCCAAGTGCGCCACGCCAAACACCGGCGCAGAACCCCCCACCCGCGCCGCTAGCACACCCGACAAGCACGCCACCACCACCGCCGGCAGCGTCAGCCCCGCCCGGCGCACCAGCGCCGCCGCGCCCTCCGGCACCGTGATTGCGTCACGCACGTACAGGAAGCTGTCGCGCCCCCCCTCCGCCACAGCCCCGACAGCCGGCTGGAGCGTGCCCACCGTCGCCCCTTCCAAGGCCGTCTTCCAGTAGGACGCAGCGTCGGAGCGTCTCAGCTCACGCTCGTGGATGATGTGATCCACCGCTTGAATCCACCGGTCCGAGCTTACCAGATCTCCGCCGCGGTAGACCGCAGCGAAATCCTGCACCATAAGCTCGATCGAAAAGGCGTCGTACAGCAGGTGGTGTAGCGAGAACACGAGTGTCTCGCCGATCATCGACAGTCTGAGTGGCGGCGAGGAGAGAGTCCTCCATCCTCTCGCTGCCTGTTCCGCGACGATCCGCTTTGCCACAAGAGTCTCGTCTGCTCCCTCGGTATCGACGAGCTGGAAAGCGACGTCCGCATCAATAGCATCGGCGGTGAGGACGACCTGGTAGGGCTTGCCGCTGCCGTCGAGCAGGAAGGCAGTCCTCAGGATGGGCTGCGCCTGCCGAAGCCGGTGCCAGGTAGACCGGACCTGGTCGACAACAGCGCCAGGCAAGCGGTAGGCGAAGCTGTATCCGCCTGTGCCAGCGTTGTCCCTGGCCCAGCCGGCCAACGTGTACAGCTGGCCGGGCAAGAGCGGGAGGACACGCTCAACCTGCCGCTGCTCCAAGCCAAGCTCAGCCTCTATACGCTTGAGCAGATCCGGCGTGGGGACGGCCCGGTTGACGCCGTGGGTGTCTGCGTGTCCGTCGGCTGCGACGGCCTTGCGCGACAGAATAGCGTCGATGCTTTCGCCAGCGACGATCTCCCCCATCCCCAGCTTCAGCCCCGCCTTGCGAGCCTGCGATGCGATGCGGATCGCCGAGATCGAATCTAGACCCAGACTTGCCAGCTTCGTGTTTCCGGCAAGCTCTCCAACGCTGACCCCAGAGACCGAGCTGATAATACCTGCCAGCTTCTTACCGTCTTCAGTCAGTGGGGTGCGCCCTTCAGCGTGTCGCACATGGCCGTTCAGCATGGCGGGGTTATGAGCCAGCTGTTGCGGGAAACCTTTGCCAACCGAGCCCGGCAGCTCGCCTACGGGCCGGTCGAGCCCTTCAACAAGATGGATCAGGATAGACTCGAGCCGGTCGATGAGGCTTTCGAGCGCGTCCCTGTCGTACTTGCTCGAATCCGCTTTCGCGACGACCGACATGTGGCGAGCATGTTGTACGAAGGCTACATTGAGAACATACTGGGGCCTGTCTTGGCCTTCTTCGGCCAGTGTGATTGGCTGTAGCAACCCTTCGTCCCGTTCGTACGTCCTTTGGTAGTCGAACAGGGCGTCAAAGAGCGGCCCTTGATGCAACAAAGCCTGAACGTCTCGCAGGGCAGCCTTACGGTGCTTTCGGCCACTGTCGTTCGTCTGCTGGAGCAGAGCCAGCACTCCGCTGGCAGGCCGGCCGAGATCGTCGAACCGGACACGCGTGGGGACGGTATTGAATGCAGGACCCACAGCCGTGTCCGCTTCGGCGACGACATCCAAGAGCCCGAAGAGCTGCCCAAAGCAGATATCACGGGCGTCTGTCTCAACCGCCAAGAGTTTGGCGAACGCCAGGTTGCACAGCACCTGGAGGGAGATGCCTAGCGGTCTGCACTCGGCTTCGACGTCTCGCAGGGAGACACGCAGGTCGCGGTCCACGACGACTGCGCTTCCCGTGCCCGACCGAGAAGCAAGAAGCTTGGGCTGGAAGCCTCGCAACTTCTCGAGCCAGTGCGACACATCTTCCTTCTGCGATAAGAGCAAAGGCACGAGCCGAGAGTAGGAAAGCCGCCCAGGTAGACTGCCGGGATCGTTTTGCAGAAGCGCTTCGAAGTCTTCGAGAAGCTGCGGCAAGGAGCTACCGTCGTAGAGGGCATGGTGGATGCTTAGCATAATCACCATCGCTCCGTCTTCATCGTCCCATATGTGAAGCACATGCGGCATCTTCTGGAAATCGTCTTCGTCGCCAAAGGTCGGCTGGCCAGCGAGGGCGTCAAGGTCTGTCGGCGTGAACACGCCTGCATGGCGAGCGATCCGGGGCTCGACAGAGGAATGGACGGCCTGTATCCAGGGATGCTCACCATCGACTGGATGGAAGGTCGTCCGCAGGATCTCCAACCGCGCAACGAGTGTCGTCCATGCTTCGGCGACGTCCGTGCTGAGCTTCGGCAGCCGATAGGCATGGTGGTGGAAGTAAAGCGTGCCTGCGCTAGCCAGCGTCTGTGCGATCATGCCAGCCTGCAGCGGCGTGCAAGGCAGTACCGAGCTGATCGTGTCTCGGCTAGAAAGCTTCCACGAGTTTACATCTACTGCAGATTGCAGACTCTTCGACCAAACCTGCAAAGTGTCAGGGTCATTGCGTTTAGAACCCCAAGACGCCTGTAGCTTCTCCGCCAGAGCAGATATGTAGGGAGTGCTCATGACATCGGCCACCGCGAGTGTGAAGCCTGCAGCTCGTAGCGACTTGACCAGGCGAATAGCCGTAATGGAGTCGATCCCAAGGCGATGAAAAGCTTTCCAGATCACATTGCCAGAAGGGCCACTTTGCTGTCAGTAACTAACACTCCGCTAGGGCTCTCCTGCAACGACGATACTTACAGGTAGTCTTAGTGATGTCGTCTGCCCTCATGCCGCAAAACTCGGCGATGTGTTTCCGGATTGTATTCTCCAGTTCGGTCCAGGTTCGGTAGCTGATGGCACCTTCTCGCTTGGCTCCCAAGGTCTGTAGCGTGCTAGCGTCTAGGCTCGTGTAGAAGTCGGCAAGGGCTCTATGGTCGGTTTTGTTGTTGTGCGTCAGCGGTAGCGCTCGACTGGTGATGATCCAGTGAGTGGGAATCATGTACGGGGCTAGACGCCGGATCGCTTTCTGCTCGAGGTAGGTGGATAGCTCGACAGCCTCGTCGTCTTGTCGTGCGGTGAGTCTGGCAGAGCCGTCGACTTTACCGGCTTGCGCCACGAAGGCAACCAACTGCTTTGCCCGCACGGAAGGATGCTTCAAAAATAGGACCTCAGCATTATCAATGCCCCTCTGTTCTGATAGCACTGACGACACTTCATCCAGCTCCATCCGCTGTCCATTGATTTTAACCTGCCGATCAGAGCCGAGCCTACCCAAGCATTCGACCGTCCCATCGTGCAGAAAGCGGCCAAGGTCGCCTGTCCTGTATACACGGCTTCCATCAGCTAGGAGAATGAACTTTTGCGCATTGAGGTCCTCTCGTCCGAAGTACTTGTCGGCAACCTGAGGGCCGCCCACGACAAGCTCACCGACAGCGCCCCGCGGCACGATTTCGGTCGATGCTTCTTCAAGCACGTACATCGACGACGCTGGGTACACCTGTCCGATCATGTTTCGAGTCGAGCCTTTCTGGATCTGTCCGAGCGTGTTGCCAATTGTTGCTTCGGTGGGTCCCCAGGCGTTGATGAGGATCCGGCCGGCATCGTTCCACTCCTCAATAACTCTAGAGTCGATGACATCGCCTCCGCTCATCAACCACTCCAGCTGGACATCATCGGGGTGGATGGTACCGGCCAGAGCTGCTGGAAGATCGGCGATGGTGATTCCGAGGTGCTTCATTGATGCAGCCAGGTCCTCGAGTAGGACCTGTTTTGGCGCTGTACCGATGCTGAAACCCAAGGACAGCGGCATACAAAGCTCAATAAGGGAGACATCAAACCCGATAGACGCGAGCTGCAAGAATCTCGAGGTCTTCTGGAAGGGCAGGATACGCTCCCAAGAATAGAGGGCAGCAGCCAAAGCCTTTTGGCTGATCTGGACAGCTTTAGGCTTCCCCGTTGAGCCTGAGGTGAACAGAAGGTAGCTTGCTGCGCTTAACGATGGCTCTGGGAGCGGGATTTTTCGAGAGGCCGGCGTCAAGAGAGCTGTGAGATCGAGTAGTTGGCAGTTGGATGCGGCCAAGGTCTTGGCAGTCTCTTTCGTAGTGATGGTAGGGCAATTGCCGACCGACTCAATCATGTATTCCAGCCTTTCCTCGGGCAGACTCGGGTCGAGCGGGAGGTAGGTTTTTCCAGCCTTCCATACCGCGAGAATGGCTGCGAACAGCTCGGGACCGTCTTTCGTCAGGTGTACCCCGACGAATTGATTCTCATTAAAAACGAGGTGTCCGGCAATGACGCCGCTCATGGCGTCGAGCTGAGAGTAAGACATGGTTGTCGGCTCTGTATCCAGTGACGTGGCGAACACGATTGCGAGGGCGTTCGGATCAGAGCTACAATGACTGCTAAAGCGAGATAGGAACGTCTCTTCGTTGCTGGTCGGAACGTAGCAATCCTTGTTGAGAACAGATAGTTGTGTCTCGTGCTGCGGCGTGCTGTCACCATGGAGGAATTTCGCCAACAGGGTATCATATTGGTCGAGCATGAGACGAGCTTGTTCCACGGGTATCCATTTGGTGTCGAAAACCAGATGCAGATGGATTGCATCGTCTGTTACGCTGACCTCCAGTGCCAAAGGGTAGTCTCTTTCCATGATGGTCGTGCCTGCGGTGAGCACACCAGGCTGGGATGAAGTTTCCGACCCCAGGTACGAAAAGAGAGCATCGATAGGTGCCCGGCCGAGATCGAGCCAGTTTATAAGTTGAGGCAACGAGACGTGTTGATACGGTAGAACTTCTTTGACCCTCGAGTGAGCGGCTCGCGCCAGGGCTTTCGATGAGCTGGCCCGCGCTTCCTGGAGACGGAAAGGCACCGTGGTTACACAAGGCCCATGGACCGCATCGATATCGTCAATAGGCAGACTTCGCCCAGATAGCACAAGCCCAAATGTCACGTCGTCTTCTCCGGCATATAAACCGAGCAAGCGAGCAAAGGCGCCAAGCATGGCGGCATGAACTGTGATGCTGCAAAATCGGGAGGCGGCTTCTAGCTGTGCATAGCTGATGGCAGATGTGATTGTGAGTTCAGACGCATGGCTCGCGCTGTTCTCTGGTCGTATGCCTGTGAGGTTCGGGATCCGAGTATGAGTGTACCCATTCAACAACCTCGTCCAGAAGGCTTTGGCCTCTTTCTCGGGCTGTGTATAGATCTGCCGGACCACAAGCGAGAACTGGGGACTCTGCTCGGCAAGTGGCCTTAACCTGGATTGCATTTGTAGCCTTTCAGATACCTCGCCGAGTAGCTTGTTGAGTGAGTCGCCGTCGTAAAGCGCGTGAGAGCAAGTGAGGGTCAAGATACGGAGCTTGCCGCCTTCACCCCACAGCTTCAATCTGAGGGCGGGCTGTATGTTGAAATTGGCAGCGATCTCTCGTGCGGTCCGCTCATGGAAAACCTGGAGACCGTCGGCTACAGGGGGGTCCTCTGAGCTAGCATCCCAGTTGAGAGCGTGGGACTCTGCAGCCAAAACCACTTGGACCCAGCGACGATCGATGTCCGCAAAGACAGTACGATAGATGTGATGCCGCGCAATGACCTCGGACCAAGCGCTATGTAATTGCTCCGAGCTGTAGTCCCCGCGAACATCAATGGCGATGGTTGTGATGTAGCGCGGCGTGCCACTATCTGCGGACACGGCTTGTGAGACCAATGCCTCCTGCATCGGGACGCAAGGGAGTGCCGTCTCCACTCTAACGCTGCTGTACTCCGGCATAGCTCGAGCCAGTGCAGTAAGCTTGTGGACGGTCGCATCGAAAGGGCCGTGGTCGCGAGGCATATCAGGCGTGGTCGCGTGCCCACTGTTCCTGATGATCGCTTCGATGGAGGGTTCGTCCAGAATGGAAGACGCAGATGCGTTGTAACCCATCTTACGCAACCTGTTGGCAAAGGTAACCACCGACAAACTGTCAAGGCCTGCCGTGATAAGGTCATCAGTGGGAGACAATGGCGTGATGGTGTCAAGTCGGATGGTATCGCTGAGAAGTCTAGCCACCTTGCTTTCTTCGTCAGTGAATTTCCGCTCCCCTCTGTTGCTCGCAGTTGAAAGTTCTTGAGGATCAATTGATCTGTAAAGATCTTTGAGAGTTTTTCGATCGATCTTGCCAGACAGAGGTGAAATGGGCAAGTAGCTGAGCGGCAGGATGAGGCTGGGAACCATATACTGCGGCAGTTTTGAACGCAGCGCCCTGCGCAGCTCTGCCGCCGTACGGCTTGCCTCGGCCGATTTTTGCACGAGGGACTCGTCAGTATGCGATCGGCTCCGTCGTCCATCACTGAAGAATGCAACGAGACGAGGGGCATCCTGAATTTGCGGGTGATCAGTCAAAATGGTAACAGTAGAAGCAGGCTTGCCGGTGAGTTCAACCAGGGTTTGCGCGAGCGCAGTGTCAACCTCGCCAAGCTCTAATCGGGCTCCTCGCACCTTGACTTGGGAAGCGTCCATGCGGCCGAGGTACTCCGCTTCGTCGCTGGGGTGAAGGCGGACGATATCGCCGGTCCGATAGATCCATTCGTTGTCGAACATGGTGAACGCCTGAAGCTCAGGTCGGTTCAGATAGCCTCTCGCCACTTGTAGGCCACCTATGCAAAGTTCGCCGGGCTCGCCCCTCATGCAAGGTACCAAGATGCCTTCGACCTCCTTTAGGACGAGATAGCGAGTGCCGGGGAACGGTGCTCCGATGTTATTCGGCCTAGACTGCTTACGTACCCGTGCAACCGAAGTACCGATCGAAGCCTC
Source organism: Tranzscheliella williamsii (assembly GCA_023212725.1). NCBI lineage: Eukaryota > Fungi > Basidiomycota > Ustilaginomycetes > Ustilaginales > Ustilaginaceae > Tranzscheliella > Tranzscheliella williamsii. The sequence continues at coordinate 170,458 of JALBYF010000015.1, forward strand.
GCTAGGGCCATACGCGTTCAAGACCACGGGCCGAGCTGCGTCCTCGGTGCCCCAAAGCTGACATAGGTCCTGTGTGAGAGCTTCGCCACCGATAATAAGTGCTCGCAAAGATGGCATCGAGTCGGGTCTGATGCGCTCTCCCTTGCTGAAGAAGAGCGAAGGTACCACACAAGCGTGCGTCACTTCGAGAGCCCGCATTGTCGCTCCAATGTCGTCGTGGACCAGGGCGCGGGGCCCTGTGACAATCGTGGCACCCACGCGCCAGGACAGGAAGATCTCCAGTAAATGGACATCAAAGGCCTCGGCAGATCGAGCGAGGAAGCGAGCTGGATGTTTGAAGGAGCCGGGGGCCTCTCTCTCGTAGGACAGGTGAAACGCTTCGATAGCTGCTGCCAGGTTTTGATAGGTGAGCAAACATCCTTTCGGCTTGCCCGTCGAGCCAGAAGTATAGATAATGAAGGCAACATCATCTGGCCGGACAGCAGGACTGTAGTGTTCCGGGGCGGGTCTTTGCATGGCTTCGTTGAACTCGTTTGAATCCACAAGGTATTTTTCTACACCAGGCTCGCCGACGTCCGACACAGTCGCGCCACTTGCAACAAGGATAGCTGCTGCGCTATCGGACAGAAGCGCTTTCTTTCTGTCGGCTGGCAGCGTCTCGTCGAGAGGCAAGTAAGTGTGACCCGCTTTCAATATCGCAAGCGGAACGGTGTAGCTCTCTAGGCTCCTCTCAAGACATACCGCGATGACCGAGTTTCGAGGGAGATGTTTGAACATAGATGTGATCCGATCGGCAGCATGATCAAGTTCTTCGTACGTCAATGATGCGCTTGCCTTTCGAAGTTCGGGCGATGTGGCCAGGTCATGGTAGATCTCCACCGCATTGGTGGTTTGCGCTCGATCACCACGGTAGATCATGTCAGCGATATTCTGCCGGGCAGCATCATGAACCATGGATGCACCGACGTCTCTCGAGCAAGAGATCAGGTTAAGGTTGTCAGCCCTCACGGGACCGCAGTCGTTGAGTGATCGGTCCAGACACCCGCGATGAAGGCAAATGTTGGTGAGATTCCGGCTGAACTGTTCGAGCATGAGCCGCCCAAATTCTTCACTGATTCGCGCCTTATGCCAGCTGAGACCCAGCCTGATGCTACCGTCGAGCTGAGGCAGCACTTCGACACCAAGAGTGTGCTCTGTCGCCACTCCGAGATCGGCAACCTTCTGCAGTCTGAAGGGTTTGTCTTCACTGTCTTCAACCTGTTGGGCAGGTTCTAGCACGAACACCGAGTGAAAAAGCGGTTCCCTTGCGGGCACAGCTAGCATTCTTCGAATAGCTCCGAGGTCCGTGTGCTGTGCTCCAACAATGGAGGTGTGGAATGCATCGATGTCCTTGATAAGCTGCTCGACTGTCTTCCCCGGCTTGGAAATGACAGGCACTGGGACAGTGGAAAGAACTGGGCCATAGACTTGGTCTAGCTCCGCTGAAGTAGTTCGTCCAGAGACAGAGTCTCCGAGAATAAGGTGTTGCGTGTCTAGGTACGCTGCCAAAACTTGCGCCCATGCCACCTGAATCAGAGGACGAGAGGATACAGCAATCTGTCGACACGCGGCTTCTACCTGAGACCAACGGATGCCAGCTTCGACGTAGCAGGTTTGGTGCATGTTCGCCTGTTCGGGCTTCATATCAGGTTGCGAGAGCCTGAGGAGCGGGAAGGGTATCGACTCGCCCTTCGGATAGAGCGCCAGCGCGTCGGACCAGGACTGCTCTCTCTGAGTAGCGTCTTCAAGCGTCAGAGGTAGAATATGCGCGAGCGCGGCAGAAAACTGGTATGAAGTCGGCGGTGCAACACGTGCATAAGCCGCCTCGACGTAATCCTCGAAGATACCAAGCGACCTGGCGTCGTATGTGCTGTGGTGTGCGACGAAGATGAGGAACTGGTCGCCCAGGTGCGAGGCCAGTATAAAGGCGAGAGGGGGCTGAGAGGAAAAAGGTTTCAATCCTGAAAGTGCGTTGGCGAGTTTGATGATGTCGGCTTCGATGTCGTTGCTCGGCTCGAGCTCGATACGGTGAATTGGTGCAATGGTCTGCTTCCAGACCACCTGAAGGAAGTGCAGCTGGAAGGGCCAGGTCTGCGTGGCTGTTGGCAGGTGGAGCGAGCCGACATCGATAAACGAGGTCCGGAGACTATCGAACGCATCCACGGCCTGCTGCAGCGCTTCAGTGAGCCTCTGTTCGTCGTAGCCGGATGGCAACCTGTACTGCCGGTGAATCCTGTACGATAGCGGATCACGCTGCGATTCAGCGAGCATGCCTTCTTGCAGGGGTGTGCACGGCAATATTTGAGCTAGCTGTTGCGACTCGCTGGACATGGCCTCGGCGACGGCGTGTCGGTAGTACTGATCTATTCTAGAAAGAGTTTCGGACGCTTTCGTGGCTTTTCCGTCGAGACTGGGGCTTTCTGTTTGTAGCCGTTGTCCGAGAGCAAGGAGAGTAGGGTATCTGGCTACGTCAAGGACGGACACGGGAAAGCCATCCTGTGTAACACGTTGTGAGAAGATCATCGCTCGGATAGAGTCTAGACCGACGCTGGTAAAAGGAGTCGTGCGTCCGATCTTTTCTGGAGCCACACTGCAGAGCTTTGCAAGCCATTTTCTTAAACAGTGCTCAGCTGCGGTGGTCTTGCCCTGTCTGAGGTCGCCATTCTCATCGCCGGCTAATATGTTCTCCCACTCCAGTGGGTCGAAGTTGGCAAGGACGTTCTTGAGCGCCACTCTGTCGATCTTGGCACTCGAGGTGCGCGGAAAGTGCGACAGAATGACAAAGAGATTCGGGAGCATGTAAGAGGGAAGATGTTCTTTGGCATGTAGCTGAAGTTCGCGAGCAACCTCTACGGCCTTTTTATCTGTACGCAGCAGCTCATCCTGTTCGCAAGGAAGCACGGAAAAGTTGATGATCTGTTGTTCGCCAGCAGAATTTGGCTTGGGGAAGGCCATTGTCTCGGAGTCCTTGATCAATCCATGGCTGTTCTTGATCGCTGCGTTGATCTCTAGAAGCTCGATTCGGATACCATTGATCTTGACTTGATCATCTATTCTCCCGAGGTATTCGAACTCCTGATTTGCAAGCTGCCGAACCAGGTCTCCGGTTCGATAAACCCGGCCGAGCTGAGGATGCACAAAGAACTTGTCCGCCGTCTTTACGGGGTCGCCAACGTAGCCGCGTGCAAGCTGCGGACCGCCCAAGACAAGCTCGCCAACAGCGCCTTTTATGACGATCTTATCAGACTTGTCAAGAGCGTGACAGGAAACAGTCGGAAGCGCAACGCCGATGTTGGGGGCCTTGACCAGATCGCCGTACGGCACGCGACGGTTCATTGCTATTAAGGTTGCTTCTGCAGGGCCGTAGAGATTGAGCAGGCAACAGTCTTTGCTCCATTCGTCTGCCACGACTTGGCTGAGCTTTTCACCGCCTGATATGACTACCCTGAGGCTTGGGATCTTGTGCCGTTCGGTCATGGCCATGACGGCAGGAGTGAGAAGAGTATGCGTAGGCCTGATGCTCTTGCCTACTTCTACAAGATCTTGTAGCAAGACATTACGAGGACAGGAACAAAGGGTGCCGCCGAGGCCCCAGGTGTAGAAGCAGTCCATAATTGAAAGGTCGAAGTTGTAAGCGGAATACTGGAGATATCGAATGCTGTTGGTTCCGGTTTTCTCTATCCCGTACGGAATGTACAGCCTAAGGGCACGCATTGCCTGTATAATGGCCAGGTGCTGAATGCCGACGCCCTTGGGAAGGCCGGTGGTGCCAGATGTCCAGATCATGCTGTGAGAGAAACGCAGTCGGGGTGGAAAGGTAAGGCGAGGGCCGGTGAGTGGTGTGATCGGTCCGCTCGCAAGCTATGCCTGCTTACTTACTAGGCGAGTTGTCGTATCGATCTCGAAGACCGGAGAACAGGTGGAAGCGTCAGCTTTTCTAGTTCGGTATCCAGCTGATCGAGACGGATGGCCGTCATTCCTCTGTGCTTGAGTTCGTCGCTTCGAAGGTCCTCTTCGAGCTGCTGTGAGATCAGATCATCATGAGTGAGAACGGTCTTAGCGCATGACTTAGCGAGCAAGGCGCGTCTTCTTGGCGCCGGCCAGTCAGTATCAATAGGACACCAGGCTGCTCCGGCCTTCAACACGCCGATCAAGGAGAGATAAGTTTCGGGACTCTTCTCGAGGTAAAGCGCGACAATATGGTCGCAGCCTGCGTCTGCGTTCGCCGAGCCGACGCCATGACTGAGCAAAAGCGTCTTGACTTTTTCTGCTCGTTGGTTCATTTCCGCATAGGTCCACTTGGCGGTAACCTTGTCTGCCAGGTCGAAGCGAAAGTCAAGTGCGAGAGCATTGGGCGTCGCTTCGGCGAAGTATTCAAACTCGCTTTCGAGCCGGTCGGGATGCCTGTCGTGCAGATACTCAGGTTCCGGGAGATGGACGTAGTCGAGGTTATCCGATGCACGAAGGTCCCAATCAAAACGGTCCAGAGAGAGTGCATGCCCGTCAGGTTGATGCAGGAACGATTGCAAAAGAGCAGCCACCTCTTGAAGCTGAAGACGAGCCGAGGACTCGGAATGAACAGAAGGCGCCGCCTTCATTTGAAGGATGAGACGGGCATCCAACACGTAAAAGCTCAGCGCCACAGATACTTCTTTCCTATCCCGCAGGTCGAGCAGCTGGAATCTTTGGCAAGATGCGCCATCTGGGGAGGAAACGAGAGCGGCATAGCCGTGGTCGAGGGTACTGGTGTCCTTTGTCTCTGATTGTCTTTGCTGTATCAGGCTTATCAAGTGGGATGGAGCAAAGGACTCGCTGCTTCGAGCTTGTTCAAAGTCCAGCTCAACCAACGAATCCGTACCATCTTCAGAGATCTGCAGGACTTCGATGTTGGACGCCTCATGCGAGCCGTAATGAAACAGTACGGCTGACCAAGCTGACAATACGGCCAGTGGAAGCTGGCCGTTGGCAAGTCTAGCGACAGCGTCGACTAGCAGGCTGGTGACCAGATCGACTGTTATGAATTGGCAGTGTTCGCCTAAGCGTGCGAAACCCGGACCTGATGTTCTGAGACCGGTGACGTCGGGAAAGGGCGCATGGGTTTTCTGAGATGGCATCTTGAGATGTTCTGCCGGCCGCTGGGTTAGCTTTGCCTGCAGGCAGTGTGTTGACCTTTTGTCAGACGAGTCAGTGTGTGGTTCTGAGGTTCCGCCTTATGCAACACGGTACGGGATCAGATTGGCAGGGACCGCGTATCCCTCGAGGCGGAAGGGTGAATTTTTCCGAGAGAACGAAGCGTAGAAGTTGGCGGCAAACGGAGTGAACTGACGCTTTCAGCTCACACCAAGACGGAAGGGATTGCTCTGAAGGGGAGCACAGCTGGTGTCATCACAGCTGGCCCTTTCTGGTTGTGATGGTTTAAGCCAGGTCGGCAAGATGGAGGCGCAGCGAACGCTCGCAGCTGTTACTTTGCGAGGCATTGGTCAACAGCCAATGGGAACGGGCTTTGGCCGGACGGTGTTCGGCATAATTGGCCGCTTTCTTCTGAGTGGGAATCTAACACCTATCCTCGTCCTTTAGACGACCAGAAGAATTTTGACTCCACACTGTGACTATGACAGTAGGTCCCGCTCGCCCTCACACGATCACGCTTAGCTTTCAAGTGTAGGTAGTAGATAAAAGCAGCACTTGGGACAGACCCGCGAAACAAGTGTGTGGATCGCTGAAACCGAAGCAAGTGCTTTTCTGCTGCGATGGGAAGCGGCCAACATAGAAGCAAATCATAAATGAATAGGAGGAAAACAAGAAAAAGGTGGGTGCCAGACCCAGGAGCGGACCTTACCCGACACGCGGGTCTGGAACCAATCACAATCGGAATTGACGCGAATCATCTGCAGAACCTAAAGCTAATTGAACCGTGGCCTTCATTTCGTCTGGCTGTTTGCTCGGTGCGGCAGAAGTTTCCGCGGTAAGACCGACGCTGCCTTTGCGCTGCGCGTCTAGAAGGGGAAGAGCTACAGTGAAGCGCGACGACAAATCCTATTCGCTGCCCTTCACTTTGCCACCTTTTAGGCTACGAACTCAACAGCTTGGCAACGTTTTTCCCTTCTCGACATAGTTGGTAGTTAGGAGGCAAAAAAGGGGAGAAGCGGAGGCTGAATTCTTGCTTAGCACACCGAGCTCCTTAGCTTTACTTTGATAGTCGCCTGTTCTACGTTAGCGCGAGATCAATGAGGCACTAACCACGGTGGGCAAACAATGTTCGCTACTAACCACGTCCGGGTGCATAACTGTGTTTGCTCTTGGCCCTCGATTCGCCATGCGAATGGAGTCCGCAAGAACAACCGCATGGCTTGGGGCAGGCACTAGCCGGAAAGCGGGTAGAGCCAGCGAGTGCAGACCAGGTCTTTCCACATGCCTACCTTCCACATGCTCGGTTCGGTAGCAAGACGTCGGAACAAGTCGGATAGGCGGTACGTCCAATGAAAGCAACCTAAGACAGCGCGAGCAGCCAGCGCGCGGCGACTTGGGCCAAGCGGGAGGGCCAGCGGAGCGACATCGCTTTCACCGCAGGGTTAGAGCTGATCTTATCAGATGAAGCACGAAATTCCTTGGCGGACCAGGCCACTCCCACGACCAACGCAAGGCCAAGTGCAAAGGGCGTAAGAAGCGAGCCTCGGCCTCACTGGTGCAGCTCTGTCATGCTCTCATTGGCGTTCAGCGATGACGGCACGGCGTTGCAGTGGCAGTGCATTCACAATTGGAACAAAAGCGAAATGCGTCATCGTGGACGCGAATGAGCGAGGGCAACTCGGCAGCGGCTGCCAGATGAGGGCATTTCCACATCCAGGCAAACTCGTAACTGGAGGCAGGTCTTCTGTCTGAAAATTTTATCAGATGGGCTCGATCTTATCCGATCTGATCGCCCCGCTCAGCGCGACCTCTGAGACCTGAGCGCAAGCCGTAATGAAATTCGGGGGTTTGCCTTTGCGCTCGTCCACGCGCTCTTTAGGCGGATTCCGGCTAGTCGTGTGTTCAGCGGCCTCGATGTGGTTGCTCATCATGCATTCACATTCATATTCACCTCCAGCCCCCTTCATGTACAGTAGCTTGTGAGCGCAGGGTAAATTTCTACCTGCTTTGTCTCGTCAGGTGCCTCTCCCTTTTCGAGAGTTCGTCCCAGCGTCCAAAGACTGTGACCGTACGTAGTGCCAAACCGAAATCAAGCTGCTATGGTACATGTCAACTCGCATTATGATTGTTGTCTGACTCTAGTGGCGCAGCCAGATGGCTGAGAGAATGCATTGCAGGCGACGGCAAAACGCTTGCAAGGTAGAGACGGTGGATTTGTTGGCGACTTGCCCGGCTGTGTGACATGCACGGGTAGTGGCAATAGAATCGGGCTTCATGCCCACTCCGAGAGTGGAGTGTTTCCTGCAACCAAGCGGTGGAGCACGCAGGGCCAGTTGCTACCGTCGCCATCTCGTTTACGTGCTCGGATCTGCCACTGAACTTTGTCAAGCGAGCAAGCGAGGGGCCGAGGTGGAATCGTGGCTTCGCTCTACCTCGAGCCTGCAGTCGAAGCGCTAAGCCTTGCAGGTCCCATTCCAACCTATCAGCATCGCTGTTGTAGCGAACCAGGCTCGAGCCCGCCGCTCTGTGATCCTTCGGACATGTCGGGTAGAGCATCTTCTCATTGGCCAACGCACAGCATAGCCAGGATCATGCTCCAGCGCAATGGATGATTCGAAGCTCTCGCTAAGCCGAGTGCATGAACCGATCCACGAGACAAAACCGCGCATTGCGACGATGGCTCCATGTCACCTGCGGCTCTGCTGTCCTCTGGCCATCTGCCTCGACCATCTGCCTCGAGTGGAGCAAGCTTTCCATTTCTTCTAGCGGCTGCTGTCCCTGCCGGCGCCCATGCCTATCACCGGAGCCAGCTAAGCCGACAAATTTTCTCCCGGTGAGATTTTTTATCAGATTAACGCTTCCCCTCTTCTCGGCCTGCACGAAGCGCCACTTGCCAACAGGCAAGCCAGAAAGCCAAAGTACGTAGCCAAAGCACGTACCTCCACGCTCTTGGCACCTCAGTTCTGCTTCTTGTTCCTTGTCTCTCGTTTCTTGGTTCTTATTGTATGTTTGCCATCTTCTTGTCTTCTGTCTCTTAAACCGCCCACTTCCCTTGGGCCCTTCTCGTTCAGACATACCATCTCCTTCATAAAAGATCAGTATACACTTCCTTCCATCTTCAGCAGGATCCGCCCTAGCATCAGCGTCCAACCTCACCACGCCTGTAACATCGCCACGATACATCACCTAGACGTAAGTACCTGCGTTCCGCGTCGTCTCCGTGTATCGGCGACCCTTCTCGCGTCTCTATATCGGTGTAAACAACTCTCCTTGGATCCTGAGCTTGTGCATGTGGATACTGTTCCTGGCGCACGTCCCTCGCTGCTTGGGCAACAACATCGTTGCGCCGCAGGTTCCAAGCTATCTTGGCCCGATGCGGCCCGATGGTCAACTACGGCACCATGCTAGTCAGCCCCTCTCTGTCCCCTCGCCAGACGGTAGAGAGCAGCATGGTACCTGCGGGTACGCCTGGGTAGTAAGCCTGTTGGAAGACTGCCTCTGTGGATGCCAGCGATCCCCAGAACGTAGGGGTGCATACCTGCACCGCCAACCTGTTGTTGCCTTCTGTGTTGATGTTGCGGGTTGACTGCTTCTACACCTGACACGATCGGGGCGACATCGGGACGGGACTGTCGATCGCGCGGCCAAAGTCGTATGAGTCACGGCTACACTCATTGTCACAGGCACGGTCGGTACTGCCGCCGCACTAGCCGCAGAAGCATGCATCGATCACACTGGGGGCAGCCGTGTAATGGCGAAAGCGCTCAAACTCGATCGCTGATATGCTTCGACGCTTTACGCACTCGACCTTCCTCTCTTCTACAGGCTGCAAAACGACACGCAGCGACACTCATAGCTGCCTCCCACCTGCAACAGCCGATCATGGTAAGTTGGCGGTACAGTAGACCGGAGCAGCCCGGTGCGGCATCGTGACTGCGTACATCTTTGCACTGCTGCATTGCGATCTGAGAGGACCGACGAAGCTTCCAGATGTGCATCTGCACTGCCGCGTAAGGTCTATTCGGCCTAACTCTATGCAGACGTACACCGATCCTGCATTTCGAGCACTACAGCGGCTTCGGAGCGTATGGCAAAGCTAGCATCAGATTCAGAGCTAGCATCAGATTCAGATCTAGAGCTTGATACTTTCGATCCTTGTCGGAAGCAACCTTACGCGCACGAAGAACTACGGTTTGCGTTTCTGGATGGGTCGAGTTGCTGCTGCTGATCGGCCATAAAAGCGCTTCATGAGGAACTGCCGACGTGCCTCACTCCCACACTGGGACATGACCTGGATGTCTCTGCAGAGGACCCATTATGTCGGTCTCTGGCCCGGGCCTTTTTCGGCTCCTCCTGCTAGCCCACCTGATCTTGGTCACCATTAATGCGAGCGGCAACAGCCAATCAGAAACGCGCTATTGCAAAGCGTTTTTGGTTTGGCTTGTCAGCCTTACGCCTCATTCCAACGCTGACATAACCTCCGCCGTCTCACTCGCACTCACAATGCGAATGAGCAGTCAGTGACGTTTCTACGTCAGGCGAGGGGCATGGCCATGTTCAGAGCATGTCTACAGGGGTCTTCATGCAGGCAACGCATCTGCTCTTCTTTTTCGTTGCGCTCTCCACACGATGCGTTGAGTCAGCTTGTTTGAACAGCCGGTCGGTTGTCGGTCAGCCGGTCGGTCTTGGCCAGGCCAGATGTTTGCTACCTGAGCAGCAAGCTGGCTTGCTCCGACTCTATTCATGCTTTGCAATGCCTTCACGCTCTCTCTGAACGCTTCTCTGCCGGAGTCAGCTTCGCCGCATCCGCTTCGCCTCTCGCCACGCATTGCTGTGGTTGGATCGTGAATCATCTCTGCGTGTGGTCCGCTTCTCCACCCCTTTCGAGCACACTCCCACCAACGCTGCATCTCAGTGTGTCGTGCGACCTTGGCCACCGCTCGTATACCATCACGTCGGTCATTGACAATCGAGCTCGCCACTGTGCCAGGCAACCCCACCCCTCAACCTGACCCAGCTTCGTTTCGCATAGCTAAGAGCTCACCGAGGGTAGCCGCCTGCGACCGCATCAGCATTAGCCAGTTACCGCTCCTTGTTTTCTCTGGAAGCGGTGGTTCCAGCTAGCCTCGTTCCTTTTCTCCAAAGTCCTCGGCGCCTTCTGTCACGCTTCTGCTCCTCTGCTTCCGGTCTGCACCAGTGCTGCTCTCCTTGGGTCGCTTGCGTTCTGACACATCATCGACTTCATCCTCAACCCTTGCGTTTCGCCTCGTAGGTCGCTTCTTCTAGCCAAGCTGCCTCGTGCTCATCACTGGCCGATATGACTGCTGTAAGTTCTCGTAGCCCTTCCTCCCAGTGGGACGCCATCGACTGCAAAGGGTCTGACAACAGATTTTGCTCCCCTTTGTCGCTCTGCCTGATGACAGATCGACGCATCGCAGGTGCCAATCGTCAAGGATGAGATCTTTGACTTGCTTGGCGTAGGATATGGTCCTGCCCATATGGCGCTCTCGATTGCTCTGCGCGAGTCATCGGAAGCCAACGAGTCGAACTTCAAGGCGTACTTCCTCGAGCGACGAAGCTACTTTGCATGGCATCCGGCGCTACTGCTTCCGGGCTCACAGCTGCAGGTTTCTCCACTGAAGGACCTTGTCTCTTTGCGAGACCCCACTTCCACCTATAGCTTCTTCAACTATCTGCATTCCCACGGGCGACTGGCCCACTACATCAACAAGGAGCAAAAGGTTCCGAGCCGTCGTGAATGGACCTCCTACCTTGCCTGGATCGCCAGACGCATGAACGACGTCGTCTCTTACGGCCAGGACGTGCTGGCGATCGAGCCCTTGACGCTCGTCAATGTGCCGGACGCCAAGTCAGACACGGTCACCGCTCGACTTATCGACGGCAGCACCTCGGATCCTCTTTGTCTCTACCGCCTCCTTGTGCGAGAGAACGGCAGTAAGGACGTAACCATCCGGTATGCTCGGAACATTTCTGTAGCCGTTGGTGGCGTACCCAAACTACCTCCCGCGTTCCAGACGCCATACCATGAGCAGACGCAGACTGCCTCGAGCGGCAAGCCTTCCCGCATCGTACACTCTGGTACCTTTGTCCCTTCCATGGAGCCTCTGGAACCTTGTCTGCATCGGGCGGCATCGAAGCGGGTCGAACGCATCGGCAACGCTGTAGACGATGCAGCTCGCCTCCGTATCGCTGTTATCGGCGCTGGCCAATCCTCGACCGAGATGTTCATGAATCTACATCAGCGCTTCCCAACCGCCATCGTCACGATGATATTCCGAGCTTCCGCCCTGGTGCCGTCCGATGACACCGGCTTCATCAACTCCGCCGCCTTTGACCCGGACCGCACCGATGAGTTCTGGATGGCTAGCGAGAAACAGCGCAAGCAGTGGCTGCGCGAATTCAAGCGGACAAACTACTCGGTTGTCCGCACCGATCTGCTCAACGAGCTTCACGACACCATGTACGACAAGTACGAAGTCCAGCTGCCTGTGGAGCTGCAAGATCCTTCGGAAAAGTATGCCGGACGCATAGAGTTGCGCCGATGCACCGAGGTGGACCATGTGCAAGTGGTGGACGCGGAAGATTTCGAGTCGGCTGGTGTCGAATTGACTCTTCGAGACAAGCTTCACAACGAAAGGATCGACAAGGTCCTATTCGATGCTGTCTTTGTCGGCACCGGCTTTATCCGGAGTCCTGCCATGATGCCTTTCTTGGCACCTCTGAAGCCCTTCTATCCGATCCTGGACTCGGCCTGGAACAGTCGAGATACGAGTAGCGAAGAGGACGAAGTGGCGCGGCTCGTCAATGATGAGGACGATGATGTGCTCGAGCGAGCACGCGAAGGCCTCCGAGGCATTACGCGAGACTATCGCTTGGTGCAGGAAGCTGCTATGCGTTCGGCTCCCCGCAGCGGCAAGTCTTCGCCGGGCACGGGTAGTGACGCCTCGTCGACGTCGTCGCAGCAGACGTTAGCTAGCGAAGGCGACCTGGTAGATGCATCCATGCCTGAGCCGTCCCTGTACGTCCTAGGCGGGAACGAGGCGACGCACGGGCTTTCTGACAGCCTGCTGTCCATCTGCGCCCACCGAGCCGGCGAGCTGACCACTTCGCTGATTCAGCATCTCCCGCGCGCACGCCGATGCACCGGCCCGGCCACGTCCGAGGCCGTCCACGCCGCGAGCGCTAAGCCCGCATCGACAGATCTGGCCCCCTCGCTGGCCGCCTTCACCTCGCTCAAGATCGCCTCGGCCGTGCCAAAGACCGTCTCGACCGACAACGAGCTTGGTCTGCCCACCACCATGTAGACACGGCTACTGCCTGCCTCTGCCGCTCCTGAAACCTAATCATCTCGCCCGTCCGCCGCCTTACCTACTTTCCTTCCGACGTACATACCCTCCCGGGCTAGCATCCAAGAGCGCATATAGCTCGCTAGTTTCTCGCTTTAGACACCACAACCGCACCCGCCACCGCCACAGGGCTCTGGACCTTTTGTTCATTACTACTACAAAGCTGTACAAATACAAACCCTAACTATAGTTCTCTGGTCCCACGGATGGATGGTGGGCTGGGCCTGAAGGTGGCATGGGACCGGTGTGAGGGGGTTCGGTGAGCTGCGTGCGCGTGGCTGGGGGATGGTTTTCAGTCGGAGTCATCGGCGAGTTGGACGCGATCGAGGTGGGAGGGGGTGTCGTCTTCGGCGAGGCCATGCTGGATGCGGAGTTGGGTGCGGGCGTCGAGTTTGCGCTGGTGGGCGGCGTTGCGCTTCTGGATGATTTTGGTGGCGGCGTTGAAGAGGCCTGTGGTCTGGGCGCCGCAGGCGAAGCACTTGGGCGTGCGGGCGTAGCGGCGGAGGGCGCAGGCGGAGCAGAAGTAGTGGCCGCAGCGCGTTACCACGGGGTCTGTGAACGGTTGGCGGCACAGCAGGCAGGCGAAGGGGACCTCGTCGTCCGAGTCGCCGCCCTCGGCGTCCGACAGCACGTCCTCGCGCCGCTTGCCCGCGTTCGGAAGCGCCTCCAGCTGCCATCCGGCAAGATAGTCGGAGCGGTCGTGCATGAACTTGCACGTGTCGCCAAACCCGCAGTAGCCGGTCTCCTTGTAGTCCTTGCAAACATCGGGCTGGTAGTCCATCAGCGTCACAGACCGCACCGTGGTCTGCTGCTTGATCGGCCCGCGCGCCTTCATCTTTGACGACGAGCCGTCGTCGCGCGTAGGCACAAACGACGCGTAGCTCTTCGCTCCGCGGTAGACACCGTCCTGATTCGACGGCTGCGCATCCGCGCGCGCGCTCTCGCGACGGTCATGACCATCGTCAACTTCCAGGTCCCAGTCGCTGTGCTTGGTCGCATCCGCCTTGTTCCTCTCCGTCCTCGTTGCTGCAGTCGCATCGGCTTCGACAAGCAGCTCAGCGTCGTCTGCCTCGTGATCGCTGTCGCCCCCTCGTCTAAGCTTCTTGTATGCCGAGCCCGTCGACTGGAGGAGCGGATTGGGACCTTGGCGCTTCTTCTTGACAATCACAGCCGAAGCTGACTCGCCGTCACTGTCGGAATCCACCATCCTTTTACCGCCAGTTTCGAACTTTGAGAGTCTCAACGGTGCCGTAGACGAGCCGGTTGCGGGCGCGGCAGAGACATCGCTTATTGACGCTGCAGCGCCACGCTTCTTCTTGAAGAGTACAGGCCCAGACGCCGTGTTCGGGTCGCCGACCATGCCGAACGAGGGTCTTGCTGATGTAAAGCGAGTGATGGCAAGTGGCAACAAGTATCGACAGGCAGACCGCTTCCAAGGAGCCAAGGTTGGCTGAGCCGCATCCTCGGCTGTCGGATATAAAAATTACAGTCGAGTGTGGTGGGTGGTGTTAGATCTGTTTTGGCCATCTCTTCCCAGCCATGAGTCGTGCGAGTCACAGTGAATGCTGGTTTTTCACTTTTATGGTCTTATTTCTGGTTGGATTTTGCATGCTTTTTTGTGCTATTTTCGACCCGATTATGGACTTGATTAGGCGGTGACTCGTGGATTTTTGGTGTAAGAGCGCAGATCAGAAGAAGAAAAAACTCGAGGAAAATGACGCGATGCTCCTTGCCTCCTGACTGCTAGGAGGGGAAGTCACCCTTCTACACCTCGACTCGCTGTCCCTCGAGTCCTTTTCTTTCTCTCGTCTCCATCTTCGTGCTGGCTCGCTCGTGGACGGGACAATTTCTGCTTACGTCCTACCCCAAGGCAAGCGGAAAAGAAAAGAGCCTATCTGAATCCCTGTTCATCCGACAGTTGTCTTTTAACACCTGTGTTGTGCTCAGTCGTCTGTGTCCGCTTTGCCATGTTGACGCTCGTTGGCTCTTCGCTTCTCCACCCCTCCAAGCGCAATCAGCTGCTTGAGAGGGTCAACGCCAGGGTAGATGGACGAGTCGCCACGATCGACGCCCTTTATGTTCACTACGTCAATCCAACGTCGAGCGTAGCCGCAGCTGTGCTCTCAGACTCCGCCAACGCAGAACGCAACGTGCTCGACAGCCTCCTCGTATATGGTGACAATGTGGATCTACCTGGTACGCGACAGGCAGTGCAGTCGGCTCTCGCCACCGGCGGCGTGGAGAACGCGGCCGGCACTACAGTCCTTTTTGTGCTTCCCCGACCAGGCAGCATCTCCCCCTGGTCGAGCAAAGCTACGGACATTGCTCGAATGTGTACCTTGAAAGATCACGTCGCGCGCATTGAAAGAGGCATCGCCTTCGTCATCAAGGCAGCTCTGGGTGTCCCCGCTCTGGCTCAAGCCGATATTGGCAAGGTTCAGGACCTGCTGCACGATCGGATGACCCAATTCATTGCCGCTATGCCGCCCAGTGCCGAGGCGCTCTTCCACAAAGCTCAGCCTGCCCCTTTGAAAGAAGTCGACCTGCTGGGCAAAGACGGCACCTTCGATCGTGATGCTGCCAAGCAGCGTCTCGTCGATGCCAACAACGAGCTTGGTCTCGCTTTGGCCAACGATGAGATTGACTACCTTGTAGACGCTTTCGTTGCTGGCCAGAACCAGGGCCAAGGTGCGCTGCGACGCAACCCCACTGATGTCGAGCTGTTCATGTTCGCCCAGGTCAATTCGGAGCACTGCCGCCACAAGATCTTCAATGCGGACTGGACCATTGACGGCAAGCCGATGCCTAACACCCTCTTTGGCATGATCCGCAACACGCACAAGCTTCATCCTCGGCACACTATCAGCGCTTATTCAGACAATGCTGCAGTCATTGAGGGGTACGAAGCCACGCGGTTCGCAGCCTCTCCCATGGACGAGCTGAGTGTCTATCAGGGCATGAAGGAGCCTATGCCTTTCCTCGCTAAGGTCGAAACCCATAACCATCCCACCGCCGTCTCGCCTTACCCTGGCGCAGCGACCGGCTCGGGAGGAGAAATTCGAGACGAAGGCGCCGTTGGCAGAGGATCCAAGCCCAAGGCTGGCCTCGTCGGTTTCATGACCAGCAATCTGCTTCTCGAAGGCGACGGGCGACAGCCCTGGGAAGAAGACTTTGGTAAACCTGGACATATCTCAAGCGCCTTTGATATCATGATCGAGGGTCCTTTGGGAAGTTCCGCCTTCAACAATGAGTTTGGCCGACCTGGTCTCAGTGGGTTCTGGAGGACCTGGTCCGAGCGCGTGCCTGTCGAGGGAGGAGCCGATGAAGTGCGAGGCTATCACAAGCCCATCATGCTTGCTGGAGGCCTAGGAAACGTTAGGCCGAAGAACGCTCTCAAATCCCGAATCACACCGGACGCTGCCATCATCGTTCTTGGCGGTCCTGGCATGCTCATCGGCCTAGGCGGCGGTGCCGCGTCTTCTATGGCTAGCGGGAGCTCTTCCCGAGCCGCTCTAGACTTTGCCTCGGTGCAGCGAGAGAATCCAGAGATGCAGCGACGATGCCAGCAGGTCATCGACGCCTGTACTGCCTTGAGCGATGCGCCTGGTGCTATCGAGGGTACTATCGGCCACGGCAATCCGATCCAGAGCATTCATGACGTGGGAGCCGGTGGACTAAGCAACGCTCTGCCTGAACTGGTCCATGATGCTGGTCTTGGCGCACGTTTCGAGATCCGAGATGTCCTCGTTGACGATCCCTCCATGAGTCCCATGGAGATCTGGTGCAACGAGTCGCAAGAACGCTATGTCCTTGCTGTCGGTGCCGAGGACCTCCCACGTTTCGAGGCCATCGCCAAGCGCGAGCGGTGCCCCTACTCTATCGTCGGTCGTGCCACTGTCGAACAAGAACTCGTCGTCACCGATCGACTGCTCAAAGGCACTCCCATCCACCTCCCCATGCCTGTTCTATTCGGCAAACCTCCCAAGATTGCCCGTCAGGCGCAGAGCAAGCAGCCTCCACGACGCCCGTTCGACACCACGCTGGCTACCTACCTGCCCCAGATAAAGGGAGATCCCGTCAAACTGTTCGCCGAAGCCGTCGACCGCGTCCTACATCTGCCGACCGTGGCGTCCAAGAGTTTCCTCATCACCATCGGCGATCGAAGCGTCAGCGGTCTCGTGGCTCGAGATCAAATGGTCGGGCCATATCAGGTTCCTGTTGCCGATGTCGCCGTCACTCGGACCTCTTACGGCTTCGATGAAAGTGTTGTCGGCGAAGCGGTTGCTTCGGGCGAGCGGACTCCGCTCGCCTTGCTGAACGCTGCCGCGTCGGGTCGAATGGCCGTTGCGGAGGCGTTGACCAACATTGCTGCCTCTAGCATTCAGAGCTTGGAACGCATCAAGCTTTCCGCCAACTGGATGTGCGCAGCGGGCCACTCTGACGAAGGCGTTCGTCTCTACGAGGCGGTCCAGGCTGTCGGACTTGACTTATGCCCAAAGCTCGGGCTTGCCATCCCAGTTGGCAAGGATTCCATGTCGATGAAGATGGCTTGGGAGACCGCGCAAGGCGAGAAGAAGGAGGTCACTGCACCCCTGTCCCTCACTGTGACAGCCTTTGGCCCCGTCGATGACATCAACCGAACCTGGACGCCGCAGTTGCGGACCGACATCAGTGAGTCCGTACTCCTCTTTGTGGACTTGGCCGCCGGAAAGCAGCGCATGGGCGGTTCCTGCGTCGCCCAGGTCTTCAGAGAACTTGGCCACGAAGCGCCCGACGTCGAAAATGCAACCGTACTCAAGGGCTTCTTCGAAGCCTGTTATACGCTCAAACAGCTGCGTGTACAAAAGCGCGACGAGGGCAGCCTGGTCCTCGCCTACCATGACCGGTCTGATGGCGGGTTGATCACGACTATCATGGAGATGTGTTTTGCTGGTCACTGTGGTGCCGAGATCTTCCTGGATGCTCTGGATTCCGACTTTAAGGACCCCATCGCGGCACTTTTCAACGAGGAGCTGGGTGCCGTTCTTCAGGTCCGGGCTGGCGATGTGAAGGCCGTTTCCGCAGTCCTGACCGCTGCCGGTGTGCCGTCCAACCAGCTCCATGTTGTCGGCCGCGTCACGCCCCATTCACAAACCATCAACGTGATCGCCCAGTCTCAGTCTTTGATGTCAGCGAGCCGGGCGACATTACAAAAGGCGTGGGCCGAGACCTCGTTCCGCATGCAAAACCTCCGGGACAACCCCGAGACCGCCGCTTCCGAGTACGCCCTCATCACAGACGAAGAGAGCTCTGCTGCTGCTCTCAAGTACGATCTCAAGTACAACCCCAGGGACGACATTCTTGGAACCGCCGTTCTCGGCGAGGCGCTCGACAGCCGGCCCAAAGTAGCAATCTTGAGGGAACAGGGTGTTAACGGGCAAATCGAGATGGCTTGGGCTTTCACCCGGGCCGGCTTCTGCGCGGTGGATGTGCACATGTCGGATTTGGTGGAAGGCCGCATCACTCTGGACCGCTTTGTCGGTCTCGCAGCGTGTGGAGGCTTCTCGTTCGGCGACGTTCTGGGTGCTGGCAGCGGCTGGGCCAAGTCGATCTTGCTCAATCCGAGCGTGAAAGAGCAGTTCGTCCAGTTCTTCCAGAAGCGCACCGACACGTTTGCGCTGGGTGTGTGCAATGGATGCCAGCTCTTCTCGCAGCTCGGCGTGGCGGGGCTGATCCCCGAGGCGGAACATTGGCCGCTCTTCAAGGCGAACGAGTCGGGCCGGTTCGAAGCCCGCCTGTCTACGGTTGAGATCACGCAGGATGCAGCCAAGTCGATTTTCCTCGCCGACATGGCGGGCTCTGTGTTGCCTGCGGTCATCGCGCATGGCGAAGGCCGAGCGGCGTTCCGCCAGCCCGGCGATCTGGAGCACTGCCAGAAGGCCGGCCAGGTGGCAATGAAGTACGTCGACCAGCGTTACCCCATCAACCCGAACGGCAGCCCGGAAGGCATCACCGCTCTCACCGCTGCGGGCGGCAGAGTGCTCGCCCTCATGCCGCATCCCGAGCGCGGCGTCGCCCTCTCGAGCATGAGCTGGGCCCCCACCGCCGCCTACTCGGTCCAGAACGGATGGAAGGGCAAGGGGCCCTGGTTCCGCATGTTTGAGAACGCCAGGAAATGGGTCGATTCACACAACTAGCGCTTCGGTAACCCGCCGTGGACGGAAGCCGTCGCGCCGACTGATTGTATATACTTTTCATCATTTTTACGATACAAGGATTGCAGCCTAAATGTCTGCTGCAGAAAGCATGCACGAGACGAGGCGCTGCCTCGGGCCATAGACACAGCAGCAGGCTCAAGGAGGCAGTGCGATGCAGGCGGCGGACGGGTGCAGCGCGGCGATGCGCGTCAATCATCATCGTCACTGTGTCGAGCGGCGGCCGATGTCGCCGGTAGGTTGTATGTTTGTCTGCTGGCCAGCTTGCCGTCGGCGGGGATGAGGGCACGGTACCTGTCCAGGATGTCGCGCACGGCGTGCTCCTCGCCGCGGCGCCAGTCCTGGTCGAGGTCGATCCGGACCAAGTTGGCGACCAGCGTCCCGGCGCGGTAGACCAGCACCGTGGGGAGCACTTCGAGCGTCTCTGGGTCGAATTCGTCATACTCGTCGTCTTGGTCGTCTTGCTCGTCGTCCTGCGCGCCCGCACGCTCGACGTTGCTTCCCAGGCGCGCCGACAAGCTGCTTTTGCCAAAGCTGATCGCAGCCGCTTGCACCTGCAAGAACTTGGTCCTTGGGTAGAGCCGCGCGAGCGAGCTCAACGAGTGTGTCAGCGTGTTGCACTCCGCAACCGCCTTGGAGTAGATGTGGATGACGATGGGGACCCTTGGATCTTCGTTGTCGATCGCCGAGACGTAGCCTCTCTCGTCGACCTCACGCAGGTGTCCGAACCACCGGTCTGCCTGACTACCGTGAATGGATAACCTCGCAGCCGCCGCTGACCGGTCAGGCTGTGCCTCTCCCGAGATCATGGCTTGGCTCCGGGCTGCATTGAAGGACTTGAGCTCGGCGATGCGCATCTCTCTCCTCTTCTCCTTGGCACGTAGGTCCGCTATGGCTTCTTTGCTGACACCGCCGCTGCGCTCCTGGTCCTCATCATCACTGTCCATATTCTCGCGCCGGATCTGCTGCTCGAGCTCGCGCCTTTCCCGGGCCTGTTGTTGCGACCATGTTTCCGACGAGAGTGCTAGGCCTTCCATGCGTTTGTTCGTCGCGTGTACGGCAGCGGACCGCGCCACGCTTTGCTGTTGAGCCTGCATCTGCCGGTCGCGGATGACCCCCTTGGGCCCGGTGTGCGTCGCCCCCGCCCCGCCGCGCGCCGCCGTCTTGGAGGCCAGAAGTCCCTTGGTCCCGCCACCAGCTCTATTGGCGGCAGGCCGCTCCGAGGATGGACCTTGCCCGACCTCATCATGCTCGTCATTGTCATACAGCCCGTCGTCGCCATCGTCTCCCGCCACAGAAAGGTCGGAGCCCAGCTCATCATCGGTGTTCACCGGCGAGCGCTCTGTCGAGCCTCTCCGGTCCTCGCGGTAGGATGGCGTGGGGTGTGCATCGACGCCATGCAAAATAGCCTGCTCGACAGCGGCGCCACCACTGGACATGCTGGTCGAAGGCCGAAAGCAGGAAAGCTGCTCCGCACTTCTATGGTTTGCTCCCTGTTTCGGAGACAGATGTCAGGGAGCAGAGATGGCACAGGTCTTCAATCGCAAGTATACTGCAAAAGGAGAAGAGGCTCGCACGGATCTACCAAACAATCATGAATTCAATTCTGTGATTCCGGACCGGAACATGCATGCGTGTCACTTTGCAACCGCTCCATTTAACGGTGCACATCTGTATATATCCCTGGAAGGGCAATCCTTGACAGATTCACATTGATGGCTTGTCTGCTCCTAGTGCACATACGGTCTTTGTTATATGGACTTTTACTATTTTCTTTCTATGGTACAAATGATGCGGATGGTGTATGTACTGGGGGGATGCTAACTGGGAACGGAGAGATGCAGGTCATGTCAAGCTTTGGGCGGGAAGGCGGGCCGCAGACGGATTCGATCTGTCTGCTGACGAAAAGGAGAGGTGAGCCTGGATACCGGCACATGTCGGTGCTATGAAGTTCTCTCTACCGAAATGGCCAGACGAGAAGAGCCATCTTCGGACAGGGCCCATAATGCTGTCCGCAGAGCGGAAAAGTAAGCACCGGATAGGAGAAGCGATGAGGCATGACAGCGATCCTTGTCGTGTAGTGGATTGTTTTTGGTTTGGGCCGATTTTTTGCAGAGTCAACAGTGCGAGCGGTGTCGAAGGGGGTGCTTCATCACCACTCAAATTCACCGTTGCACTTGGCAAAAAGGTAGTCGCGACCGTCAATGGAAGCGACGCCGTCCTTCAGCACGCACTTCCATTTGTTCTTGACTCTCTGCACCTTGTCGTACAGGCAAAGTACCATGTCGTCGTTGTCTCCATCAGCGCCCCCGTCAGCGTCTTCGTCATCCGAGTCATCTAGATCGCTGCCGATTTCGTCGTCATCGCTGATCCGCTTTCGCTTCTCCCCTGTCAAGGCGTCAGCCTCTTCCTCTTTTCTCGTTCCCTCACGTTCTGCCTTGTTGTCATTGCCATCCACAGCAGTCGTTACGTCGGTGGATGCTTCGCCACGGGCTACCTTGGCCTTATGCTGACCGTTGCGATCATCCTGGCTCTTTTGGTCATTGTCACCGTTCACATTTTCCTGCTTGACCTCTGACTTCGGCTCTTGCTTTTTTGCGGAACGCGATTTAGGCGGAGGCAGTGCTGGAGCACCTTCGAATTCCGCCACTTGAGTGCCTACAATCTTAGCTTCCCAAGACTATGCAGTCAAGTAAATAGCCGAGGCAAAGCGTCAGTAGGACTAACCGAGAGGATCCTCCAATACCTCAAGATAGGGGAAAGACCTACCCTTTGTAACTCCTCAAGCACTTCCTTTTCGATGCCCATGTCCTCAAAGTCTTGCCGAACATTGTTGATCACATCATCGATGATGCCGCGATATACTTGGGACTGTGGATGACCATGGACGAGTTAGTGAGCGGTGATGAACGATTTCATTTCGGCGTCGGAACGCTCACTTACAACCACCTTGTTGCTCATCTTTCTGCAGTGTGCTGGGCGGAGTAAACTCCCCGTCACCCAAGCGTATATACGTTGTAAGAACGACTTCACTGAGAGTCTCGCAATGATCGCAGGCCACACAGACAACGTAAGCGCAGAGAACGGCTAGCAGAGTGGGACACGTTAGGCGGTGCGTTTTTGCCTGCGCTTGTTGCCAGAGATGAGGTGCTTAGCAGCAGAGTAGCTGGACGCTCGAGTCTAGTCCTCGTAGCAAGATGATCAAACAACAACGGCCAGGCTGTCCATCATCAATTCAAACTGACTTAACCGTCGTCAAATAGCACAAGGTAGAGCTTGTGGTCTGAGATGGCAAATGTTCGTCGAGTCGGATCACTGGCAGAAGAGCCCGCGGAGAGAGGAGTGGATGGTGGTTAAAAGCGTAGATGCTTATATACTGCCCTGTAGATGAGAGATTGCGCGAACTCAGCCACCCGATCCCAAGACCGTATTTCAGTATCCCGTACGGGTAACCGATCACCTTATATCGGCTCGTACACGTCGCGTCGCGAAACGCTAATCTACTATAACGGCGCTTGAATTCGTAAGAAGGTAATTGAGCTTTGGAATACGAGCCAGCTTATAAACCTTACGGCGCGGCTCTCGGTTTGTATTCTGTTGGGTCGGACGAGAGATGCGCCAAAGTCAAAATGTTGAATGGGGAAATGGCGTGAATTTATGGACGCTCGTGGGTGGAGTTGGGTGGTTGGGTGGCTTTTGGCTTGGATTGAAGCTTCCAGATTGCGTCCGACCTCGCACTGGGCATCCTCAGCGGTACATCTGCGGATGCGGCAGCTGTAACGGCAATTCCCAGGGTCTCTGCCGCTCCTGACTTGGCGTTTGACTTCCATCGTCATCCCGGTACCGCACTCATCAGCTTCAACACAACATTACAGGTATCCGCGGCATCTGCCTGTGCACAAGCCCCACCTTGACCGCATCTTCCTACGTCAATTCTACACCCTCCCGCTCGTGATCTATCCTCTCCGCCCCATCCGCTACGCAAGATGTCTGGCGCTGAGAAAAAGTCCAAGGAATCGCAACTCGGCTCACAGAAGTTCAACGTGAACGATGTCGTACTGGCCAAGATCCGCGGATTCCCTGCCTGGCCAGGCATCGTCATGGACGACGCCAATGTGCCTTCGGCGGTCCTTAGCGAAAGACCCGCTATCAAGCATCGCGACCTCTACACCATACGATTCTTCCCTGCGGCCGATTAGTGAGTAGATGATCCTTTCCAGCTGCATTGGTATCTCCCCTCTCTCTCGCGTCTCCTCCTTTGCAGACCTCGAGGAGCTGACCTCGCTCTCGACTTCCTTATCGCCTTGTTTAGTCACTGGGCTTTCTCCAAAGATCTCGACCTCTTGTCCGAGGAGAAGATCGACCAGTTTCTGTCCAATCCCAGTCGGAAGAAGGGTGACCTTCGGCAGGCATACGAGATTGCCAAGGACCCAACGTCGTGGAACGAAGAGCAGAACGAGATCGTGAGGAATTACGAGAAATCTCTCCAGGAAGCCGCTGAGGAGGAGGAAGAGAACCAGGATCAGCTGGAAGAGGAA
The DNA here is from genome assembly GCA_023212725.1 of Tranzscheliella williamsii. Lineage (NCBI taxonomy): Eukaryota > Fungi > Basidiomycota > Ustilaginomycetes > Ustilaginales > Ustilaginaceae > Tranzscheliella > Tranzscheliella williamsii. The sequence goes on from JALBYF010000015.1 coordinate 193,726, forward strand.
AACGGAGCGGATGAGGATGATGAAGAGGGCTCCAATAAGAAGAGAAAGCGGGCGTCCGAGAGCGGAAAGGTACGAGAAAGTGCCGACAAGAGGAAGAAGAGCAAGGTAGCCGACGCAGCCAAATCCAAGCCGTCAGAAAAGCCAAGCAGCAAGGGACAGCCAATCAACGGGGAAGACAAGTCCGACGAATCGCTCGACCCTGAAACGAGGAAGGTGAAGGAGTGGCGTCATAAGATCCAGAAATCCTTCTTGGGTAAAGAAGGCGTGATACATGCCGACGAGATGCCTGCCGCCGACAGTACCTTCAAGACGGTAGAAGAGTTTGAGGGAATGACGCCGGAGCAACTCCGAACGACAAAGATCGGCAAAGTGATGAAGCGTGTCATGCAGCTCGCGTCGATTCCGCGCGATGACGAGTTTCACTTCAAGGAGCGAGCAGAGAAGCTGTGCGCAAAGTGGGGTGCCATCATGTCAGCAGGCGAACCATCCGCGAAAGAGGCTAGCGAGCCGGCGGAGGGTGGCAGCGAGCCTCCTAAGCAGAACGGCACCTCGGCCGCAAAGAATGAAACAGACGAGCCCAATGTCGATCCGGATGCCTCGATCAACTCTGTCGACGCAAAACCATCCGAATCCTGATGCGGGTAACCCTCACATGACCTGGCTAGCGGTGGATTCCGTTGACGGCGGACGTTCAACATTGTACTTTTGCTTCTACTCTGGACTGCTCTGCTAAGGCCGGCTCCCAACCACTTTAGCTATCGGCCAGCGTTTTCCTTGGACCACATGTCCTCGTCCGCTTCTCTTTTCTATATCTTCCCGAGCTTTCTCGCCCGACATGTAGCAACAGCCTCCGTCTCTGTACCTCGCGCTATCTCGCCTCCAACTATTTCGTTAACTCGATCGACATGTTTATCAAGCGAGAGTCCGCCTGGCACCTGCGGCACTTGAACAGTTCTGCGGCCTCGATTGGACCTCTCAACTCCTACTCGTACGAAGTAGACCTGTGGCGTATTGACCGAACTCGATTCTCAAATTGCATTGCTGGCGCTGAAGGGTATATCTGTTGCAAAGAGGGGCTGAGACTGCTGTCCATTGAGGCTGGACTGGAGAGTGGTCGTGAGATGGGCTGGGGCGTAGTGGTAGCAATGAAGCTGAAGATGGTGACGCATGGCGATGGCGGAGACAGGGTGCGCATTAGAGCATGGGTCGTTGGGCCGAATCAGTGCTGCTGCTAGTCGGTGACAAGAAGCTTGTTGTCGAGCGGACAGATGCTGAAGACTTTTTGACCCGCCTCTCCACGTCCTGCAAGTGTGCGTTCCAGGAACCTGTCAAGGCCACGATGCGAGAGGAAACGTAGGTCGAAGGCCCCGTAATCTGTTTGCGCAGGACGCGTTCAAAGTTGGATTTGAGCTCATGGTCTAAGCCTGATGCGAGCCTGTCCCAGTCCTGGCGGAACTGCTTCCTATACTTGTTGAATTGGCCCTGTAACCTCCATCCTGCCACGGTCAAGGTGAGCAGCCCGAGGCCAAAGGCGGTGCTGGGCTCCAGAGCCAACGCGGTGGCAGAGGCATCGAGGGTTAAGGAGGACCCGAGCACGCTGGCAGAACCGAGGCCAGCAGTCGTGACGACAGCTATAGCCGATGTAGTCAGTGCGAGCGTCCGGGACTTGGCGGCCAGGACATCAATAGGACCACCCTGCTCTAAGAGTTGCGCACGTCGGCGCTGGATCGGCTCCATCAAAGTCGAAGGCTCGATCGTTCTCAGTTGCGATGAGCGATAGGCATCAGCCTCATTCGTCAATAGTACTGCATCCTTGACAACACTGTCGGTGATGGAGCCGAGAGATTTGACCGATTTGCGCAAGGTCTCTAGCAGATGGTCTGCCGTTCGAACCTCGTGCAACTGGAGTTGTGACAACCTTCCGGACTCGTAAGCCAGATCCGATTCGAGCGACTTGGCGAAGCCAGCACAGGCGGACTCGAGCTCCGCCCGGACATCATCCACTTTCCATATGATCTTCCACCATTGTAGATGCTTGTCAAAGGTCCGTTCTAGACTGTCGCCGGTCTCTTGTAATGCTTCGTCTACGGCGCTCATCGAGCCCGGAGAGGCGGGGCGCCATACCTTGATGCTGTCGTTGGTCAGCTGCCCGGTATATGCGGATGAAGGGGGCCAAATACGCTCAAGCGACTGCTGTACCGTCTTGTCGTCGCGGTCCGACGCCTCCAGAGCCGATGACCTTATATCTTGCAGCTGAGTTCGGAAGGAGCGAACCATGGCTTCTGCATCGTCTGCGCAATGCTGGAGCAGGTAAGAAGACGACTGGACGAGAAGAGCATCAGAGCCAACTCGCGCTTCAAGGCTTTGGAGCAGACTTATGACAGCCCCAACGTTAGATTGGCGATACCGTGAGCTGAACTCATCCCAATGTAAAGAAGATGAAGCTGTCATTGCTGACGGCGATGATATAGGACTGTCGGGCGAAAGCGCCTGCCGCAAAGAATGGTGGGCAGATGCCGCATCGCGTACGGTAACCATTGTCATCGAAGATGCGAGCAGATCGGTCGCTGCCGCCCCCGTCTCCATCTCTAGGCCTCGAAGAACTTGTGCATTCTCAAGGCCCAAGATACGGTTGACAACAAGGTGAGTATGTGGTTTTGCGCTGAATCGAGCAATGAGGTCGTGTACAACGGATCTTGGTTTGTCGAAGTAACCTGGTTCTCGGAGCGAACGGCTGAGCGCATAGTCATCGGTGACGAAGAAAATGGCTTGACTGCTGTACAGAGTATCAAGTGTCATCTCGGAGTAGGTTGGATCCGCCAGTAGCGTCAGCTCCAGGTTGGACTGTTGGAGCCAAGGGCGGTCTAGGGTAAATACCCAGGGGTCAAGTTCCTGAGAGCTGCCTGGCGCATATCTGATGGAGACCGGCTGAGATGGTGAAGCTTCGGCCAGCTGGCGAGAGAGTGCCTGAATCTCTTCGCCGACACCCGAGCCAATATCACGGAGCGGTTCCTCGAGCATTGCGGTAACGAGCTGGAGCAATTGACTGGCAGACCGTCCGACGAGAACCACGCGGTTGCACGAGGTTGCGAAAGTCGATCGTTGTGCATGTCGTGACAACCGCTGTGTTGCGTCATGGAGCCTGCGGGCCCAGTCGATAGTAAGTACATCTTTGCTCGTGGATGCAAATGCGTGAAAAACATGCTGTGTCACCCCCAGTTGCTCCGTAGCCGAATGAGGTTGCCGATCCTCTGCGCTGTGATCGGCATGTACTGCTTGGCGATCGACGGCGCTGAACTGGAAGTTTCTGCTCGCTCGGCCAAATGCTGCAGAGCCACTAGATGGTGGGGCATGTGTGGCCGACTGCAAGGTGCAAGAAGTAAGGTGTGCCAGCTGCTTTCGACTGCCGGACATGCGACCAGCGAGCGGGCAGAGCCTTACGCCCAGCCTTGCACCGACCGTCGGAAACGACATTATCGACGAGACGCCCCCACCTCTCGTAGACGTTGCGTGCCGGCGGACGGGAACTGCGGTGACAACGCTACCAAATGCCAGAAAGAAAGGCAGAAAGTAAGATAGAAGCAACGCAAGCAAACAGGTAGGGGTGATGGCAAGACAAGAGAGCCTATCATGTCTGGTGAGTATGACACAGAGCCCACCTCTAGCTTGACTTTCTAAGTATTTGAGGCGATAGAGAAACGCTACTACTTGAAATAGGTAGCTTCGGCACCGAAAATATATTGGTTTGTAGCAAGCAGATTGCGATTTGCAGATTTTCAGTAGGGCAGAGGGCCCTCTCAACTACAATCACAATCGCAGTAGTTAGTAGTCATATGTACTTTGGGGTCGCATCCTCTTTCCTCTTGCCCACTACCATCTCCATTGTGCGTCGCTCGTTTCAAGGGCGATACAAACACAGCGTCCCCGACAATAGTGACCACTGCTGAGCTCACCACCTCTCGCCCAAGCGCCGGCCTCTTTCTATCCTTCCTGACGCTTTCCTTCTTTCACCTTGATGATCCTCTAACCTATGTACAAGCATACTTGACAAGTACGCCTCCGCTCCAGGGTGTTCTGCTGAGTTGTTACATCCACACATCTGACGAAGGAGGCTGGGTGCTCTGGTTTCTTCCTACAGCCTGTACTCCTTTGGCTGCTGATGCTTGCCTCAATGTCTAATGAGGATCGCAAGCGCTCGCTTGTCCACACCTCGGAGGACAGCCCCCGAAAGCGCCTGCATTCCGACGATCCGCCGACGAAACCCACTGCCGTCGCTACAGATGACGTCGATGATGATTCAGAAGCTCTTCATCCGGCATACGCTGGACTCGAATCGTATAGGAAGGAGGCTATCTACCGAAAACTCCTTGAAGCTCGCAGAAAACTTCAAAGAACAGAAAGGAAGGCCAAGTCGTTCCAAGACAATCTTTCCTTGTCTGAGAGGAGGGGCGCTGTCTTGGAACGCTTTTGGGATGTTCTTCTGTCGGACATCTCCACGCGCTTAGGACTTCGCGATCTGGACCCCTTACAGTCGTCCGATTCTCTTCAAACCAGATCCGATACCGATGCCTTGGAAAGGCAGCTTGAGAGACAGTCCTCTGCCTTGAAACACTCGTTGCCCGGGCAGACAGACAATCTGAACACCACTGAACTTGAGCAGAAATGCCATGACCTCGCTGATGAAGCGTCCAAGTACAAGCAAGAACTTTTTCTAACACAGTCCAAACTTCAGAGAGCCGAAGACTCTCTTTCTCACGCCCTAGAGAAGCTTTCGCAGGTCGAACATGACTACGTCCGGTACCAAAGCAACCTTTTGCGAGCAGCCGAGGGCAACAGCGCTCCAGCTCATACTGTCTCGGCGATCGCTCCCGAAGCCATTCCAGCCACCGACTCTGCTGAAAGCCTTCCAATCAAGAAGGAGTCTCCAGGTCCGTCTGACTTGACACCAGCTCAGGATAGCTCAGAGGCCCTGCAGCGAGCTGTGGAAGACTTGGAGCGGGCGCAACAGGACCTCGATATGACACGGAGGGAGAGCGATGCGAGGTATGCCGAGATCCAGACTTTGCACGAGGAGCTTAAAGCTACTAAGATAAGGCTTCACGAGCTTCAACTGCAACTTAATGAGCTACCAGAAGAGCTCCTCGTCAAATCTGCTGCGTATCGAGAGCTAAAGGTGACGTTACAACATAGCCAGTACGAGCTGCGCACCACGCTAGAGTCTGTGCAGACACTCGAGACAGAAAACGCAACTCTGCGGGAAGAACGGAACGCTTTCCAGCAGGCGACAGAGGCAGAAGCGGAAACACGGGTAGATGAGCTCGAAAAGCTCGTCAAGGCGAAGGACGCCGATGTAACGCGCTTGCGAAGCCAGAGGGACGAACTCAACGCGGAATTGTCGGAACGTCGCTCACGGGAGCAGGTCAAGTTTACCCAAATCGAAGAGATGAAGGCGCTTCTGAACAGTAAGGAGGAGCGGCTGATGGTCCTCAACAGTCAGGTCCGTCGCTTGCGCTTAGTTACCGCCGCACTTCGAGGCGAAAAGGCGGCCGTAACTGCGCTGTCGCAGGCCAACTCTGACGAAGAGCAGCTAGAACAGCTGGGCAGTATAGCCAAGCAAGCGCAGGCACAAGTGGCAGAACTCGAGCAACGCCTTGCTTCCTTGGACGAGGCGCAAGCGAACCAAGCTAACGGCATTAAAGAAGAGGCTGGCAGCGAAGCAGAGCTAAGAGCCGAAGTGGACAGGTTAAAACTGGCACTGCAGGCAGCTGAGGCGTCGTGTAGCGCTGTGGACGATGAGCTTGAAAAGATCAGTGCCGCCTACGCCGATCTAGAGAAGCAGGCATCCATCAAGGTGACGGATATAAGCCGTATGGAGGAGAAGACGCTGCGATTGGTTACCGAGAAATCCAAGGCAGACAACAAGTACTTTTCAACGATGCGGGCCAAGGACAACTTGGATGCCGAACTGCGCGCTAAGGAGAAGGTAACCGAACGGCAGAGCAAGGTAATCGAGAGGCTAACAGAGAACGAGAGAGGGTTTGCTGCTCAGCTCAGCCTGCACGAAAAGGAAGTGACAGCTTTCCGCAGAATGATCGACGCGCACAGCAAGAAGATTGACGCTCTGCAGAGGGATCTCGACTTGGCGGAAGGACGTCTGGCAGAGGCGGCCCGAGCCAAGAGCGCCATGGTCGAATCAACCAAGGAGCTGATCAGCACCGCGACAGAAGACAAGGATCAACGGAAACGGGCAGAGGAGAGAATCATGCGCCTGGAAAAGGATCTGGAAACCGCGCGGCGGCAGATGGCCAAGGCGGCCGCATCGGCGGCGAAAACCAAGGGCCGTCGCGAGTCGGAAGCCACAGACGGCAGCGAAAAGGACTTCCTCAATGCGCTGCTGCAATGCTCTTCGTGCAAAGAACGATACCGCAACCGGATCTTGACCAAGTGTTACCACACTTTCTGTGCGGTCTGCATCGACACGCGCGTCCATACCCGACAGCGAAAATGTCCTCACTGCGGACTGGCCTTCGCTGTCAGCGACGTGCAACCGCTATACCTGCAATAAAGGCGGATCGGCCCGTCCTGCGCAACCGCCCGTTCTCCCCATTGCCGCTTGTATTTTTAGTCGGTATTCATGGCGTCTGACATGATGACAATCGAGCTCATCAGTCTCAGTCGACTCCACCCTCACCGCTTACGCTGGTTGCCACAGAAGGAGGCTTATAGAATATCTGTTGAGGTTCGCGTCGCTATAGTACAAATTGAGGAGACGGAATCATCAGGCCTGTACCCTCCGTTCGTGGACTAGCAAAGGCGCAATACGGAAGTCAAAAAGCAGAGGTCAGCACTGTCTGTCTGGATGGAGGGAGGACAGGTGAAAGAAGCGGAACCAAACGTACTGTTGTAGTGGAGCAGCTTTTCAATGAGGTCGACGTGGGTGAGCACCATCCTGCGACAGCAATAACGCTTGAGGTCAAGCTCAGTAAGCGCTTCCCCTTCAGTCCGGCCGTCGAGTAAGAGGGCGAGGTATGCGTTCCACTTGTCGCCGATGACCTTGCCGCAAGAGAAGCAGCGAATAGGAATAATCTGCACCACGAGAGAGCGAAAACTTATCGTCAGTGGCGACCCATGCAGGAGCGGCCGAGCGGACAATACGCACCATGGCGACTGAACAACAGCTCTACGAGCGATCGAAGAGTTGGTGGTAGCAAGCAAGACAAGACCGGGCCGGGCTGGCTAGTGTGTGTAGCGTTTGTAGGCCTTGAAGCGTGTCTGGTGTGACAGGTCAAGCCCGTTTTTTCCTTCAGAGCAGCAACAGCACCGCAAAAGATACCGAGGTCGCCTCTCGGTTGCACGCTAGGATTACAGGTGGCGGTGGCAAGGGTATATGGGAAGTGGTGAGGTGATGAAGAAGGGCCCAAGTCGGCTAAGCAAGCTTCGAGCATAGTAAAGTATCCTTTAACATTCGCAAAATTTGGCTCCTGTTGCGGTTCCGAGTGTGGCTACAAAGTAGGGTGACGTGATCGACCTCTTCTCGCGCGAGACAACGTCGCGTATCTATTCGCGGTGGGGTGAAATGACAGAAGGCCGGACGTGGCAAGAAGGATCTATACTAATAAGGGAGGATGTTGTATTGCGGTCGCGTCTGCGCTACTTCAAAGCTGAGGTGTTGTACTCTACACAGGATCCAATCACAGCGAGAAGCGCCCAATCTTCTTGATGCCATCCAATACAACGTCCGAAGTAAGCCTCCAGGTCACCGACCGAGCCTTTGCCTAAACCCAAGCTGGTCCAAACCCCCGCACCCCCATCCACCTCACCGCTCAGCAGACGTCAGGTTCGACTGCTATCTCTCCCGTTCCTTCTTCCTACCTGCTCACCCGACATTCGGACGTTGACACCCACCTCAAGGCATCTCGACCGTTCCTCCCACATCAACCCTCGTCTGTCGTGCGGCTCTGGATCCCCGCCGTCGATTGCAAATATGAGCGGCTGTACGTTGATGTCGATGACACTAGCAGCTGGCATCTTCTATGTGCTTTGCTAGAGAACTGACTGTAACATCACTTCCTCTCTTGACTTGGCTCGTTGTTAACAGTCCGATTTCTGTCGCTCGTGCGACCTTTCATGTCGGTGCTGCCGGAGGTATCGGCACCGGAACGAAAGGGTAGGTAGGACAACATAGTGTTCCCTGACATGGGCCGGATGCTGACCACACGTCTCTGCTGATCCGCGTTTTCCTCTCAGTCCCCTTCGAGAGCCGAGTGATGTGGACGGCCATCGTGCTGGCTATCTTCCTAGTCTCGTCTCAGATTCCCCTCTATGGTATCGTCTCCAGTGACAGCTCCGATCCGCTCTACTGGATGCGAGTCATTCTCGCTTCGAACCGTGGCACGCTCATGGAGCTGGGTATCTCTCCCATCGTCACCTCTGGCATGATCATGCAGCTCCTCGCAGGTGCCAACCTTGTCGAGGTCGACTTCAGCCTTAAGGAGGACCGTGCACTCTTCGGCGGTGCCCAGAAGCTCTTTGCCCTCATCATCTCCCTCGGTCAGGCTACTGTCTACGTTCTTACCGGTCTTTACGGCCAGCCCAAGGATCTCGGTGCCGGCGTCTGTCTTCTTCTTATCCTGCAGCTCGTTGTCGCCGGCCTTATCGTCATTCTCCTCGATGAGCTCCTCCAGAAGGGCTATGGCCTCGGCTCCGGTATTTCACTGTTCATTGCGACCAACATCTGCGAGTCTATCGTCTGGAAAGCGTTCTCTCCTACCACTGTCAACACTGGCCGTGGTCCTGAGTTCGAGGGCGCTCTTGTTGCTCTGTTCCACCTGCTTTTTACTTGGAACGACAAGTCTCGAGCGCTCAAGGAGGCTTTGTACCGAGACCGCTTGCCCAACGTCATGAACCTCATTGCAACCCTTGTCATCTTCCTCGTTGTCATCTACCTGCAGGGCTTCCGCATCGAGATTCCCGTCAAGTCGAATCGATTCCGAGGTCAGCGAGGTACCTACCCCGTCAAGCTCTTCTACACCTCCAACATGCCCATCATGCTCGAATCGGCGCTCACCTCCAACGTTTTCATCATCAGCCAAATGCTTGCGTCTCGATTCCCTTCGAACCTCTTTGTCAAGCTTCTCGGCGTTTGGGAGCCCCTGGAAGACAGCATGCAGCTGCACGCCGTCGGCGGTGTCGCTTACTACATGTCTCCCCCTCACAACTTCAAGGAGATCGCTTCTGACCCCATCCATACGGCCGTCTATATCGCCTTCACTCTTACCGCCTGCGCTCTCTTTTCCAAGACCTGGATCGAAGTGTCCGGCTCGGGACCCCGTGAGGTGGCCAAGCAGCTCAAGGACAACCAGATGGTCATGGCGGGCCACCGAGACGCCTCCATGTACAAGGAACTGAAGCGGGTCATCCCCACGGCTGCCGCTTTCGGTGGTGCCACGATCGGTGCTCTGTCGGTTTGCGCCGACCTGATGGGCGCCCTCGGCTCCGGAACGGGTATTCTTCTCGCCGTCACCATCATTTACTCCTACTTTGAGATCGGTATGCGCGAGGCAGGTGGCCCCGAGATGGCCGCTATGGGTGATCTTTTCGGTTAACCTGGGAGCGCTAAGCCCGCTTCGAAGCCGCTCTGCTGCCCCTAAAACACAACCAAAATCACCACGCATGCCGCACACCCCTCACAACATCCAACCTCCATCTCACCCTACTTCCGCACACCTTTCGATCCAAACCTACAGCCACCACAACCTTTTGTAGATATGACGCCGTTTCAAGGCCTTACAAACAGTACCTCGAAGCCTTACAAACAGTACCTACAAAGCCTTACCAACAGTACCTAGTGGTGAGCCGTCACGGACAAGTCAAACCCAAACCGGCTGCAGGATGCTGCATATGTGTCTTGTGATACTGCTGTGTAGGCGCCTATGCGGTGCAACCTACAAGCTTTTGGGTGTAGGTACATGGTCTGTATGTTGTCATACAACGACGATTCTCAGTCAGACCACGATCTGAGAATGGCGTGGTGGGGAAGGAGGAATAGATCGTGCTTGATGCATAAGTGTATCGAGCGAAACAGTGCGATGAACGAAGGAAACGCTGCGCGCGAGCACAAGTAGGTGGTGAAGAAAGAATGCCAAAAATGCCAGAAGAGAAACGCAGGTTCGTCGAATCCGTGAGCGATTCGCTTAGAATCGGAGAGGAGTGAAGAACCACTTGTTCTTGCCAGTGAGGTATTTCTCCTCGAAAATGGCCTTGATCTGCTTCTTGGCGTCCTCTCGTTGCGAAGGCTCCTTGAAGGTGTCCTGGGAAACAGCACCCTTAAGGCCCTCAAGCTCGAGCGCGTATCGAGTGGGCATGAGGTGGTTGTAGGAGATGACCTTGACGAAAGGCTTAACCTTGCTTCGCTTGGCAATCTTCTTGGCCCCCATTCGCTTGGTCACCTTCTGAGGGTATCGCTCGATACCGGCGGCAACGATGAAGGGGAACGACTTGTCCTTGGAGCCGTCATCGAACTGCTTGATGACGACGACCTGTGATGAAACATCCGGAAAAGATGAGCAAGTTAGCCTTCCCATGCTCTACAGCGTATCCTCGCGTCTTCTAGCCCCCACGACTAAGCTAAACCCATCCCAGCAGTTTTACTGCCACTTCCGCAGCGTAAACAGAGCGACCGCAGACCCTTGTTTGCCACGCTCATGCTTCCCCCACTACTGCCCCGGGATAGTCAAAACGGCTGCGTTTAACCCAACAGTGTTGTGAACCTGTCCGATGTCGCGCGACCCGCCGTCTAGAGCTACCAACCGATCAGTTATGAAGCCATGACGCCTTCGCGTCAGGTCTACATTCTCTAGCACTCCGCCAATCCATCCTAGTTTCGGTCCAATGACTCGCGATTGTATCCATGCTTACGGCCCCCATCGACCCATCCGTCGCTGCTGACAGACACTGACGTCTGATGTCGTCGTGTTGCATGCTTAGGTGGCTATAAGATCCATCGGAGCAAGATACTAACCTTCTTACCGGCGTGTCGACCGGACAGGACGACGGCAACCTTTCCTGGCTGTTGACGGACGACAGAGAAGGATATGGAGATCTACGTTAGTAACTGCTTTGCTTCGCGCTTAGACAAATGAACGGGAGCAGCCGGCCCAACAGGATAGCAATCCTGAGCAGGGTAAAAGGTTGGGCAGGCATGCTCGTGCTATGTGAAGGCCAGGATCGGCACACGTCGTTATCGCCGAGGTTGGCCAAATGGTGAACCTACCTTGTAGATCTTGGGCATGATGACGAATATTGATCTTGATGGAGGTTGGTGGTGACAAGAGGTTAGCTCCGACCATGCTGTGATTCTTCGTGACCCCCCGCCCAAGTCGCTTGCGGACTGGCAGGCGCTGCCACTCATCCCTCGACTCGCTCTGCGAAGCTTGTCCCCATCTCAGGCCGACTGCAGCGACTCGTTCGTTCAGCAACGCACCTCAGGCTATCGCACGTGACCTAAACAGAACATGCAAAAATTCCCACGAAGCTTGTCGCGCTTCTCGAAACGCCTTTCCCGCTGTTTCTTTAAAAGTACTGCCACACCTTTGGATCGGGGGCGCCGGCACCGAATACCAGCAGTCGCACAAAATAATTTCCTCTGTCGAAATCGTGATTTCGATGGTAACTACAAATTCAGGTATGGAAAGCAAAGTGATAGAGCTGCAATACAAGCTAAGGCTAGACTGCGTCCAAACCTTGAGCCCTACTACTGTTAGCAGGCAGCAAGCGCAGCAATCTTGCGCTGGCGATGCCAAACCGATCCATCGACCAGCACTGTGGCCAAACTCTTCTCCTCACCATCAAGATCCGCCCCCCTTGAACAGTAGGTATCTATCAACCGTGGTTCTTTCTATCGACTGCGTTGCATCGGCTTGTCGACTCTCAGCACCCGGCATTGCCAGCATCACCAGCACTCTGCCTGGCTCGACTTCCGGTATAACAGCCATCAGCAGGGTAAGGGCAGTGGCGGAGAACCACTATCAGAATTGTGTGTCTACTCAAGTGCAACGAACCAGAAGCGCTTCTTTGTCGTCATCCCAATTTTTGTCTTTGCTTGTTCAGCAAAGCGTTCAGGCTCGTTCACTACCTTTTATCAGGCTCGCGGCGCCGATCTTGCCGAAGGCATGCCATGGTAGCGCCAGTCTTCTGGCGCAGACAGTCCGCATTGATTGCTTCGTTCGACCGAGCAGGGCACGACGACTAGAGGGAATGGAGGGCGGAAAATTTTCTGTTCCGATTGTATCACCATGGGAGGCACTTTCTTACCACTATCCACTCTGTCTATCCATCTTCACTTTCAGGTAATACAAGATGGCCAAGCCTCGTGGACTCAACACAGCCCGAAAGCAGGTTGCGACCCGTCGAGACAACCGATGGGTAAGTAGACGACCACATTGGCAGCATTGCCCCGGCGAGTCGGTATCATGGCAGGCTGGAGGCGGGCTGCTGTTCTTCACACCCTTTCTCCAAGCTGCCGTTCGTGTCGTGTCAGAGTGTAACAACACCGCTTATGCAATACGTGCGGCGGCCTTGGATATAGTGTCCCGCTCCAGCCTGTCTTACTCATCTCATCCGCACTCGCCGCGGGATGGCATGGCATCATCATTGCTCACACTTTTCCCACCTCCCCATGTTCACTTTCGCAGGCCGACGCTCACTTCAAGAAGCGTGCTCTCGGCAACTTCTACAAGACCTCGCCCACCGCTGGTTCTTCCCAGGCCAAGGGCATCGTTCTTGAGAAGATCGGCGTCGAGGCGAAGCAGCCCAACTCTGCCATCCGAAAGTGTGTCCGAGTCCAGCTCATCAAGAACGGCAAGAAGGTCTCCGCCTTCGTTCCCAACGATGGCTGTCTCAACTTTGTCGACGAGAACGACGAGGTCCTCATCTCCGGTTTCGGGTGCGTACTCCTCCGCCCTCATCAGTACTGTACCCCCTTTTTGCTGACTTTTCTTTGAACTTTCTCCTTTCTTCCCTCCGACTCTCCCCCCCCCCCTCGCTCTCGACGCCGTTACTCTCGTGCGATAGCCGTAAAAATAAGGCGAAAGGAGATATCCCAGGCGTACGCTTCAAGGTCGTCAAGGTCTCTGGCGTTGGCTTGCTTGCTTTGTTCAAGGGCAAGAAGGAGAAGCCTCGATCGTAGAGATATGGTGGGAGTCCATTATTTCCGATCTGGGTTCGCGCAACTTCGGGATCCAAAAAACGCATTTTTTCGCGTCGCAACCCGTCACTAATCGGTGATCTCCCTTTGCGCCTCGGTCCGTCCTGCAGCCACGTTGGAAGACTCGAGGCGTGTCTTTGTATCATGAGAATGTTATTACCCGCCGCGACCTTGCGGTGTTGTATCTGCAAGTCTGTCGACGTTGTGTTGGGTCTGGACTGTATAGCCGTCTCTCTATATGCCACTGCAGTGGCGATCGGTTGGAAGTATGTGGCAATAATGATGGGCATCTATAGTTGACGTGCGGCATCCTTACTTCAATCAACCTGGTGCGAGGCAAACGCTTCACGCTTCCGAGCTATGTATTCGACTGGGGAAGGAGTGCAGAGTCCTGTGGCCCTGCGCTTGACTCTTGTACCATCTGAGTAGAACACAGGATGTCGTCGGCGTCGCCATAGCAGCGACGCCTTCGCTTGTTTACGTTTCGTAACCCAATCCCACCTGCTGTTGTCGTGCGATACGGAACACTACCTTCATGTAGTGGTTTTGTATGGTTCTTGTGTATTCTATCTACATAGGAACAGAAGAGCGACGAGTCTTACATAGGCCTTGACCAAGGAGAAATGGATGATGGTGAATCAGCCGATCTTTTCTAAGGCATCGCCGATATAACGTGGATGAGCACCAACTATTGTCGCTCTAACAAGCGTTCATTTCACCGAAATTTGCTAGGCCCTATTCTATAAATAGTTAGCTGCAGTCTGAGGCAAGATGATGCGGGGACTATCGGCCGATACTGAAAGTGGAAGACAGAACCAAGGCCACTTTCGAAGCGAGAGGTGACATGACGTACGCCCATCTCATCCCCTTTGACAACCCAGACTTCACCGTGCGACAACCACAAATTGAGTGGACCTTGAATCCTGAACATGGCCAGAATCCGGAACAGCTGTAGTCTGGCGCCAACACAAGTTGAGCTCGGCTGCAGTCTCTTGACATACAAGTAGGCCATGGGATGATGAAGGCGTCTACGGGCGAGAAGAAGACAACATGCGCGCGAAACCGACATGAAGGCGTATTTCTGCTCACGACTATTGCTTGCCTGATTGTGAATATACGTGTGCGGATGTAATTGAGCTAAAGCCGCCTAGAAACGCGCACCTCCTGTTACGGAGTGTTTCCAGAGCCACTCACTGGAAGCACGATTGGGTGCGTAGAAACGCGTTTGCAGATGTCCTCAATTGCTAGTGAATAGTGCCCGGCAGGTTGAGGTAGTAATTGGTGTACAGTTAGTATTTGCAGTTGTTGTCCGCGCTGCGTAATGCGGCTATGCGGCGTCGGCCATCAGACGCACGATCCACCCCCTCTCTCGTCTTTCAGCAGAGTACACTCCATACATCGCTGCCAACGGAACCTGAACCAGCACTCTGTCCCGAACGCTACTACCCGGACTACGACTTTTTCTTTCTTTCGTCTCAACACCATCGACCTGCCCTGCCACCCCACTCGTCCTCTCGTTGATCACACTCGAGAGCAACCGCTGAGAGCATCCGCTGAGAGCATCCTCTGCGAACATCCGCTGAGTCAGCTGTTCGTCCGGCTGTTCGGACACGCATCCGCGGCAATCATTTCCGTGGTGTTAGGCAAGGGTTGCGCTCATCCATCGCCTGAACACGGGTTGCCGACGTACGGCGAATCTTTAACGTCCTCGCCATGGTGTCGGAAAACTCGGTGAAAGGCCATAAAGCCTCCTCCAGTATCACACAGTCAGATGAAGGTGAGTGCATAACTGCTTTTGGAGTGCCATCGCAAATCTGCTGTCAGATCCATGCGCCAATGAGGGGCAAAACGCTGTCATGAGATGGGCGCTTGCTCGTACAGTGGCAGACCTAAGCAAAGGACGCAGGCGACGATCCCTAACTGGGTTTCAGTTCGGTTGATGTCGCAAAACTACGCTGCGTAGTTTTGCTACTGCCGAGACTAGCACACTATCTTGGTCTTGAGGGATAGGTTTACTTCCTTGACCTGCCGACCCAGGCCTGTACTTCCGTTCCTGTATCTCCTTCAAGCACGAAGTCCACTCTGTTTCTCGTTAAGCCCACTGACCATTGTTCCCTCATCTGCTCTTCTATCTCCACCTCAATTGCCTCATCGGCTTGTGC
The DNA here is from genome assembly GCA_023212725.1 of Tranzscheliella williamsii. NCBI lineage: Eukaryota > Fungi > Basidiomycota > Ustilaginomycetes > Ustilaginales > Ustilaginaceae > Tranzscheliella > Tranzscheliella williamsii. The sequence goes on from JALBYF010000015.1 coordinate 209,092, forward strand.
TCAACACATCGACATCGATGGCTAATCAATTCACGGCAACAATCAACGCTTTTGTCTATAATCTTGCACGACTGCTTGCCGTGACTTCCTACCGTACGCCATCCTCGCTGCGGCGCAACCGTCACCAACTGGCTGTTGATACTTTGGACGCTGTCCACACAACTGCCGCACCTGCTGGCCCTGTCTTTTGTGCTTGCTATATTCGACCCCCTGCTTCACGAAATCCACGGTGTCTTGCCAAACCGCAGTTGCAGAAGCGGTGTACAGCTTCAAGCTCCTAGAAGCGCTTCGGAAGGGGGATCAGCCAACGTTACTTTCTCTCCTTGCGGCAACGCCGAGAGGTGGTGCCATCGACAAGGAGAACACAAGTGCTCTCCACCTTGCTGTGAGGTGTGCAGACTTCGACACGATCCGATTCCTAGTCAACAGCAAAAAGGTCGACCTTAATGCGCCCGACTCACAGCATGGCAATACGCCTCTTCACCTTGCCTCTTCTTCTGGACGCGACGATGTTGTGCATCTGCTGCTTGAACAAAGCGAAATCGATGACTCCAAGCGCAATGCGGAAGGTCGGGATGCTCTCGACGTCGCCCGAAATCCTGAGATTGCCCAGCTGATCCAGGTCAGTCGAGCCCAATTAAACCTCAGATACGTTGAACTTCTCGCTGCATACGAACTGGGCTCCAAGGACGCAGAAGCCAGCATCTACAAGCTTCTCGATCTTCCACGCTACTCAATCGTCGATCTGAATGCACACGGTGGCAGCGGCACTACCCTACTTCACGAAGCTGTCAAGCGTAAAGATACCCGCATGATCGAGGTTGCTGTGCGCAAAGGCGCCGACGTCTATGCCCGCGACAGCAAGGGTAAGCGAGTCGGTGACGTCACCAAGGACGAAAAGGTTAGGGCTTTGATACGACAGCTCCACAACGCTGACGCCGCCAGAGCATCGCAGGCAAGCAATGCCGGCCAGCCACCTTCCTTTAAGGGCTACCTCGGAAAATGGACCAATATTGCCCATGGATACAAGACTCGATGGTTTGTCCTCGAAGATGGCATTCTCTCTTACTATCACAGCCAGGATGACGAAGGCAAGCAGTCACGCGGCGCAATCAACATGCGTTTCGCCAAGATCCGAGCCGACACCAACGACAAGCATAGGCTAGAGATCATTAGCGAGTCTGGCAAGGGATCCTCCAAGTTGTACCTGAGAGGCACCCATCCTGTCGAGCGCGCCAGGTGGGTCCAAGTCCTGCAGCAGACAAAGGAATTTTTCGATCTTGATCGGACCAGCAGCCGTACAGACGCCATCTATCGGCATCGTGCCCCTTCCACCTCTTCCCTCTCCGCGACGAGCCACGTCCCAAGCTTGTCCAGTGCTTTGCCCACGCCTTCCATCGGGCCCCTTGCCAATCCTCTGGGCATCGCGCGTCCTTCATCGACAGCACCAAGTGAGCGAGGCAGCAGAAGTCTCCTTTCGACCAAACCTCCCAGCACACAGCCGCCTTCTGGCGCCGCTAGCGAAAAGTCATTGCCACTTGCCAACCGTAGCCCCAGTCTCCTCAGCCGTCTCTCCAGCGACGATAGATACGATGAAATTGATGATAGCACCCCGGCTGGGTCTATGCCTTACGAGACTGACTTTACGCTCACTGGCGAGGCACTCAAAGTACAAGCCAAGACCAGTCAGCGGCTTATCGAGTCGCTGTTTGGGTCGAACCCCTCTTCCGAACGCGGCAGTTCGGAAGAAGGTTCGTCCTTCTCATCGAGTAAACCCAGCAAGTCGAGCCAGAAAGCTGGTCTGGCAAGCAACGAAAGCGTTCGATCGGCGCTCGAGTCGGCTATCAAATCCAACTACCAGCTTGTTGAGCGATACCAGACCATGGTAGCGGCCCGCGAGGATTTCCTGAACAAGCGCTACGAGCGCGAGCTGCAGATCAAACACCTTTGGGAAGAGAATATGAAGGTCTTGGCACACCAACACGCCGAAATGGAGACGCAGCTCCAGGAGGCTTCAGCTGAGAACGCACGCCGGCGCAAGGCGCTTCGAGAAGTGCGCGAAACTATGGGTTCCTCGCCCGGGTCGATCATGTCACCACCGGGTATGGCGGTTTCTGGCTCCGTTGGCTCGGCGCTGCATGCCCATCACGCAGATCGGCAGGCATCCACACTTAGCCACACGAATCACGCCCCCAACGTAGCTGGGGACCAGACTTCTTCTCTTGCGTCTCGTCGCCTTGGCGGAGGAGGCGCAGGTCTTCAACTCACCCATCCGCCCACGCCTCCCATCCAGGCTCAGCGTACCAGCATATTGTCGATTGCCGACGAAGGGGCCGTAAGGGACTCGATGGACGATGCCGAAGACGAATTTTTCGACGCGATCGAGTCGGGTAATCTTCCAGGGCTCAAGGTTGAGAAGCCGTTGGCGGTGAGAGGTGCCGCCGGCGACGAGAAGTGGCCTGATCAACTGGACAAGGTCATGTCGGATGACGTGACACAGAAATCCCTTGCACCCTACTTCCATCTACGCACGTCCATGCCGATCGGAAAGGACGAGCGACCCTCAGTTTCACTCTGGGCTATTCTCAAAAACAATATTGGCAAGGATCTGACCAAGATTTCGTTCCCTGTCAGTTTCAACGAGCCCACTTCTATGTTACAGCGGATGGCAGAAGATATGGAGTTCTCCGAGTGCCTCGACGCAGCAGCCTTGCAGGAGGATTCGACGAAGCGAACCGCTTTCGTGGCCGCCTTTGCGATGAGCAACTACTCGAGTACGATCGGCCGAATCGCCAAGCCCTTCAACCCTTTGCTAGGCGAGACTTTTGAATACATGCGTCCAGACAAAAAGTATCGCTATTACTCTGAGCAGGTCTCGCATCATCCACCCGTCTCGGCGTGCTTTGCCCAGTCGCCCATGTGGGAGTACATGGGCAGTGTCGATGCGAAATCCAAGTTCTTGGGACGTACCTTTGAAATCCGCCCGACGGGCGTCGCCCACGTCAATCTGAAGGTGCCAAAGCAGTGGATTGACACAAACAAGGAACTGAAGCCGGCTAAGTACCTAAGCGATGATCACGTGCTAGAGCACTACTCTTGGAACAAGGTGACAACGTCGGTGTCGGGCTTCATCGTAGGCAGCCCTACCATTGACCACTACGGCGATATGGAGGTGACGAACCATGCGACCGGAGACAAGTGCATACTTACCTTTAAACCTCGGGGCTGGCGTGGCAAGGACGCTTTTGAGATCCGGGGATCGGTCTACGACGCGCAGGGCAACCTGGCATGGGAAATTGCCGGTCGCTGGAACTCGCAGCTGGTGGCTCGCAAGTGTGGTGCAGGGTCAGGCGATCTAAATCCGGATCAGACTGTCAGCGTACCGGACGGCCAGATCGCTACGGCCCAGCCGCTCGCCGAGTATCTCTTGCTATGGCGAAACTCGGAGAAGCCACCGACGCCGTTCAACCTGACGCCGTTCGCCATTACGCTCAACTCGTGCCCTGACGACCTTCGGCCTTGGCTAGCGCCGACGGACTGCCGATTGCGTCCCGACCTGAGCGCGTTCGAAACAGGCAAGTTTGAACAAGCCAACGACCTGAAACAGAAGCTGGAGAACTTTCAGCGCGAGACGCGCAAGAAGAGGGAAGAGGGCGTGCTGCCTGCACACAAACCTCGATGGTTCGAACGGACCGTCGATCCCGACACCAAAGAGACGCTCTGGAAACCGGCGGCGGCTCCTCCCGGCTCTGGGGCCAAGGGAGACGAGTCGACTCTCTACTGGGCAGAGCGGTACAAAGTGGGCGCTAAGAAGGCCAGGGGAGAAGAGAGCGAGTGGAGCGACACCTACCATATCTTCGGCGACTTTGAAGTGCGTTGAAGCCTTGTCAATCCGAATTTTTGAGACGGCGTCAAAGGCCCCTTGGCCCACAGCTTCACCTCCCCTAGCGGCTTCCACATGATACCAAGACTTGCTTCCTTCCGTTGTTGCACCGACTCCGGCCTATGCCGTCCACAAGGACCGCGCTGATCGTTGTTGTTTTGTACATAGACACATTGTGGCTTTCCATTTTAACTCACCCGATAACACTCACCGGCCAGACGTGTGGCGGATGGGAAATGTGTCTTTGCGCGGAGGGCTGCCACTGAGCAGACGGCCAGGAAGACGGGGGACACAAAAGAAGGCACACGACATCTGACCATCGAGAAGCAAAGACGAGAAGCAGCAGATGCGGCCTTTGCGCTTGGCTTAACATGTGCCACGCACCGTTAGGATATGCGAGATGGCCGACTTAGCGGGAGTACATTTTTTGTTTACAATTGACTCAACGCTCTTTGGCACTTCTTCTTCTCGCTATCCTGCCACCTACCTCCTGCATCGTCTAGGCCGTCGGGCTCCGCGCACGCCGACCATTTCCTATCTGCGCAGAGATGAACACCGCTCCCGTACCGTTGCCTAAGGCGGCGAAGCAGCTGATTGTCTTCGACTTTGACTGGTGAGTGGCTCCATGTACGCGCTATGGTCCTCGGTTGCTTGGCCGCTGACCTGTTGTTTCGTCCCCGCGACTGCTGGGCGACAGGTCGCTGGTGGACCAAGACACGGATCGTTGGGTGCATGAGGTTCTCCAGCCATCGTTGCGCGCGGAGCTCCAGCGCCGCAAGGTTTCAGAGCAGTTCACCGACCTCTGCGCCGACCTGCTCGTCAAGCTCCATGCGGCCGGCAAGACGAGACAGGATATCGAAGAGGCGCTCAAGCTGTTGCCCTTCCATCCCGGCGTGAAGAGAGGCGTCAAGGCGTTAAAGCAGAGCGTCCAGGCCAGCACCGACTTTTTCCTGCTCAGCAACAGCAACACGGTCTACATCAGCACGATCCTAGAGGTAAGCTTCGACTCCATCGCTCGCTGAACTAGTCAGCCGCCATGTAGCCACGCACGCAACATAGCAGGCGGGGAGATGTCTGACTCCAGGTTTGCTGATTCCATGCTCTTCCCGATCACCTGCCTTGCACTCTCTTCTACCGCCTGCCTCCCGCACAGCACCACAACCTGAAAGGCGGCAGCTTTGACCTTTTTGACGAGATCGTTACCAACCCTGCTGAGTTTACCGCAGATGGCCTGCTCAAGCTCAGTAGGAGGATCCCAGCCGAGGCAGCGGTTCAGCACGGCTGTGCGGTGGGCTGCTCCGCCAACATGTGCAAGGGTGCCGAGCTCGACGCTTTCCTCGAACGACACGGCGGCCGCTCCGCCTACGACAGGATCATTTACGTCGGCGACGGCGGCAACGACTACTGCCCCGTCCTCCGCCTCGGCCCCCGCGACCTTGCGCTGGTACGCAGATTCCGCGGCCTCGAGGCCAAGATTCAGCGGCTCGGCAATGTACAGGCCGGCATCATGTTCTGGAACGGCGCCTGGCAGCTTGAAGGCTACCTCAACCAGCTCCGTGGTGAGCCCGCCCTGAATTATTAACGCTTCTTGTATAGAATTTGGGAAACACTAGTACACCAACATGACTTCTTACTAACACAACTGGATTCCAAATAGGTGATATCATGTGAATCAAATCAAACCAAAAGCTTCAGTTGGTCTAAGGTTTCTTTTGTTCTGCAGTAGCTACAGTCATTTGTTACAATTGTTGTCATCATTGTGACTGGGGTTGTGGACTATTGCAGGGGCAGCATTAGGAGCGGGTTGTGCTGATTGAATGGCACCATTAGCTTTCTTGTAACAGAATATAATGTTCCTAGTAGCCTTGGTCCTACTAGGAACCCCATGTAACGGATGTGCTCCTAGTAGTCTTGTCCTACTAGAAAACCCGCTCGACAGCCCCATTGAGGGAACTGATGGGAGTAGCGCTGGTCCGCAGCGCTGTCCAGTGCGGGCTGTCTTGCTCTGGACTGCGCTGCCTCGACACGCTATAGGATAATAGCGGTGTCGGTATGCTTGTAGCGACTACGCCGTCGGGCGATAGTTGTGCTGATGGTGTTGGCATTGGGCACTGTAAAGAGCGCATGTGCTCCGCCATGCTGTCCCGGGCAGAGTGCCTGTGAGTATCCCCCCTGCTGCCTGTTGAGTAGGGAGATACCCTCAATGGTATAGACCACGTGTGAATTGACTAGACTGGATGAGCGTCAACCTCCTCCAGTCTTGGAGTCCATACTATATACATGTGCATGGCCATCATCCACCTACTGTGGAGATGTGGCACAGCCGACAGCTCCACACAGTTGTCATAGGACATGCTGGTGACCCCGGCGGTGGAGCTCGAAGAACAGGGTCATACATGTAGCAGGCTGCCGGAGCCGACGGAAACCACGGAGAGGGCAGCGAAGCGGGGGCCAGGTCGACCTAATCCAGGTCCAGAAGCGGAAGCCCGATCGATCGACCGGAACTAGGCTTGAAAATAAAGATCCATGGCCAGGTCATGTGGCCAAGCCCAGTACTCAGAGTGTCCGCTAACAGTCACACAGTGACTCTTTTAGCTGCGCATCCATTTTGCCCATGTGCTGATATTGAAGCACTAGGCGGGTACATGGCGCAGAAGGCACGATCGAAGCGCGCATGGATTGCACATTCTCGAGCGGGCGCCGGAATGCGTCACCGTGCACCAACAATCCAAAATCACCTCCCACCGAGCGCTTGGCTGCTATTCTGCTGCCTGCCTTTCGTAGAACTCAGCCCGCAACGCCGGATTTCCTCTTGGCTTTGGCTTTGGCTTTGGCTCCCTCTTTGGCGCCCTTATAGGTTAGCTTCGCCACGCGCGGACATCGACTCCATCCTCTGTTCCCTACGTCCGTGTCCTCCTTGCTCGACACCAGCACATCCTTTGCATCGTACTGCATTTTTAACCATCATGGCTTGGAACGACGACCTTCTCCTCAAGGTGGCCAACATCGTGGCTTATGTCTTCTTCACCTCGGGCAATGTCTACTCGCAGTTCGGTGCCGGATCGGCGTGGTCAGCGCAAGAGACCTACCTGACTCCCGACCGATGGATCTTTGGGGTTTGGCCGTTCATCCATGCGCTCTTTCTGGGCATGATCATCTACCAGTTCACAGAGACGGGTTCCAGCCACGTGGTCCATGGTATCGGCTGGAGATTCCCTGGTCTTTGCATCCTCAATGCCATTTACTCGGGTCTCATGTCGGCGCAGTACCAAGGCCACCACGAGAGGATTTACGCCATCTTGGCTTTCGTTGTGATGCTTTTGATTGCCGGTACCGTCAGCCACTGCTACCGAAGCCTCAAGGTCCATCACTCTGCCAGCAACCTGGCCGACACGGTCCTGGTCCACCTTCCCTTCAGCCTCTATCACGGTTTCGTCGTCGTGCTGCTCTTTGTCACCGCTTTCGAGGCCTTTGGCACTAACGCTCTCACTCACAAGGCCGGCGTCATCACCAAGATCCTCGTCTTCCTCTCACTCCTCTTCCTCGAGTCCACCGCGGCCGGCTATGTCTGGTACTCGGAGGGTGACGTGGCTGGCGCGCTGGTCATCAGCCTCTCCCTCCTCGCCATCTTCCAGCATCAGACCTCCAGCAAGTTTATCCACTGGTCTGCCCTCGGCTTCTTTATCATCAGCCTCATCGCCGTCCTTCGAGCCGTGATTTCCATCTTCACCAACCGGAACCGATCCGCGCTCAACGATGAGGAGCGCGCTCCTCTGGTTGGCTAAACCCGCATCTACCACAGCCCGCTCTGCTGCCGGTATCAGGCTCACAGACGCAACGCACAAAATGTGTTGCCATGCTCCAACTCCTTTGTGACCTTCCGCTTCCCTGGTTCCTCTCTCACGGTTCTCTCTCCTGCCCCCTATTACCACCAAGACCGCCGCTCGCCTAACAAGCGCGGTGACACCCAACGTTCTCCATCAACTGTATGTTACTGTCCCTTTCGCAAGTCGACAATGTTGCTCTCAGGCCTAGTCCGTTGTCCCAACCCCTGCATCGATCCGTATAGTGACCTCTGCAGCGCCATTAGGGTGAGATGTGGAGCACGTGTGACTGGGTCTGGACATTGCAAAATGCGCGTACAGAAGAGCGAAAGGACGAAAGCTTGAAGCTGGCGAGAGAAGGGGTTCAGTCGCGGGTGGGGATGTTGATCAGGAGGTCGGGGTTTTTGGTGCGCAGGACGGCGCAAATGCGTTTGCTGAGTTGAAGGCCGAGGTTGGAGCGGTTGGCTCTGCGTTCGGTGCCATTGGCGTTGGTTTGGATCTGGAGGGAGGAGAGCAGGTCATTGGCCTGGTGCTGGTCGCGGCAGCGCGCGTAGGCACGTGTCAGTGCGGCCAGCGTCGGGTAGGCGCTGACGACACTGGCGGCGATCGACGGCGTCACGCGCGGAATCTGCTCCAGCATCCGCGTCCAGATCACCGCATTGTCGTTCGACATGGTATTCCGCCCCGTCTCCACCGAAAACGTAAGATGGCCATCGCGCAGAGCCTTGTACGGCCGCATGCTGAGGTCGCCCGTCAACTGATGGATCCACTCCACCCCATCCACCGTCGCAGCAACGTGGATGACGTAGCACCGATGCCAGAATTTGAGCCGCAGCAGCGCCTTTTCGACCTCAACCTGCGATGCTGGCGCCGACATGGGTGCGACACTCGACGACGACGACGATGTCTTCTTCCGCGTTGCGGCCGGGACCGAAGGCTGTGGCTCTTGCTGGTCGTCCTCTGCCGATGGCTGGACGCTGGCGCTGTCCTTGGAAGCCAGCTGGTCGCGAATGCGTGCCGTAAAGGCGCGGTTTTCGTGCGCCCGGACCTTGTTGTAGTACTTCACCAGGCCCTGAACGATCAGAAAAATCTGGCTGCTCTTCGCGTCCGCCGTGCGGCGCGTCTCGAAGCGAGAGCGTAGATCTCCGTACCACGACTCGAGTTGGTCGTCAGCGACGAGCTGAACCATGTCCTTGGCATCCATGTAGAGGATGCAAGTGCGCTCGTCGACAATCTCTGGTTCGTCTAGAGGCGCCCAGTGGCGCGCCTGCTCGTTATAGACCGCGGCAATCCGACGTCGAAACTTGATCATTGGCAACGGGACGATGCTGTCCCGAAGGGCGACCGTGGCACCCTGCTCCTCGAGGCGCGAGATGAGGGAAGCCTGGACAGAGCTGAGCGGTTGACCCGGTGCAAACAGGGCACGGTCAAGATCCACAAACATCTCGCGCATCGTTTCGCCCTTTGATGTCCGCAGCCGGTTCGCCTCAGCCCAACGCTTCTTTTCAGCCGCTTGGCGAAGCTTAAGCGCTTTGGCTGCCTCTCGTTCGCGTGCTTTGGCTGCACGTGCTTCTTTCGCAGCTTCTGCGCGAGCCACTTTGGTGTTGGGAGGCGGTGCCGGTAGGCTCGGATCCTTCCAAGCTGGCACATCTCGTCGGTCTACACCGAGCTCGTCATCCGCCGTCCGTTGGGAGACGAGGAAGAGCGGTTCGCCACTGTCGGTCGGCACTCGCGGCAGATCCTCTCTTTCAACAGCGTGAGGCCTGCCGTAAAGATCGTCGAGCGCATCAAGCAGCGACTTTGTCCTCGCCATCGGCCTGCTCCTTTTCTCATTCCTTGGGAAGAGGCAATTGTCCATCCCTCGCTTCAGGGTGGGCGATTTTGACGGTGATGGCCTCGTAGGAGATGAAGGCACGTTCGGAGAGGAGGAAGGGAGCGGTGGCGGGGACGGAGACGGATTGCCGTATCTTTGTCTTACCCGAAGTATGGGCCCAGGTGAATGTTGATGAGAGGATGGGCTACTAGAGATAATGACCACGGGTGCAGAGGTGGTCCTTGCTACACCTCTTGCTGCTCTCGGCGCAGGAGATGGGCGGGGAGCGATGGCATCTGGTAGAGCCTCGTCCGGCTGCGCAAACCTGATGGGAGCCAAAATGGAGGGTTGGCTTGAGCTCTGCTGTGTCGCAGTGAATTGTGAGCGGATGGGCGATGAAGCTTGCGCGGATGGCAATGCATTGCTAGGGGCGACAGATTCATAAGCAGGGTCTGACCCAATCTCGATGATTTCAGGCAAAGCCGAGCGCCTAGCATGTCTCGCTGTGGTGAAGCAGACCGTTGCTGGCTCCTCCTGCGAGCTCTCCGGAGCAGGTTGCGAAGTAGTGCGGCGGATAGAGCCGGTGCGGCCGCGGAGAGAGTGGCTGGTCGTGGAAGCAGGCTTGGACTGGTCGAGTACGGCAGCGTCGATCGAGGCCGTTCTCCTGCTCAACCCATTGTCCGTTGATAAGCCTGACTTGTGACGCTGTAACATCTCACGAAAGCTGGGGAGCAAGGTTTCGGGTGACTGGTCGGCCAGCAATCTGGCCACCCTAGTGATAGGTGTTGGCTGGGATGAAAGCTGTGCATTGTGGTCTAGACCCTTTGCAGGGGCAGGAAGCGGCGCACGCTGCTGGTCCTGCGAGGAAGACAGCGCTACCACGGAAGGCGGGGACGAGAGACGCTGGCGAGATGGTCCGGCCACAAGAGAGGCACAAGCGATGTCCGACTCGGAGTCGCTGTCGATCCAAATGGCGCCCACCATGCTGAACGCTCGGTTCCTCAGCTTGTTCTCTCCTACGCCATGGCTCAGGCTCGCCGATACAGCTGGCGCGGCGATTACAGTTGCTAGCCGTCCACATAGGTGGAAGTCAGCTCTGCTGCATCTGCATCAACGTACGAGTCGAGAGATGTTTGCTTTGCTGAGCACAAACTGCATGCATCTCGCCACCTCGCGTCGCGCTAAGTGACCTTCGCGGCATGTTAGGTCTTTATGTTCATGCGAGTTGTGGAGGAAGAGGTTGCTGCACGTGATCTTGGAGGCGGAGACTCGAAAAAGTCTAAAGAAATGTGAATTGTGAATTGTTGAATGCATTGTGAATGCAAAGGGAAAAATTCCAAGGTGAGAAGGAGCTTGCTAGTTGAGCTGCTTGCCCGTAAGCAGAGGGCTCCTTTGCTTGCCAGACCACTTCCATCCTGCAGCCACGACGAACTGCGGAAGAAGTCTAGCAGCAGTTCTTCGAGGTCAGAATGCTCGACTTTCTTGCCTCAGATGGGGAGCATGACCAGGGGTCTCGTACCAGCTGGTCTAGGACGGGCAAGCGCGATGACAGCAACGACCACATGGACGATGGATTCGATATCGCCTCCTCCCTTCTTCCTCAAGACACTGCCTTCCGCAGCTCCAAGGCGGCTGGTAAGCAAAAGGCTGCACAAGGTCGGACCGCGGCCGCTGCTGCAGACAACGATGATGACGACGACGACGATGCCCAGTTCATCGCTTCGGTCATGCAGCAAGCCAATGTCAAGGCCGGTGTCGAGGTTTCCAAGAAGATCTCCTCTGCCAAGAACAAGGGCAAGAGCAAGACGTCTTCCGGTGTTCTGTCCGGTGGCGGCTCCTTTCAGAGCATGGGATTGAATCCGTCGCTCTTGCGCTCGCTCCTCATCCGAGGTTTCACCATACCCACTCCGATTCAGAGACAGGCCATCCCAGCCATCATGAATCAGCCGCCGCGCGATGTGGTCGGCATGGCCAGAACAGGTTCAGGAAAAACACTGGCTTATCTTATCCCGCTGATCAACCGGCTGAACGGTCGACACTCTTCCAAGTTTGGGATCAAGAGCCTGATTTTGTGTCCTTCCCGAGAACTGGCTGTCCAGATCTTGCGCGTGGGCAAGGAAATCGCCCGAGGCTGGAAGGCCGACGCAGGGGAAGGGCAGGACAGCCGTGGCGAGGCTATCCGATGGGCAATGATAGTGGGTGGAGAGTCTCTCGACGAGCAGTTCAGCATCATGACAAACAATCCCGACGTCGTCATCGCAACACCTGGTCGAATGCTGCATCTGACGGTCGAGATGAATCTCGACCTTAGATCGGTCGAGTATGTGGTCTTCGACGAGGCAGACAGACTCTTCGAGATGGGTTTCGCAGAGCAACTCGAAGAGATGTTGCTGCGGCTACCACCCACCAGGCAAACCCTGTTGTTCAGCGCCACGCTGCCCAAGAAATTGGTTGAATTCGCCAAGGCCGGGTTACAGGCCAATCCAAAGTTGGTCCGACTCGATGCCGACAGCAAAATCAGTGCGGAGTTGAGGATGGCGTTTTTCAGCGTGAAACCATCCGAAAAGGAGGCCGCTCTGCTTGTATTGCTCAGAGACGTCATCGGCGTGCCGCTTGGTGAACAGGCCGAGCCTGACCAGGACGAAGAGGACAGGTTCAACAACCATAGCGATGATGACAAGCCTAAGCGCCCCAAGTATGGCTTTGGAGCCAAGGCGCGCGACACCGGATTCAAAGGCAGGGACGCTGTCAAGCGCAAGCGAAGCATGCCAGCTGGCGGTGCCCTGCATCTGCTGCCCCATCAAACCATCATCTTCTGTGCTACAAAGCACCACGTCGAGTATTTGTTGCTTTTGCTGCAGACAGCCGGGTATGCATGCTCGCACATCTACTCTTCTCTGGACCAAGCCACACGAGGCATTCAGATGTCGCGCTTCCGACGCGGCCAGACGAGTCTGCTTATTGTAACCGATGTTGCCGCCCGAGGTATCGATCTGCCTGTCCTGGAGCACGTTGTCAACTTTGACTTCCCTCCTCAGCCCAGAACGTTTGTCCATCGTGTCGGCCGTACAGCACGAGCTGGACGGAATGGCTGGGCTTGGAGCATGTGTACCAATGCCGAACTTCCCTATCTCTGCGACCTCCAGCTCTTCCTCGGCCGGCCTCTCATTTCGTCCCACATGGCGATCGAAGCCGCCCCTTCCGGAGACCAGCCCGAGCCACTTGGCCTCCACGAAAAGTTGGTCTTGGGTACGTTTCCAAGAGACGCTCTGGATCTGGAGTCCGAATTCATCACGGCAGGTCTTACGCAGACCTCTTCTTCGACGGTGCACGACTTCCCCGCCTTGAAGCAGGTGGCCGAACGTGCTCAACAGAAGTACGAGAGATCGATCACCAAGGCCTCGCAAGAGTCGCATCGCCGTGCCAAAGAGATGATCAAAGCGGGAAGTGTGGAACAGATCAACGTTCGCACAGCCGGTGGTAAAGACGGCGAGGTTCCCGAGTGGACGCTGGCCGGCTCACCGCTGGAAGAAATGGCGATGCATGACGTCGTCAAGCGCCCCACCACCTATGGATTGAAGGGCGCAGCAGTCGCTGCTGCTGCGAAAGAGCTCCTCGGCACTGCAACCCCAGCAAGGGGCGGTCCGAGCCCAGCTGGACCCAAAGCGGCGGAAGATGCCGCGGCGCGAGCGGCGCTTTTGGCCAAGGTGAACTCCTTTACACCTCACGAGACGGTCTTCGAGATAGGCTCTCACGGTGATGCGACCCCGCTCGGTGCGTTGATGAGGAACCGACGCCAAACCATGGATGTCAAGTCCAAGCGCGCCCAAGCATCGGAATCCAGGAAACGGGCTCTGGAGGGCGAGGAGGAGGAGTCCAGCGACAAACCGGCAAAGAGGTCTGGCAAAGAGGCGTCAGCCCCAAGCGCGGACGCTACGGCTGTCAAAGTCGATCTGGAAGAGGCAGATGAGGACGAGATCGCGGCTGCGTTTGGCGTTAGTGCCAGCAAGTCCAGCGTAGCAGCAAAGCAGGTTGCCGAGAGGAACAGGGATGAGGTCAAACCAGCGCCGAAGAAAACGCGAGCGTTAAAATCGACGGCACGGCCCTCGTTCAAGGATCCCAACTTTTACCTCTCCTACGAGCAAGAGGGTTCGCGAGACGATAAAGGGTACTCGATGGGCAATCCAAAGTCTTCTGGAATCGACTCGTTTGTTCAGCAGGCCTCAGCGGTCTCTTTCGACTTGGCTGGCGACGAAGCTACGATGGGGACCCAGTCGCAACGGCCCAATGTTACGCGATGGGACTCGAAAAAGAAGAAGTTCATCCAGGGCACCGTTGGCGCCGACAACAAGAAGATGATCCGGACCGAGTCCGGTGTGCGTCTGCCTGCCTCGTTCCGGTCTGGACGCTTCGAGGAGTGGAAGCGTGAGAAGCGTGTCGACATGCGCAAGACGGGCGAGCAGGAGCACAGCTCCAGTGCGGCCCACTTGGACGGCCCCGGTCCTGGCCGCGCGGGCCCTAGCTCGGTGATGGGGGTGAAGAAATACCGCCACAACAAGGTCAGCGAGCCCAAGTCCGGCGCCGCGCCGGCAGTGCATGGCAAGGGCCGACCCGGGCAGCACAAGCGCCAGTCCGCCAGGGACGAAGTCAAGAGCGCCCGCGAAATCCAGAAGGAGAGGCAAGCCAAAGAAAAGCGTAGGGAGAAGAACGCCCGACCCTCCAAGAGCGGCCGCGGCAAGGGCAAGGCCAGCCGCGGCAGCGGCAGCGGCAGGGGCAGGGGCAGAGGCGGTAAGCGCTAATCCATACCCACTCTTCCACCCGAGCTAGAGCATCCTAGCGTGCTTTCGCTTTCCTTCTCTCGACAACCTTCCCGTTAAAGGTCCACTTTCCGTCGCTGGTCCCATGCGAGCATGTACATCAGGTTCTTTCAGCCCATCGTCATGATTATGCATCCACTCTAGGCACCTTTACCTGTTGCAAGCCATCCTTTTTGATTCAATATTGCACATGGCGTAGGAGCGTGACTGTAAGGATGGGGATGGTTTGCACGACGTACGCGTGCTTCGAGCTAACCTGCGCGGCGAGGCGGTGCTAGCGACCTCTGCCCTCCTCTCTGCGGCCGAGGGCGGCGCCGAAGAAGTTGCCGAACTTGCGGAGGTCCGAAAAGGCACGGCTACCGGTGGAGGACGCTTCGGCGGCTGGGCCGGCGGGCGTCGCTGTCGGACTGCGTAGGCTGTCCTGTCCGAACATGGTCGCACGCGTGGTGATGAGGTGAGAGCTGTTCCGGCGAGCGCCATCCAGAAACGACGGCACCGCGGGGTTGAAGGGCAACGGCAGGATGGGCTGGTTCGGGGGATCCATATCGAGCTGCGTCAGGAAGCTCTGGTCCGCCAGCCTGCCGCCCGCCACCTTCGCCTCTGCCGAACCCCGCGCCCCGGTGCCATCGTGAGAGGAGCTCCCTTCTCGACTATCATCAATGCCAGAGGTAACCTTGATGAAATCGTCCAGCAAGCCATTTTGCTCCACTTTTCGGACACCCTTGAGATCGAGCACCTTTTGGAAGTTGGAGAAGGAGCGGTCGCCTATCAGGTCGATATAGGTGTGGACCAGATCCGCTCCTGGCACATCCTTGTCATCCACTTGTACCGGGGACAGAACAACTTTGAGTAGTAACTCAATGCGGTCCGTCAGCCTGTTGACGTAGCGAAGATACGAGGCTGCTGCGCTCGAGAGAGCAGTTTGCTGAGGTGTGGGAGGCGGCATCCAGTGCGATAGGCTATCATCGGGTGCCGGTCTGCCGCCGACGCCGAGGCCAAGGTCGTCGACAGGGTACCGCGGCAGCTCGGTGAGGCTTTTTCTGAGCTCGGAAGCATCGAGCAGCAGCTGCTCCGCCATGGAAGGGCCTATCGGTCGCAGGCGGACAAGGTTGTTGATGAACCTCGTCGTTAGCACGACCACAACCTTGTCGCACCAGCTTCGCACAAAGCGCTTGTTCTCGACGTCCTGTCGCACGATCACACCGACCTGTTCCAACAAGCTCGCCAGGTCTGTAATGTACTGCGATTTGCCAGTTGGCGATCCTTGCATCTGGGCCCAGGCAATCTGGGGACGCAGCATCGCGCTCCACACCGGCTCGGAACAGAGCTCCAGTTCGCGGGCCAGCGTCTGCACAGTGTACGCAATGACGGTGAGAAAGATCTCGCGTTCCTCTTCGAAGCTGACACCCTCCCTGAAATCGGAATGGATTTTGTCGCGCAGCTTGTCCTCTAGCTGACTCGAGGTGCTGGCGCAGTAGTCTGCGGTGTTGAGCACCAGACACCACTTTTGTATCTCTGTCGAACTGGGACGGCTATCCATCGAGCGCCGCACCGGTTCAGAGCGGACCAGCGCCGCACGCAGGACTTCTTCTGCATAGACGCGGAGCCACTTTTTGTAGACTTCGCAGAGGTCACGTAACGGCTCCCGGTTCGACAGGCGCGCACATTGCTCCAAAGTTTGACGGTAAAAGTAGAACATCTCGGTGGAAGAAGGCAAAACGGTGGTTCCGCCGGTACTCGGGGTGGCGGAATCAGCGCCCGATGCAGGGCCGAACGCACCGTCGGCGCCAAAACCGCCGGTTTGATGTGGATCTGATGATCCGTCGTGCGATAGCCTGGCCCCCTGTCGCCGATATTGGACGAGCATCTCGGACAGGGCACGATCCTGTGCCTCGACGAAAATGGTGAGATACGGGTCAAAGGTGGACGACAAGGTTTGGATCGGCTGCTTCGGTGGCGGTGGAGGTGGAGGTGCTGAATCCGACGAAGAGCCAGGTATCGAGGGAGGCGGAGGCGGAGGCGTTGGCTGATGTACTGGTGGCGAGATGAGCTCATGGAAAGGTTTTCCGTACTTTCTGCTGACAGCTGCTTCAAATTCCAGGGTGGAATTGAGCGCTTCGATGAGCGTTGCGACGTTCAGCCTGGACTGTTCGCGGATGAGGACACTTCGTAGGTCTTCCTTGGTGATGTCGGCAAACCTTCGAACGAGCCATCGTTCCACCTTCCAGTCGTCGAGGAATGCGGAGGCGTGCTCATCTTCGTGCGTCTTGAGGATCCTTCTGAACCAGGCAAAGCGCCGGGAGACGTTGTCGAGCTGGCCGGCCTCGTCGGTGGCTCTAAAGATCCTTCTGTATTCTCGCAGCTGGAGCGAGCAGTACCATTCAATCAAGGCGTCTTTCGCTTCTGGACCGATCGCATCGATGACGAGCGCTGACTCGGAAAGGCTGGTGGATCGGACGGGACGGCCGGGATCGTGGAGGAAGTATTGCTCATAGTCTTTCATGACAGAAGTGCGGAGTTGTAGTTGAAGATGGTTGACTTGGCGCCAGGCAGAAGAGATTCTTTCGACGCCCCTGTAGGACTGGAAAAAGTCGAGAAGGGAGCGTACGGCCTGCAGAGCCGATGCGGCTTCCCTGTATCGCTTGGTTTCTGCCAGCCTTTCTAGCTGGTCGATGGCGTTGACGAGCATCTGGAGCCTTTTGAGAGCGGTCATGCTACCGACGACGTTTCGCTTGGCGATGTCCAAACTGCGAATGTCGCGGGTGATCTCCTTGACGACGTTCTCTGATCCTCTGGCCTTTTCGCGGATCAGATGCAGCTGCTCCAGAAGGGCGCCAATCGCTGTTTGAACTTGAGACATGCGTTCTGGATCTGTCTCTGTTTCGAGCTCGGCGGTCATCTGTTCGATCCTAGCCTGGCATGACCGCATCTCGATCCTCAGTTTAGCGTGAACACGATCGATAGAAGCAAGGGTCAGCGGCCTATGCTGAGAGAGAAGCTCGTCGGTCTGTGACTCCAAGCTGCCCGGTTCGGACCACGAGGCCAGCTGCTCGCCCGCATCTTGAATCTGTGCTGGCCTGTTGGCGAGAATACGTTGGATCTGAAGGGCAGCGTCTGGCGGCAGATCGAGTTGCTGGCTGCTGCTAGAACCGGCAGCATGAGCAGCGGACAGCGACGCAGATGTCATGCTGGTGGGAGTGTCCGTGCAGCCCAGCCCTTTTTGTGCCGACGGCGTGGGTTACCCAGATGATGGCAAGGCTGGAGGAGAAGCTGTAGGATGGCCAAGGCGTAAGGGGCCAAGCACATGGCTGTGAAGTAAGTTAGTGGCCAAGCCGGCTGTTAGATCGACACCTCATTCTACCCTGAACGGTTATCCACGTGATCTTTCGCGCCCTTGTCTCGATTCGTGATTTACTGTGGTGACTGCGCGTTGGGCTCAGCCAAAGCGGGCAGTGAGAGCCAAGCGGGCCTGAGTGTCAAGCAAGGCAATGACAGGACATACTGCCTTTATTATGAATGTGAATAGTGAGCGCGATGTTGCGTTCTAAGCGTCGTGAAGTATGCAAAGCCTACGTACGTAACGCGTTGAGTGAAAGAACCCGCGCGCTTGCTCTTCGCCGTCTGAGGTTCAGCCACCACCTTGTCTCTCAACTGCGAGGAACACAGACAGATACCTACGCAGCAGACGGCGAGCAGAGCAGGCTGTCACCTCAACCTCCACCCTCTGAGGCATGCCTCGCTGTGCCGCATCCGCCATCGTCTCGTGAAGTGACCCCACGCGAGTTATCAACACCCCTGCCTGAATCACGCCGCGCGCTTTTGCCACACAACGCCAGACACCGACACCAGTACAGTTTCGCTGCGAGACGCACCGATGAATGCGCGGAAACCGCTCGGGCCGAGCATGAAATCCAATGCGCCGGTCGGCCTGCCGACCGCAACAGGCGCCAAGCTTCAGCACAAGCTAGAGGAGAGGCTCGCCAGAGCGGAGGGCAAGATTGCAGATCTCCAGCGAGAAAAGGCAGACGCGCAGAATGAGCTCGGCGGCGTTCAGACCGAGCTCAGGCTCGCCGCCCAGCGGGAGGCCAAGCTCAGGCAGAACCTCGAAAGCCGCGAAAAGTCACACTCCTCGCTCAAAGAGAAAAGCAGCAAGCTCACCAGCCTGCAGACCAGACTGGAAGAGCTTCACAAGATCCACGAGGAGTCTAAAGCGAAAAGACAGAAAGAGGTCGAAGACCTCGCCAACAAGCTCAAGGCCGAAGAGGAGCGTAGACGGAGCGAGGTGGCTGAAGCAAAAAAAGCCATCGACGCCTATCAAGCCAGGGCTGCTCACGCCGAATCCAGCCAGAAGGCGACGGAACAGCAGATCCTGGATCTGCAGACCGCAAGGGACGCGACACAAGCGGTCCTGCAGCAAAAGGACGCCTTGATTGGCAAGCTACAGTCCGAAAACGAGTCTGACAAGGTCGTAATGATGGACGCTCAAACCTATGCGAGTAAGCTGGAGACCAAGCTCAACAAGCAGATCGACGACCTCAAGCGAGAGCTGGAGCAGAACAAGTCGGCACTCTCGGCTGAGGCACAGCAGCAGATCCAGAAAGCTGAGCTCGCCCAGTCTCTGCTGCAGACCGAGAGGGACGAGCTAACAGCAGGAATCGACGAGCTGGAGGCCGACTACGCGCACAACTTGCGCGTCATCGCCAAGGCTGCACACGCCGGCTCTGTGCGTCTCCAGGACGAGGCTACGCACAAGTATACCTCCCGAACTCGCGCTTGGCACATGGCCGTATCCGACAAGATCCGTCTCGAAACACTGACCGACGAACGTAGCTGCCAGGTCAAAGAGCTTGTCGACGTTGTCAAGCAGGTGCAGGACGAACGGGACGCACACAAGCAGATCGCGCTGAATTTGCAGAATGATCTTGACATGTTCAAGGTAGAGTTGCAGGCTGAACGGGACCTCTTCGCCAGCACTCAACAGCAGCAGAGCGCAGACGTGTCTAGCAGGACGGAAGCCAATAGAGGCGAGGATGCCGATAGGGAGCAACTACAAGCCGAGCTGCGGGACGCAAGGTCGCGTGGCGAGATGTTCGAGGAAGAGTTGACCGAGCTCCATCAGCGCTTTGTGCGCCAAGCGGTGGAAGCCAAGGAGCTGGCAGCCGCACTCCACTCCGCACGGCGACAGCTGACAGAACTGGAGCAGACCGTGGCAGCCAAGACGGGCGAGCTCGACACGCTCGTATCCGAGCTTGGCGAGCTGGAAGCGCTGCGTCGCGATCTCCGATCCGCACAAGAGGCATCGAGAGCTGCGAAGAAGGAGGCCCACAACCAGGCTGAGGCGGCTAGAACCCTCTCGGCCTCGCTACAGAACGCCCGGATGGCCGAAAATGCCTGGCGCGAGGAGCGAGACCGCTATGCAGTGATGCTAGAAGAAGCAGCCGATTATCAGAACCTTTATACCGAGCTCTCGCAGCAGACCAGACTCCTGGTCGAGCGCAACGCGCTGGCGGAAGAGGAAAAGGCGACGCTCTCTGCGCTCAACTCCGAGCTGCTCGGACACAACAACCCGTTGCAGAAGATCATGTATATGGAACGAGTCCGCAGAGAACTGGACGAGATTAAGGAAGACAACCTCTCTCTCCGATTCCAGCTGGAGCAGGCCACACGAACCAATGAAGACTTGGAAAAGGAGCTGAGGAGCTACAAGGCGGTTGACCTGCCCCTAGCCCAAAGGCCCAAAACAGAGATGACGAGGGTGATGAGAGCAGCCGACTACGAGCCTCCACTGCGTACACCCTCTCCAACGCAGAGACACGACACAACAAGCACCCCAGCACCAGCTTCCGTGGCGCGTAGTCCATCTCGCCCGGTTCCTGATAGCAGCGACACCGCTTCTCCCCGATCGACGAGGTTGTTGCTGTCTCCCGAGTCCATTACCTTGTCGCTGCCGCCTCCTCGCCAATCGCTCGGTACTCCCAGTAGCAAGCCGCTGAGAAAGCGGCGGTCGTATGGCAACATCTCCGTCCACGCGCCCGAGGAGCCCCAACAAGGAAAGCGAGCCGCAGAGGAACAGCAAGACGAAACACAAGATGAATTGACGTTGCAGCCGGCAACGGAACGGGATGGGGCGCGGGCTACGCTCGTCAACAGCGGCGCGCTGCGGAAGTCTTCTGCGTCTTCGGGGCTCGGCTTGGGCGGGCTGAGCGGGGGGGCGACGTTGGGCGGGGTGGGAATGGCGGGCAGGAGCGAAGCGGGGCGCGAGACGCGGGGGGTGTCGCGGCCGAGCCTGGGGGTGTCGACGCTCAACATCAAGGCGCGGCGGGTGTCTGAGCTGGTGCGCGGCGTGTCGCCGCCGCTGCCGAGCATATCGGACTGCTCGACGGAGCAGGCGAATATCCTGAGCGGGGCGCTGCCGTCGCCCTCGCCGCACCTGGCCGACTGGACCGCGGATGCGCCCTGCGTCCCGATCCCGCTCATGGGCCACGGCGGCTACGGCGTCGCACACTCCACCCCGCTCCCTCCGCCACGCCCCGCCACACGCGACCAGCCCGAGACCAAAAGGCCAAAGCTCCGCGCCTCGCGCTACTCGGGCGCCCAGCGCATCCCCATCCGCCCCATCCACCCCCCCCCCAAAGGCCTCACCTCCGGCAGCCGCGCACGCTTGGCCATCCGCGAGGAAAACGGCGAGCAGAGCATCCTCTACGAAGACGAGGACCGCTCGCACCACGACGCCTGGCACGACGACCTCCCCGCCCCCACCATCGACCCCATCGCCCCCGCCCAACAGCCCCCCGCGACGACCCACCAACATACCCTACCCCTGAAAGCCAAGCCGAAGCCACGCCTGCCGAAAAAGGTAAAGCCGGGTCCCATGGCCAGAACCATCGTGCGCTAGCCCCAGCGGCAGCCACCGCTTTCGTCTTGTATGCGCGTTTTCCACTCTGTACTAGTAGGCTCAACGAGCACGGCTGCAAAATACCATTCCACTGCCGCGATACGGTTATACATACTGATGCGGACTGCGCGGGCCTGTAAGGTACAGCTCCCGGGAGACGTAGCCGGGAGGCAGGTCGTAAATGTCATCCTGCAGGCGCTGTCGCTCCTTTTCGTCCTCCAGGACGTGTCTATCGCTTAGCACAGAGATGGGGTAGACGTTCTGCGCCGAATCTGCGGCAGAGCAGGAGCGTCCGGTAGGCGGGGTCAGTATGGCAGCTCACACGCTCCAGCAGGCGGGGCGGAGCGTCGACGATGCGGAAACGGGGAGACAGCGTACCTGTAAAATTGCTGATGTGATCTAGTTCGGGCGTTTTGAGCATGTTGATGCCGATGAAGACGGCATAGATGCTCAGCACGATGACGAGCGACCAGGCCGGCAGCAAGAAGGCCCACTCTCTGTTCGGGTACCAGCCAATGCCGACTTGCTGGAGCATCTCGTCAGGAGTCAGCGCCCAGACGGCCCAGCCGACCCAGAGGAGGGTGGCAAAGATGAAGAGCGCAAAGCCGTAGTATTCCCCCGATGCCCTGCGGCGCAGCGACGCTGCTGTGGACAGCGCCTGACTGCTCTCGCCATCCTCGCCAGGCGAGCTATTCACCTCGGCGGCTTGACCCTGAACAAACGGACGCGAGGCGGCCTTGTCATCGACGTGGCCGCTGGCCTGAGCAGTTTTGGTCTGCTCGTCAGGGCTTAGGGCGCTCAAGCTGTGCAGCTGGAGATGGAAAGGCCCGGACTGCGCCTGGAAGTTGCTCCGTGCCATCATGCTCCACTCGACCGTCTCCTCGGGACGGAACTCGCCCGCCTTCTCTTTGTCGACCGGTCGGCCGCGATAGAAAGGCTTGAAGTCGTCCCATGTCGAATCGAACACCAAAAGCTCGCTGTCGGATAAGCTTCGGCTATCCTTTTCCGTTGCGTCAGATGCAATGGCGTCTGTAGCGGGCATCGTGAAGCTCCACTCCCAGACAATGACACTCTCCCTCCTCCCGTCGGGCCTTCGTGGCGGGAGCTGTGTCTTGATTTGGAAAACGAAGGAGGCGACGGGGCCTCTGCCGCCGCCTGGAACTGGATCATCGGAAGGTGCAGGCGGCTGCGGCTGGCTCGACGCCTTTCGAACTACGATCCGCAGACCGCGAAAGGAATCCTTTGATAGAGCGATGGGAAAGGCAGCCGAGCAAGCCTGAGAAGCAAAGCCTGCTCCGCCCAGCGTCGTCGTGTCGAGGAAGCCGGAGAAGACCAGCTCACCCATGGTGGGCGGGGGGAACCGAACAATGCTCATGTGCGAGTGACTGCTACCCCCACGAACTGCGTCGTCCACCGCAAAGAACGCGTCCGAGCGCCATGGCAGAGCTGGAGAGCGCGGGTTCGGACCAGGGGCAAACAGCGGTGTCGTGCCTGCATAGGACATTGTCGTCCTCGCAGCCAGACGCCCAGTGCTGCTGTTAGAGGATATATGGAAGTAGGGAAGTTGCATCCGCACTTGGATCCATCCTCAATCACAGCGAAGCCGCCATGCAATTTCACTCTTCATGCAATTTCACGCACAGACTTGTGACTATAGTGTGGAGGCAGCCAGGATCACCGATCTTACACGGATAGAAGGATGTCTCGACGCTATCCTCTGCGCCTCGATCTTGATCATCAGACAGGTGCACACAGTAGCGCACAGCTGGACATGACGTCGCATACACTTGCCCGGTTCGACGGGTCACGCGAGCTGCTCGAGGATTGTGCGTTCTGCCGGATTGTCACTCAAGACGCACCAGCCCATATCGTATACGAGGACGCCGAGAACGTTGCCTTTCTAGACATCCTACCGTTGCGGCGCGGTCACACGCTAGTCATCCCAAAAAAGCACGTCCAGCAGCTCTCCCATCTAGCTCCTGACGACGCCGCATCGCTGGCCAAAGCCGTGGTCAACGTAGCAAAGGCCATCGGCATAGGTAAGTGTACGCCGCAACGGCCTGCGTTCGTCTTCTACCAACCGACTTGCAAGCTCACCGACCGCTCGCTTCCCCCTTATGGCTCACCCCGCGCTACACCAGCCCTCGGCGACGAAAGAATACAAGTCGTAACAAACCAGATCTACGCGCAGATCGTTCCTCATGTGAGTTGTTGCTGCGCCGCAGAACCCTAAGGAATTGAGGAAATCGCTGACGGCGCAGTCGAGCACGCACCGCGTTGCGTCTACATTAGGTCCATTTCCACATTGTGCCTGCGACGCTGCCAGGCACTGCTGCAACCGCGTTACGGACGCCGGCGAAACCATCCGCAGACACTACGCCGCTGAGTGTTTTCGGCCATGGACGCGAAGAACTCGACGACGAGGAAGCCGAGGCGCTTGCCAAGCAGATTCGAAGCGCAGCCAGCACCGTTACACTGGCAGAGTCCAAGCTCTGAGCTATGCTGCGGAAACGGGAGCGCGCTGGCGTTCATACCCGCATGTCAAAGCGCACGGGCGTCCGTTTGTATTTGTACCCACAGCCCTGAAGACGTTCGTGCTGTACCGGCCGTGTATCTGGCGGGTGTGCGCCCGGCGTCACATCGCCGTCGAAGGAAGCAGATGAGTGACGTCTAGAGCGACAAAGGATCTACATTATTCGCTTGCTCGCTTAACCTTTAGGTCAGAAAGATCAGCTTGGGTGCCAGGGGCGATGCCGTGAGGTGATGCTTGTTCAAAGATCCTGGAAGCAGAAAAGGAGAATACACAGCGCAGTTTTAGCATGTGGACGGATGAGAGACGGGGGAGAGCGTGAAGCCAAGATCTACTTACTGGGGGAAGCGCAATCTGTGGACCGGTGGCCTCTCCGCGTCCTGGAACAGTAGCCTTTCCTCTGCCTTTTCCTTGACGAGTTCAAGATGACGAGCGTTCCGCTCCTTCCATACGGAGGTAGGCGTGGTCCAGTGCTCGATATATCGTGTCAGCCAGGGCTTCTGTCCTTGCAAGTGCAGGTTGTCATCGGACTCGTTACCCGGAGCAGAGCGGCCCGAGGACGATGCCTTGGACGGGTGTGGGTCGGCGTGGAGGCTAGAGACTCGGTAGAGACCGAAAGCAGCAAGAGTGCCCACAAACGTGTATCGCCAGATGGGGGCGGTGAAGCCTTCGCTCGGATACTCCTCCTCGGCAGCTGAGCCAGCGGAGGAGGACGAGGCGGCCTGGTGGGCTCGGCTGGAGTGGATTTGTCGAGCAGACGCAGATGCGACGAGCGATCTGTTGGCCACAGCTTGTCGAAGCACGGGACGGGAAGCGTTGGCGGCCATCATCTTGCGTATACTCGTGTCAGAGGGACAAGTCTGCTGACAAGGGAGGTCGCGACAGGTTGATATCGTCCATGTTCGAGCTGCCCTCAACTGGCATCTTGGTCCAAGCTTCGGATCCGTCCAAGTCCCTCTGAAAATACAGTCTCGAAATGGACTTGGCACTGTGATCGGCAAAACGCTATGTAACTACCGTACGACTCAATAGACCCTCCGCGCTCTAACATTCTCTCGCTTTTGTTTCCGACCTGCTGCTCGACGATCTTTGCGAACGTTTAGCAGCTGTCGTGCAAAGTAAATAAAGCAAGCGTGTTGGTCTCAGTTGCGAGGCGCATTAGCATTCAGTATAGTCAGCGTGAAGCCGTGTCGGAAAGACAAGTCAAACAAGGCTGCAAAGCTAAGGCGCTGCGTTACAGTAGTGCTTGGCACCGCTCAACGGCTTATATAGCTGTATGCATGGATTCTTCTCTCACTCAGCCCGCGGCCGCTCCATCGGGTTCGGCTGGCAACTATGCATGCGCCTTTCCGTGATGGAGCCAGCACTAAGTTGCCATGCAAGTGGCTCCTGACCCTTCTCTCTTCGCCCCCTGCCAGCGACCGAACACAGTGCAAGCAGGCGGAGCGGATGGATAGGTACGATGGCAACCAAGCGGCGCCCTAGCTGCCTGCTGCTGCACACTCGCTTCTTCTCCGCGACACTGGCTAGAGTGAAGCACGCCCCTTTCGTGAATTAGCGCCTTGCTGTCCTCGCCATGTTCATTTGCAATGTCCGCGCTGTTGGTTTTGCAGGCGAATCGAGAGGTAGTGGGCCGACACTTAAAGCCACGACCAATGGTAAGCGGTGCAGAAAACAGAAGGCAACCCTTACTTGATGCAGGTCAGAGAGGCAAGTTAGCCAAGGCCTTTGTTTTGACATGGGTTGCGAATATTCGACTTCATTTCACGCAAATGCATCTTTGAACACTTTTAAAGTACACTTTCGATTTGTATCACGAAACGCGTTAACCTTAGCATTTTTCAAGTCGATCTACGCCAGCAGCTGGCAAAGTTGGGTTGAGCCAACACAGCGTACGAGTTGCCAGGTGTAGTAGTATAGTAGTAGGATAGACATGGGATCAGCACTTGGGCGGCCATAGTTTGGCACGTCGGTCCTTCACCCGTGGCGGCTCCATCGTCATCCCATTCACCTCGTCGCTGCCGTTGCTTGCCTCTGCTTCATCTATACCTTAGCATCTTCTACACCTTCGCCGCCCTTGGCGACCTTTCGTTGTGTCCGTTTCCCTCCGTTTCCTTCGACTAGACCTCGACGCTTCCGGCCATCCTTACACGCTCTTTTCGTTTGCACGTCTTCCCAGCACTGCTCTGCTCGACCGTCCCACAGCCTACCGTGGCGCTGCCCTACCGTAGGATCGTCGCCCGCCCACCGACCCGCCCGCTACTCGTCTCTGCGCTTTGGGCAATTCCATCTTCGCAACTCGTAGCAACCGAAGCAATGTCAGGCCGGAACTGAGAGGCGCACCATTCTTGACATCAGCATTTCGCTCCAAGCACCATAACCCAGCTCAGTCATCTTACCAGCGAGGAGCTAGCCACTGCGCCTCGGCTTCACCATGGTGACATCCCAACCATCGTCACGCGGCCCGCGGCGCTATCGTGGTAGGACAACAGCCTCGAGTCTCCTTTCTTGTGCCGCCCTACTGTTGGCCGCCGCACCAACGACACTGGCCGCAGCCAGCGACTTCCCATCCATAGACTTTGGTCTCCTTGGTGCCGTGAGCATCGCGGGCTCGTTTGCAGGTATCGAGATATGGAACCAGACCGGCTCGTCTACAAGCCCAAATACCACCTACAATTCCGCCGCCTCCACCCTGCTCTCTCGCGCTGCCAATGGCACTCTCTCCAGGATTGGCGCCACCGAAAACGGTGGTACCATCCGTGCCATCTGTCAGATGCAAGCACAACCTAACCTCGTTTACATAGCAGGCAACTTCTTCTCGCTAGAGGGCACCTCTGTCAGCAACATCGCCGCTTATAATCCATCGACCCATACCATCGACAATCTTGGCGGTGGACTTGATGGCACAGTCAGGGCGCTCTTCTGCGATAACGACCACCAGCGAGTTAT
Organism: Tranzscheliella williamsii; assembly: GCA_023212725.1. NCBI lineage: Eukaryota > Fungi > Basidiomycota > Ustilaginomycetes > Ustilaginales > Ustilaginaceae > Tranzscheliella > Tranzscheliella williamsii. The sequence continues at coordinate 235,803 of JALBYF010000015.1, forward strand.
TGCCGGCGGTACTTTTTCTGGCCCCACCTCTGGCAAGACGGATCGCTACTTAGGTAACCTAGCCACTTGGGATATAGCTGCTGCTACCTGGGTTCCGGTCGATTTCGGCGGCCTCAATGGTACCGTCCACACCATTGCAGCGGGGGGCAACAGCTCTTTGGTACGCTTTGGTGGAGATTTCGAAACCCAGTTCGCGTCCATGGGCATCAACGGAACCCAGTCGGGAACGAACACCTCTGCCTCTTCGCTCACCGCAGCACTTACCCCCATCTCGCTAGGACAGGTAGAATTCGTAGGTGGTCCCAGCTCGGCCCTCAGCGGATTTGACAATCCTGCCCAGATCCTCTGCCCTCAGGGCGGCGATGGAAGCGGCAACTCTTATCTTTTCGGCGATGGTGTTATCGGTCGTCTCACCGCGCGTGCCTTCCGTACAATGGAAGTGCGCGCCATCCGACTTGGCAACACTTTTGTCGAGGGCCGTGGAACCAAGACCTTTGGTGTGGTTTCCATCCCGGACAATACCGAGCTGGAGCTGATCTACCTCGACCCGACCACAAACCGGAATGTCAGCTGTACCAACAATTGCACCTTGTCCCACGACCCTACAATCCCATATCAGGATTTCCTCATCGCCGACACTCCCGGCAACAATGCCGCCGGTGGCGTCAAAACGCTTACGGGTATTCAATTCACCGCAGAGGAGTACTACGGAGCGGGAGCAGGTCTGCACGTCCTCGAGCTCCTCTCTGTCGGCGGCTGGGCTTACGCCTACAATGCCCTCAACCGTGGTGGGTGTGACTCGAATCAATCAGGCGTGAACGGCACCACCTCTTCAGCCACAAATGAGGGAGGTTGGTATACCAGCGCCATCACCACCCTTGCTGGCACCACCGAGCCTGTCCTAGCCTTGACCGACTCGTACAGCGCCCTGCAGACGGATCTTTCAGCCACGGTCACTTGGGCCGTAGATATTCCTTATAACGGCAACTACACCATCAACATGTTTGTCCCTGGCTGTCAATCCAGTGGTCAATGTGGCGAGAGGACCGAGGTCAATGTCAATGTTTTCGCCCTCGAGGGGTCCCAAGGTAATCTGACACGTATCTCTCAGACCAACCAACAGGACCAGACCGTCCAAATCTACAGTGGTGAGGTCAACAAGGCAGCCCCCGGATTCCAGCCGACTGTCATCCTCTCCATTCCTTCGGACGCCCCAAGACCGTCCAGCGGCGATCAGTTCACTGTCGTCGCTGATAAAGTCAGTTTCCTTCTTCGGGATAGCAACGAGACTCTGCAGATGGCGCGTTCAAGCGGATTCGGCCTGCTCGAATACAATCTTGCCGACACGGCCATAGCTGCCACGAAAACCAACGGCACGGGAGTCTTGCCAAACACGACCATGACCGACCTTAGCACCTTTGCAACAACGCTTTACAGCTATGGCATCCGCAGCAAAGGGGATTCCAACCGCGTATCAGCCATTGCGAACGCGGCAGGGAGGACATTTGTAGGCGGTTCCTTCACTTCGCGAGGCAACATCTCGTTTGCTAATCTTGCCGGCTTCACTGCCAACGCGGCGGGGAGGGAAGCCATTCCAATTGCCAACGGTGGCCTCAACGGGCCCGTCAATGCACTTGCCACGTTGGGAGATTTCCTTTACGCCGGAGGAGAGTTTACCAGCACGGCGGACAACGCCATGCAAGTGTCGTACGTCGCTCGATACGATCCCAACGCCAACGCTTGGACGGCACTGGGCGGAGGTCCCAATGGAGCCGTCACCTCGATCTTTCCTCTTGGACCTGATGCACTTCTTGTGGCCGGCGAATTTGCCACCGTCAACGGTACGGGGCAGTCTGGCGGATATGCGGTCTGGAACATGACCACTAACTCCTGGCAGACGCAAAGCGCCTTCCTATCCGCTGAGATGACAGCAGCTTATGCCGATTACGCCGCCTCGACCCCACTCAGTTTCCTCGCTGGTAGCGTCAAGGCGATGAGCTCGACCTCCGCCTCAGGAGCTGCCCAACTCGAAGCACCCAGCGAGGATGGGGAGCTGCCAACGATTGAGTCACTCAACTTCCAGTTTGCCTCGGACAAGGGTTCGTCGTCGTCTAGTTCTGCTCAGCGGAGAAGCTATGGAAGCTTTGCCCAGCATGAACAGAAGCCTGACAGCAACCAGCTTGGCTCAGAGCTTGCAAAACGTGCTAACAGCAAGTTGACATCCCGGATTCTCAGCCTTCTGCCTCGGAGCTCGGAAGAGGCTGCTTCGAAGCTTAGCACGCCTTCACTGAGCAAAAGGGCAGACATCATGCAACCCTCGTCACTTAGCTCCAATGGAACAAACGAGATTCTTGCCAGCGCCTTTTGGCAGCGCGATGATGGCTCGTACGTCAACATCGTTGGTGGCAACTTCACCACCACCGCTGGCATTCGCAACCTGGCTTTGTACGACGACAAGACCGACCTCCTGTCTCCATTCCCAGAAGTGCAGAGCAGCTTAAAGCACAACGATCTGTCGGTGGTGAGGGCATTGCTCGTCGACTCCGATCTGCTCTACGTGGGCGGTGATGGCGGGTTCGAGACGTATGACTTGAAGAAAGCCGCATGGGTCAGCACTGGTGCGGCCCTCTCGATTAGTTCCAACCAGGTCCTTTCGATCACTGCGATCAACCACCGGCCAGATACGACAACCGTGGTCGTTAGCGGCTCCTTCACCTCGGCCGGCTCGCTGCCGTGTCTCAATGTTTGCTTATGGGACTCAAGTTCTCGGCGTTGGTCACCTCTTGGTGCTGGCCTGAGCGGACAGATCTCTGCGGTCGATTTCGCGGGCGCCAAAGCCAATCAGCTCATTCTTGCCGGCTCGATGACGGTCAACGGAGACGAGGCTTCTCTGGCTAGCTACAACTTTGATACCCAGACCTGGAGCAGCCTTGGAACCGTCGGATCAGGCACTGGCCAAGTTCCGGGGCCCGCCACCGCTGTCAGCGTTAACGATCTTAAGGCCAATGCCATCTTTGTCGCCGGGCGCAACGCTGACGGTGACAGCCCCTATCTGGTCAGGTGGGACGGGACCCAGTACGAGACGGTGGCAAGCGACCAGTTCCTTTCGGATACCGGTATCTCCCAGCTGACGTTTGTTCCCCTTTCCAAGGCGCACTCTTCCAACGCCATTCTCGAAGACAACCGACTGTTGGTGGTCAGCGGCGCGCTCATGACGCGAGACTTTGGGAATATCTCTAGCATTTTCTTTGATGGGCAAGACTACATTCCTTTCCTTGTCGCCACCAACCTGGATGGATCTTCCGGCATTGTCCGGGCCTTTAGCCGGTCGACAGAAGTGCTGAAATTCCCGAATCTGCATCATCTGGCCGTCGGGCTGGTCATCCTCATTTCGATCGCTATCGGGCTCGGCATTGTCTTTTTACTGGTCCTGATCGGCTTGATATGGGCATTGAGCCGAAGACGACCGGAGCGCAACGTCGATGTGCCCATCTCGGCGAGCGACGAGTCGCTGGGGCTGGGAGAGAAGAAGAGGCCATCAAGCTTGTTGGCGACGCTCAACGCGGCAACCGAGTCGGCAATGCTCGGCGGCGCCGGTGCTGGCGCCGCTGGCGCAGCGGGGGCCATGGCTGCCGGTTCTGCAGCGGGACACCACAACCGTCAAGACTCGGCGGCCTTTGGCACGCAGGATCACAGCGATGAAACAGGCGCCTCGAACTATCACAGCGAAGCAGGTCGAAGCGGGCAGACGAACTACGCGACGGACGAGGGCCACTTTTCGGAGGCAGAGATAGCTGCTGGCGGGGCGGGGGCAAGCGCCGTAGAGCTGATGGCAGACCAGGATGACTCGCCTCTGGAAGGCATTCCGGCTCACGGCAGATACGACTTTGTCCCCAAGCACGAGTCTGAACTGCCGTTGACGGCTGGCGAGCCCATCGAAATTCTCGATGATCAAGACAAGCACTGGTGGCTCGCTCGGAACGCTCGCGGACAGACTGGCGTCGTGCCTAGCTCGTACGTGATGTAAACGACCCTGCTGCTCTCATCTCGCCCCCGGTCATCTTCTCTGCTATGCTAGCTGTGCCGCGGGGCTGTCTTCTGGCTTGTCCGTGTCTTTATCCATGTACCACCGCCACTACTTCCCACGTTTTCCACTAATCAGACTTACAGCAACACTCTTTTCGACCCCGATGTAAAAAGCTGGTGCGCCGCCTCACGGTCAGCAAGCGTCCGCCAGTAGCCGCGGCATACCCTCCGGAATCCGTGCGTAGCCACGCATGCGCTGGCCACCACGACACCGGAACCTCACCGTCCTTTCCTTCGTATCCACTTCGAGCTTCGTGCGCGTCTTCTCAGATGCTTGCACAGCCGAGCCTTGTTCCCGGCCCCCTCCGCGCGCGTTCACGCAGGTGTGTCCGCATCTTGTTCGTTTGCCCCGCTTGTCTTTTTTGTCCCTTCACCGTCAATGCACCTTGTTAGAACTTGCTTTGCCTTTCGTGCATTTGTGATGTGCGGTGAAGAGCCACGCCATAGGAGTGACACAGATGGTGAGCAGAAGACCCAAGATGCTGAGCACTGGCACCACACAGGGGCAGAAACCGAGTTGAGTGAGGGATAGGGCAAACGGGATCAGTGTTAGATCTTCTGCCTTCGACGTGTGGAAAGCAAGCCGGCTTCCGAAGGGTCGTCACTGCCGCCTGGACCTCTCGATCCTGGTTTCTCTGTTCCGGTTGAGCCTTTTCTCATCTACTACAGCTGCCACCCTACTGCCTTTCCCAGTCCCGCACCGGCCTTTTCCGCATCAAGCTGCTTACAGTCGAGTACGAGCATCAGCGCCGGCTTTTTTCGTCTGCGTCGTTACGCCATTACGCTTGGACATATCGAGCAGGCTGGTCCTTTCTCCGTTCGCCAAGGACTTCGTCCACCGCCTTGTTTGTTCGCGAAGAGCGACGGTGGCACGGTCCTGAGGAACGCCGGGCAACGAGGCTGCGCATAGCGTTACCCTGGGTTTCTCGCCTCGCTCACCTTTGCTGAGAGTCGTACTGCCTGCATCGCAGTCGTCGCCGCTCCTCTCGTTTTCAGAAGCCGCAGGAAGCAGCGCATGATACCCGGATCCGGTTTCTCGAAACGCATCTGTCTTGTATTGCCCATAGACGCGCGGACGTCCTCCTAGTTACGTCTGCTGGGCCCCGCCACTCGACCAGCGATCTGCGCAAGCTTCGATAGCCGAACTCAAGCATGGCGTTCGATCTAGATGCGTGTATAGCGACGCTGCTCAAGAAGCAGCTGCTCGGCGAGGCGCTGCTGAAGGAGATCTGCGAAAAGACCAAAGAGATCCTGATGCGCGAGTCCAACGTAGTCCATATCTCGGCCCCCGTCACGGTCGTTGGCGATATTCATGGGTAGGTTGGCGGTCGGCGGTTGCCTCTTGGCGCACCGCTGCGTGTCGCACCGCTGCACAGCCGCGTCTGCGGGTGAGCCTTGCCACTGACCGTTGCTCTCTTGTGGTTCTGTATTCGTGCCGCTTTGCAGACAGTTCTATGACTTGATAGAGATCTTCCGTATCGGCGGATATGCGCCGCACACCAACTACCTCTTCCTGGGCGACTATGTAGACCGGGGGCTCTTCTCGGTCGAGACGATCTCGCTTCTGACATGTCTGAAGCTGCGATATCCGGACCGCGTGCAGCTGATTCGCGGCAATCACGAGTCGAGGGCGGTGACGCAGACGTACGGATTCTACACCGAGTGCCAGCGCAAATACGGCTCGGCGAACGTCTGGACGTATTTCACGGATATGTTTGACTTTTTGACGCTGTCGGTGGTGATTGACGACCAGATCTTTTGCGTCCACGGTGGGCTGTCGCCGTCGGTGCACTACATTGACCAGGTGAAGATCATCGACCGGTTCCGGGAGATCCCGCACGAAGGCCCGATGGCGGACCTGGTCTGGTCGGACCCGGATCCGGACAAGGAGGAGTTCGCCATCTCGCCGCGCGGCGCGGGCTACACGTTTGGCGCCTCGGTGGTCAAGCACTTTCTGCAGCGGAACAAGATGTCGCACATCCTCCGCGCACACCAGCTGTGCATGGAGGGCTTCAGCGTCCTCTACGACGACCGCCTCTCGACCGTCTGGAGCGCCCCCAACTACTGCTACCGCTGCGGCAACATGGCCTCGATCCTCGAGGTCTTTCCCGACGGCTCCAAGCACTTTAACACCTTCGAGGCCGCCCCCGAAAACGAGCGCGACGGCCCCAACCAGCACAACCTCCAGGGCCTCCCCAACGGCAAGCACGAGGCAGTCGAGTACTTTTTGTGACATCCACGCAATGAAAAGCATACATCCGCAGCCCGATTCTAGCCAGACCGACACTCACAGCCAGCCGTATCCCCTGTTGCGTTCACGTTCTTCAGAGGTGTTCCCAGAGCCGACTCGACTGTTTCGGATTTGGCCTGCGATTTAGGATTTACATTTTCGTGGCACGGCTGATATAGCCAATTTGCGCGCCACCGATCATCCAAGGCACTGTGGCGGAGTGGTTATCGCGTGGCACTAGAATCTGCATTCTAGAGTACTATCTACTCACCAATCATGCCATTCCCTCTGGGAGCATAGGTTCAAATCCTGTCAGTGTCGCTCTATTTTTTTGGAAAATTTCTGGCCTAGGATGATGCCTTGGAGGAGAGATGATAATCTGGAGCGGACTGGGACCGAAAGAGCGAGGTGTAGAAGGTGTCAAGGTGGGGATAACAGGATATGGTGGTGGGTGGTGCGGCTAGGGTGGTTGGTGGCGCCGTGTCGATCTAACAGGGTCAGAGAAATTCGCGTTCGAACCGGGATTAACTTAACACACTCGACGTCTCAGTTTCCCTGCCACTCGGCAACGGCAGCACAGCGCCTTTGGGACCGCACGGACGCGGCGGGCGGTAAAAGCAGAAGCGTGCTGCGCGGTCGGGACTCACCACTCATGCTCAACCTCTACGCAACGGCGTCGTAAGCGCAGAAGACCGCCACAGCCACAACAAGCCACGCCGCTGTCCCCAATTGACCGCAAACGGACCGCAGGCTGAGCGCAAGCTGAAGCTCGAGAGCGATTTGCGTCTTACCCTTTTAGAAGGCGTTGCGGTGTGCCGTCCAGGCAAACCGGCAGATAGGCGACACTTGACTGCCGCTCAGCATCGCCCGCCTGCCTGCCTCCATCTCCTGCACGGCCGCGTGAGGGTGAAAAATCGCCGACCCAGGACTGGCCCTCGACTCGCTCCCTCTTCCTCCTCCTCCTCCTCCTTCTCCATCCCCTTCCTCTTCTCCCTCGACATTTCCTTCCCTCCCCCTGCCCCTTCTCCACATCGCCAGACATCCGCCCCGCGATATCCGCCTCGGGACCGCCTGCCTCTGCTTCGCCGTGCTTGTCTCTCCACGTCGGTTCGGCGCTTTTGACTGATTGGCCTCGTGTGCTGACGACGCCTGCACGATGTTTTTCGATCTGATCGTGTTTTTGATAGCCATCACGCTGTCCGTGAGCTTTACGGTGGCCATCTCGCAGCCGTTCAGCGGTGCCATTGTTCGCTTGCGAGCCAACTATCTGCCCAAGGCGGTCACGCTCGACAATGTCCTCGAAGATGGCGCCGCCCGTTCCAGCCATCCGCGCCACCTCTCCGCGTTTTTGCTGTCCGAACGCAGGTCCACCGCCAAGATCGGCCCCGTCGTCACCGGCGTCTTCGCCATGCTGATGCGCACCAAGCGTCTCGAGGGCTGGGCCGGCATCTACAAAGGCGCTGCCCCCGCCGCCGTGCAGCTTGTCATCCTCAGCTTCCTCACCCTCGTCTTCTTCGCTAGCAATGCCACCGTCGGCGCCGGCGGCGTCTACAAGGCCGGCCCCGCCGCGCCTGGCTCGTTTGGCTTCTTCACCAACCTCTTTTTCATGATTTTCCTCACCCTCGCCGCCTTGCCCCTCAACGTCATTGCGTTTCGGTGAGTCCGCCCTGCCCCCTTACTCACCGCTCTCCCATCCTCGCCCGGTTTGGTCGCTAACCCCTCTTTTGCCCGTCGTCGACTCGTTTTCCTCGCGATCGATGCGCTCTGCAGAACCATCGTACATCCTCGCATCCTGCCCTTCAACACGCCCCGCGAAAATCTGCGCGAGCTGCTGTCCTATTCCGAGTATACGCAGCCGTGGAGGCTCTACCTCACCCCCGGCCTGCTGGCTGCGCAGTTCGCCCACGTCGCTTGGATCGGCCTCGTCACCCGCATCGTCCGCCAGCTGACCGTCCCCGCTCTCGGCGGTATGGCTGGCGCGAGTCCCGCCGGCCCGGACCAGGACAGTTATTCTGGACCCAACTCCAGCATGCTCGAGATCAACCCGATCGGCCTGACCTTTTTTGTGCTCTACAACTTTCTCAGTGTCCTCGTCCTCTCGCCGCTCGAGTGCGCCATGGTCCGGCTTTCAACGCAACGGCCAGAGCGACAGAATCCGCTGCATCGCGCCTATGCCCGCGTGCCCACCAGCGGGGGCAGCGGCGCCAACGGCCCCGCTCCGTACTCGCATCAGGCGACCGCCGCCGCCCAGACGCAGCCTGGAGGCGCCTACTCGGACACCGACGCACCCAAGTCCGCCGACACCAGCGGCGCCGACAAGCCTCTGCCCACCTCGCCCGACGCGCCCAGCCGGCCGTCGTTTGCGATCGAGGACGACGACGACGACGAGGAACCAGTCCAGCGGCCGCCCTCGCAGACCCTTGCTCCCGCTCCCGCGCCCGCTCCTGCGCCTGCTCCCGCTCCCGCTCCTGCCCCTGCTCCCGGTTTTGCCCACGCCGCCGCACCGCCGTCGTATGCCGGTGGAGAACCGCCGGAGCCGGTGATTGCGCTGCGGCCCATCGACGAGCAGACCGCCGCCGAGGCCGCCGCCGAGTTTGGCGCCCCCGTCGTCCAGCGCTACACCGGCCTCCTCGACTGCCTCAACAAGATGGTCGACGAGGAGGGCGTCGAGGCGCTTGCCCGCGGCGCCTGGGTCACCCTCCTCGGCGTCTTTGCCGGCGGCTTCTCCTAGTCGCCCTGTCACCCTGCCCCCATCGCAGAGCGCCCTTCCTCCCTCTCCCGCGCCCCCATCCACGCCCCCACCTTCCCATTGTAGTCCTAGCCGCACAGCCATTCACAACGACCCGGAACGAACGGCATGCGCTGTGGCTTGCATGGCTTGCGTGTTGAAAGTGTTGGCAGCCGACGTGCGCGGCTGGACGGATGGGGAGGGGGCGTTAGGCAGTGTGGAGGAAGGGGCGGGGGGGCTGGTGGAGGGCGAGCTGGTAGTCGAGGGCGAGGGCGGTGCGGTGGAGGGTGTCTTTGGCGAGGGCGCGCGGGAGGAGGTGGACTGTGTGGTCGCGGATGCGGGAGTTGGCGGTGGTGAGGAGGGAGGCGAGGGAGGCGAGGGCGGATGCGCGGGCGGGGGGAGTGGGGCCACGCGGGCGCAGCTGCAGCGGGACGTCGCGGACGACCTCGCTGACGAGCTCGGTGGCGGCGACCATCGCGGTGTAGTCGCCGCCGGCCGCCGCGCGCGCCAGAATGCCGTCCACCGCGTCGTGCAGCCGCATCAGGTCGGACGCGCCGCCCTCGTACCCCTCGCCGCGCCCGCACAGCACCGCCCACGCCATCCACCGCCGCACAGCCCGCACGCGCTCCCCCCCGCCCGGAAAGGCAAGCACCACCCGCGCCTGCACCGCCAGCGCACACCCCTCCACCACCCCCACCAACCGCACCGCCACCAGCCCCTCCAGCCGCTCATCTTCCCCCTTCCCCCCGCGAGGGGACAAGACCGCCCCGAAACAACCCCCTACCCGTATCTGCAGCGCGTGGCTCGTCGACGACGCCGCCGCCAGCGCCAGCGCCGAGACCACCCCGGCGACCAGCGAGAGCGGCACCCCGCGCAGCACCTCGCCATCCCAAGCGCCGGCGATCTGCTCGAGCAGCCAGGACAGGTTCATGAGGACCTGGTCGCGCTCGACCTGCGTCACGTAGACCGGCCCGCTGCTGTTGCCGGGCGTCCTGTCCCGCTCAGCTCCGCTTTTTTCCGCCGTGTCGGTACGCTTCAGCTTCTTGCGCGGGTTCGACCTCGGAACCACGAGGCAGTGGCCGGCAGCTGCGTCGGTATGGTCCGGGAAACAGTGTGCCAAGGTTTCTTCTTCGACGCCGAGCCGGTGGAGCAGGTGAGGCGCCTGGTGTAGGATTTCGGTGGCGGCATCGCTCGCGGGCGCGTCGGCGAGCAGGGTGTGGAAGAAGGCGGCCAAGAGGTGGCTTGCTTGCGCGTCAGTCTCGAACAGGTATGCAAACGCGGTCCAGACGATGACGCTCTGCCGCTGGCTGCAGGCGAGCCCGAGCGAAGGCGGGAGCGCGCCGGCCAGCAGGATCGCGCGCGCGCTGGCTTCCCAGCGTCGTATCCTCGCGCCTTGGTCGCCGTCGTCGCCGTGCCGCGCGCCGGCGCCGCTGGCGGGCAGCTCCGGCGGCCGGCAGAACGTGTAGATGGACGGCTTCGACGTGCGTGTCCGCTTCCAGAACGGGACGGTCTTGTTCGCGGCTTTGGCGCCCGCGGCGTCGAGGGGTGCGGTGGGGGATGCGGTGCTCGCAGAGTCGTCTTGGCGCAGGATGGCCAAGGCGGCTTGGCCGTCCCCTTCGGCGGGGGCGACAGCGGCGAGGGATGCGGCGAGGCGGGTGTCGTCGCGGTTGCGGGGCGTGAGGGGTGGCGGGCATGGGGGCGCGCTGTCTGCGTCCGTGTCCGTCGTGCCGTCGTCATCCGTCAGCGCCGGCTCCGACTGTGATGACCAGAGACAGGAGGGGATGGTTGGCGACAGACCTCGGACGGTGGTGAGCGCCTCTTGTTCCGCGTCGGGGGGTGGGGCGGGGCGGTCTGATGCAGGGGCGGGGGGGATGCCGAGGCGATGGAGCCTGTCGCGTTCCATGGCGGCGGCGATGGCCTCGGCGCGCGCAAAGCCGTCCGCGTCGGCGCCGCGTCGCGCCCTCCGCTGCTGGTCTCGAACAATCTGCGCAACCCCGCCGGCCCGCTTCGCCAGCGACACCCCGCGCACACTCGCCACCGCTCCCGCCATCTGCTGCGTCGAAGTCCGCCTCCGCCCCACCACCTCCCGCCGTGGCCGCCCCACCTCGAGCGCCGCCAGCGGCGCATCATCCTCACTCCCCCCAGACACCCCCTCCCCTCCCCCACGCCTCTTCGCCTGCGCCGTAGCCCGCATCCGCTCCCGCAGCGTCAGCTCCCGCCCCCCCTCGCTCCCACCCACACCACCGTCCGTCTCGCTCGCCAACATCATACAATGCTCAGCGTAAAGGACCCAAGCTAACGTAGAGACAATCCCCGCGCAACTGGACTCAGCCGAGCTTTAGTAGCGTATTCGCGCATCAGATCGAACATCCCGATCTAACACGCGCACCCACACGTCTCCGCATGTGCGCTTCTTTCTCATTATCACGATTGTGTGTGAATCGGTGATTCGGTAGCGTTGTATTGTGCTAGTGTCCCCGCTCATTCCCGCCCGTGTCGAGGCGCAAGAGGGCCTGGCAACAAGGCGCGAAACACGTCCGTTCGAAAGAGGCCCTTCTGACGCGGCTGCCGTGACGGCCATGTTGGTTGCCATTCCGCACGAGAAAGAAGGTGCAGTAGAGTAATACATTTGCTACAGAGGAGGGAGGTGCCAGCCTCCTTCTAGAGTGCAGTGACAAGATAGAGGCACGCGGCCGTGATGGCGAGGAGTAAGCCCGCGGGTATGGATGCTGGCGGAGTGGCGTTGTCTTGCGGGTTGTTGGTGGCCGCAGGGTTGTGCGGCACGGGGAGAGGCGTGGAGGAGCTGGCGATGACCGGCAGATCGCGGAAGGCGGTGGAACGGTGCGAGAGGAGCGGTGAGTAGGTCGAGGGGGCACCAATCCGTGTCGGTGCCACGCCCGGTGCTGCGGTCTGCGTCGCGTGCGAGAAAAAGTAAGGCACGCTCGACGGCGGCGTGAGCGAGACGAGCGCGTTCGGCAGAACGCTTGCGATCGTGGTCGCCTGATTTTCCAAGAAGCTTGAGAGATTCGCCGGCGACTCGGGCGCAAAGATCACTGCCGGATCGGTAGTGTCGGCAGGCTGTCGCAGCGGGTAGAGTCCAATCTTGGGGCCTTCACGGTGGTTGATGCCGATCGAGAAGAGCGAGTATACGGCGCGCAAGAAGGGCGTGCCCAGGATCCAGTCCACCCCGGTGGTCTCGGGCGCGACCGCAGCAGGCCAGGCGAAACACAGGAAGGGCTGCGCCTCGTCCGGCCCGATAATATAGTCCTCGGGCAGAAGCGTGATGTTGCGCCCGCCAAAGGAAAAGTACATGCGCGCCGTCGTATCGCATGGCACCACGAACCGGCCACCGCCCACATGGCGGCTGTTGGTGATGTGCGAAAAGATCTCCTCCACGCCGGCAGCCGGACCCAGGATCGAGGATGAGCCCGAGTCCAGCAACGCCAGCGGTGAGTCGCCCACCTGACTGTACGTAGGCGTCAGTCGTGCAGGCTGACCGCCTACGCCGGCGCCGGTCAGAGCGAGGATCCACTGTACATACGGATCCAAACTCTGCGCGTCAATGTTGAGCGTATCGTTGGCAGGCAAGGAAGTGTCGCCCGACGGCAGCGGGACCACGTCATACCACTCGACCAGCTTGCGATCGGCCTCGGTAGCCAAGACGAGCGGATCCACGGCTCCAAACGTCGCCCGTCCGCCGGTGCGTGTGAGGTAGAGGCCGAACAAGGGATAGGACTCGCCGCTTTCCTGAAGCAACGAGGTGATTAGGGGCAGAGAACGAGCGCTTCCGATCTGGTCTTGATAGTTGATCAGGCTTCGCGAGATGGTGCTGCCGCGTGGAAAGCCCAGCCCCCAAACACCGGAAACTCCTTGGAGGGCCAAGGTTACATTGGTCACGTCGATCAGCGCAAAGATCTGCTCAGCAACGCCGAGGTTGCTCATCGTCACGTTGTCAGCTGCCAAGTGTCCAGACGCCGCCGTGGCATCATCATAGAAGATCGAAAAAGGGATCTGCACCTTCGAGGCAGAATCATCTTGCCTTTTCGCTAGCCGCGAAGAGTTAGGGTTTCGGGATGAGGACGAGCTATCACTCCAATTGGTCGCTGTACTGTTCCGACCACTAAAGCTGGCGGCAGAGATATTTAGATTGGCGTCGGCGTTGACCATGATATCGCGACTCGTCGGGCTCTTCGCAGCGTCATACCGGAGAACGTTTTTGTCGGTGCACTGCGGCGTGCCACACGTCGACGAGGCGATCCACAGGTCGCTCGACCCGGTGTCCAGTTGTACAAACACGAGTTGGGTAGGGTCGGAAGAGATGTTAAGCGGAACATCGTACGCCCCGCTTAGGAAGCCAATGCTCTGGATCTTGTCGTTCGGGTTGATGGATGACTGGGTGAGATTGTTGGACGACTGGCTACCCTTCTGTTGTCTCCTTCGGAGGGTGGCTGCAATGCTTTGCTGCTTGTGCGAGGCTTGCAGAATGAGTTGCTTCTGCAACTCTTCGCTGTCCATACCACCCCGCTTGGTCAGATGGGCAGGGGCGCGCAACTCCACCACCGAGCCCCCGCTGCGACTAGGTAGGTCTCTCTCTGCAAAGTAGATAGGCGCCTGGGCTGCCCACGCCGTCGCCAGGGCTGTCGCCCAGGTACCGACGAGCAAGACTTTACCCTTCATGTTCGTCAGCTTCCTTGCACACCGCCAGCCGAGCCGCGCTTAGCTTTGCGTAATGTACGGTGTCGGCTTGGACAATGCTGTTGGTTTATACAAAGACGTCACGGCTGCTCGGGCTGTATTGGATCCATATGGACGTAACAAAACGTTGCGCATCGAACAGAAGCCTACCTTACCACGACTGACTGCCGGATCAGCGAGACTAGCATGGAGTCTGAGCTCATAGATGCAGGGTCCGAAGTGTCGCCTCCGGAAACGGTGCAATGGCTTTCCTCACGTTGTTTCTTTTGAGTAGGTTCCACCATCGGTGCGGTGCATCGTTCCGCGCCATGACATCAGAATGGGGAACGGCTGGGCCCCACCGCCGCTTAGCTGTTAGATCGCATTCGCCGCCGCTCCCTGTCCATTCTGTGATTTGGACTACGCACGGCAAAATTAGCCGTCATCAAGAGAACTGATAATAATCACAGCGAGGGCGAAAAGGTTGCCGAAAAACACACAGAAAAACCATAAGATTGGCAACACCAGACTGCTGTCCTCGAGAGATTTGTCGATTGGCGGGGATTACGAGAGGTCACCAGCGTGTACGGAAAATCGAAGATAAAATGCAAAAAGACAAGGAGCGGGCGGTTGTCTGTCACGCACATCGATCCGGCGGTTGGCGGCGATCCTTCACCGAACAAGATCTGATCCTCACTCGAGATTGAGCGGAAAGCGCGGAACCAAAACGCCGGGCGCGAAGAGGAAACGGAGGAAATCTGGCGGACATCGAAAATGTACTACTGAGGAACAGGCGGCAGACATAATACAACCGCACGAAAGCAACATCGAAACAAGATGGGCAAAGAAGAGCCTGCTAAGGAGGTGCAGACGGCGTCCTAAGCAATGCATTGGAAGCTGGAGCAAGCAGTCCCAGCGGCCATGGTATACTATTATTATTAGCCACGTATCGTACCGCTGAACACGCGGTGCTAGCTGAGTGTGTGGCCCCTGCTGCATGCCCGGGACATGCAAGGCGCAGATCGTTCATGTGTTCAATGCCAGCCCCGCCTGACGGTTTGGCAAGTCGACGCTTGCGTTCACTCAGCAGCCACGTACGAGCGTGCAACACGCCAATTCAGGGCTCATGTAGTCAACCGAACAGGTGCGTGCGTGCCTGGCCACCTCCACTGGGCCAAAGTTGCCACTAATAGCATGTCTCCCGCTCGATTCGCCCCTTTCAATTTCGATCAGTGGCGGACAGCGGAGACTCGTTCACCCGCCTCGTAACAGCGATTCTTCCGCCTCCCTTTTGCTACTGCCCTAACCAGAGCAACAATGCTTGGCTTGCCAATCCCTCTGCATGTGCCGCTGCTAGGCCAAGTCAAGCTGGAGCCGGTCGCAGCGTTCGGCCTTCTTTCCTAACTGTGCTATTGAGGCAGCTGCGAGTTTTGGATGGCGCGCGCCTGTCCAGGGACCCCGTTTCTTTGGCAGCGAACAAGCCAGAACACGAATATCCCTTTTTTCGGCTTGGACCTTTTGACTTGCGCTTCACGCCATCGATCGATGCACGGCGCCTTTGAAACCAAGCACGCTGCATCGGTTGCGAGCAGAAAGGAAACTTCAGTTCGAAAAGCGTGCTATAACGGGATGTAGTAAGTCTAAGATCTGCCTTGCATGTACCTTTCGATTTTACTTTGGCAGTACGAAATACGTCCGAACGTTTTTACATTTTAAATCGTTACAGGGAGTATATCTGAATAGAGCTCTCAATACTGGAGTATTTCCTGCGATTTCGATTCAGAACCTGATTCGCGACGGGCAGCTGCAAAGGACAGGAAGCTCTACATGCACGCGTATTCACAGCAGTGAGGATCTCAAAATGGCTACACTGCTCACGCTGAGCTCCCTCCGCGCCGCCTCTTTGTCTGCTGGCCTCGATCCCTTTTCGGATTTTGGGTGGACATCTCCAATAACACGCTTCGAACCACTCTATGGCTTTCCACTATATGCTCTTCGACAACAGGTCATCACCACCATCATATAGACTGGCTCATCACCGCTCTTCGCCTCGCTCGCTACCTGCCGCCGTAGTCAGCTCACTTGTCTCCGTTGCTTTTCGTCCAGCTCGTCTCCTTTCTTTTACGCGCATCGGCACATCATCCACACAAGCTGTGCTCAACAGTCCCACCCGTTTCTCTCGGCAACTCTCGTCATCATCCTACACATCGCCCGCAGATCTTACCGCCGTCGCTGGGTTGTACGGTTTTCCTCAGATCTTTGTTCCCCTCGAGCTGTGAAATACTCTGTCTTTGCTACGCTCGCCATCTTGCCACCTATATAGCTTCAAGCGTTTCACGTTTTCATAGCATTGCCCTTATCTCAGCAATACAACGACCTAGCAAGCTTCTGCTACCCGCCGCCACATTCTTTAGGGCGCATCGCCGTGCCTAGCCTGCGTCGTCAGGGCGGGAGCTCCCGGAATCAAGCATGACGGCCGGAGGATTGAGTATCCTCACTTCCATGTCGGCGGAACCTGGCATGCACAGCCCCTTCTCCATACAGCATCCTCTCTTTAGAGAAGAGGCCCAATCGCAGGCGTCCGGTTCGAGCTCTCGGTCTCACGCGGTTACATCACCGCAACGGTCCCCCTCTTTCTCCCCCAACGATTCCATTGGCGGGAAGAACGACGCGCTGCTAGCAGCCCTTGCCGGTTCCGCCACCACTTCTCCGCCGGCACCGCCTTCGAAATCTCGCCCGGGAGCTACTCTCTCGTCGCTGGATGTCGGTGCCAACACAGGCTCCGGCTTCTCTGCCACCAGCAACTTCGCCAGTAACTCGGGCGGCAGCTCTGCCAATCGCACTTACGGCTCGGCGAATGGCGGCTCGCGCGACAATGGCTCCGGCGCCGACGGTCAGGGTGGAAATGCTGGTGGGTCCGGCGGAGGTGGCCAAGAGGGCTCGATGGATTCGTCGGGCAAAGAGGGTGGCAAGAAGTCCAATCCGCTCGTCGATCTGCTTGAAACAGAAGCTGCCTATGTTTCTGAGCTTGGCAAGATCATCAAGAAGGTCGCAGCAGCATGGTCTCGGTCCAACTTCCCGCCGCCCGAGCTAGATATCATGTTTCGTAACATTGAGGCTATCTATCGTGCCAACCGTAGTTTTATGAAGTTGCTCAAGGAGATTGGACCGAGCCCATCGTCGCCGAAGGCGCTTGGCGATCTGCTGATGAAGTGGGTGGATGACCTCGAAGGTCCGTATTCACGTTACTGCGACAACTACCTGGCCGACTTTGATTCCTGGGCTACCGTTCAAAACAATGCTCGGCTTTTTACCTTGTTGACCGAGATCTCAGCCTCGCACAATACGGATGGTAGCCCTGTCACTTTCAGCGACAAAAAACGCGATCCCAACGAACCTTGGACGCTGGATGCTTTGTTCGCTCTGCCGCACATTCGGCTCAAGTACTACAAAAAGCTCTATTCACGCCTGCTCAAGAGCACCCAACCTGGACGAAGCGATCACAGATTGCTCGTCGGCGCCAATGCCAGGCTAGATGACTTAGTCAATAAGTCTAAGCGAAGGCTCGCTGTCTCGGTCTTGGATGAGGCTGCCAATCGAGGATCCCGCGACAGCTCGTTTGCAGAGAGTAACGCCACCGAAACATCACCTCGCGATCGGGGTTCATCTGCCACCTCGGCCTCGGATGGTGGCGGCACCTTTCAGTCTCCAACGGCGCGACCACTGCAAACTACCGAGAAGAGCTACGACACATCCGTACTTTCACCCAGTTCGGAGCGGGCCCCAACACCCGGAGGTATGCCTCTTTTCAGCGCACCGTCAACTCAACTGAGCGCTCTTTCGCTGGATACATCTACTTCGATCCCCCCTTCTCGACCGGAGCTGGTTCGTGTCCATTCCGAGGCGGCCAGCTTCCATGATACTGCCGGAGAAGACGCTCGCTCCTCCAAGGCAAACTCGCTTGAAATGCCCATCGAAAGTCTCGAAAAGCGGCTGGACACCTCGAAAACCGTTGACATCTTTACTATGAAACCGAAAAAGTGTCAGCTACAGATTCACCCGCCCAGCTTACCCTTCTCACGCACACTTCGAAAGTCGGCGGATGTCGTCATTCACTTTACTCCCTCCAGCGGTGGACCCGAGATCAGCATTCGCCGAGCTCACATCTTTCTGCTGACAGATCTTTTTCTCGTCTGCGAGCGCATGACGCCCAGCGAGAAAGCTGAAAGAGCAGGTGTTGGTCTCGGGCCCGACATGTGGCTTCTTTACCCACCCCTTGCTGGAAAACATCTGCGGGTGAGCGACATGGGTGGGCAGGGTAACATGCTTTCGATTCTCATTCTCAAGAAAGAGAGGCTCACGATCCATACCGAGTCTCGGGAAGCCAAAGAAGACTGGCTGCGACATTTCGACGAATGCCAGCAATTCGCCGCCACTTTGGGTCTCAAAGTTAAGACTGGCCCAACTCTGCCCATCCCTGGCGCGTCCGTCTCTCCCAGCTCGATAGCATCCGGCCATGGCAACCTGAATACGCCAGGGTTATCCCCTGCCATCTCGGTGACGCCCTCGTCAGCGAACGATCACGACATGGGCGCACCTGTTTTGAACGCAGGCGAGCCAAGTTCGCCTTCATTAGCTTCGCCAGATCTATCGAGACAGACCTCCTTCAACTCGGTCGCCTCTTTTCCCAAGCTGCCTCCAGCCGGCTCTCCTGACAGGCACGCTTTCCCACCCCTCTCGGGTGCCCCGCCTCGTTCGCCCTTGCCGTCGCATCCCAACGCACCGCCCCCACCAGGCATGCCAGCCTTCATGAATGGCAGACCCCCGCAGCACGGAGGTCCTCCGATGCGTCCAGGTACGATGGCGCCTAGTACTGGCATGTTTTCGCCAGAGACAAGCCCTGCAGCTGGACCTGTGCGGGTTGCTCCTGGAGGCTTCGTCCCTCATGGACCGGGCTATATGGGTCGTCCTCCGTCCATGATGCAGGAGGCAAACATGCCACCTCGCCCTCCAGGAGGCTCGGCGGCTGGGATGAGGGGCCCACCACCGCCAGGTGGTCCACAGGGTCTACCTCATCGCGGAGCTCCAAGCCCTCTTCCAGGGCAGGGGCCTCACGGAATGGGTGCAGGCGGACCCGCTTCAAGTCCGGGCTTCGGACCGACTCGAGGACCTGGATTTGGACCTGGACCACGACCAGGCATGGCGGGCGGAGGGCCTCCCTTTATGAACGGTGCGCGGCCACGGCTCCCGCCGTTGCCCCCTGCCTCTCCATCCTGGAATCCGCAGCAGAATGGGGGATCTCGGGAACCGGCCCGACGACCCTCTGCGCCGAATCTGCGACAACCTTCTCAGGGATCTTCGGGCGAGCGAACCTCGGACGAAGCAAACGGACTGTCGGGAGGATTTATGCGATCACGTTCCGTCTCAAGCACGGGTTCAACGGGGCCCAAGCTTCCTTCAGCAATGATGAAGGAGGGACGGGGCAGAGATGCGGGAGGCAATGACATCTCGCCGCCCGGGAGCCCTACAGGAAAGAAGGAACCGTTCCGGAGCACAGTCTCTGCACAGATGCGGTGCAAGCTGTTCCTCAAGCAAGGACACGCGCAGTGGAAGTCACTGGGAAACGCCCGCTTGAAACTATACCACATCTTGCCGGACAATATCCGGCAGCTGGTGGTGGAGAATGATCGCAAGACGCTGATTTCGACAATCGTCCTTACCGATGGAGTCGAGAGGGTCGGTAAGGTCGGAGTGGCGCTCGAGCTCAGCGATCGCGGCAACCGGACGGGCATCGTCTACATGCTGCAGATGCGAAGCGAAGAATCGGCGGGCGGTCTGTTCGGACAGCTGCTGGAAGGCAGCGACCGGACCGCTATTGCTGCGCCTGGGCGCTGATTGCCTCGGCGCAACCGCAATAGATATGCCACGATGTTCCCCTTTCTCGTCCCTGCCGCTTCCTCGCAGGCGATGCTGTTTCACCTTGGCTCGTCTCCCCTGCCTATGCGGTCTGTACATGATGGATCGACGCGCACCTTCACAAGTAGTGACGCAGCTTGGACTGCTGGGAGCCCAGACCCATAGCTGGCTCGCGCACAACTGAACCCAGACACCTCCTTGGTCCGGCCTCGGAGCGCCGGCTGCGCTCCCCACGCCGTTTCGCTCTTACGGCCCCATGACGGGGGAGAGCGGAGGCGGTTGCCCTGTTTCTCTTGCATAGTTACATCCACTTGTCACCTATCAATGCGATTGTCTCTCGTTCGTTCGCGCAGCGTGCTCTTTGTGCGCGCACGCCGTAAGCGGCTGCCAAGCTTGCCCGCGTGCGCTGCCCACACCCCCGCCTCAGGCACCGTTCTTCTGGCAGGCCGGCTCGCCCTTGCTAGCGGGTCGATAGCGGGTCGATAGTGGGTGGATAAGGGGCGGGTAGGTTGCGGGTGAGTGCTAGAGTACAAGGCGGCCTGGTCACGGGTGCGGGAGTGGGGGTGGAGCGGGCTAGGGCTCCTCGTCCATCGGGTCGGCTTCGGCTTCCGAGGTGGGAGGGTGCGAGTTGTCGGGGGCAGGCTGGGGTGCGCTCTTGGCCTTTTTCTTCGAGGGAGGCTTCTTGCGGGGTGGTTTGGGGGCAGCGGGTGCCTGCTGCTCGTCGTCGGCTTCGTCGGGGGCGTCTTCCTCGTCGTCCTCTTGCTCGTCGTCGTCTTGGGCAGCGACGTCGTCTTCGTCCTCCAGCGTGCCCTCGAGGATCATGGTCTCCTCCTGCTGCTTCTGGTTGAGCTTTTCGGTGCGTGCCTCCAACGCGGTGGAGAGGGCGACGGGCGTCGGGATGGCGTCCTTGAGAAAGTCGAGGTACTCGTTCTGCTGCACGGCGCGCGACAGATCCTTGTACTGCACAATCTTCCGCTTGTCCAGCCTGGCGTTGGTGTACGCTTCGTCGGTGAGCTTCTTGATAAACAACTCGGTGGCCATGCTGACCAGGAAGGTAGCTTCGCGCGAGCAGATATCCACGTCGCGGTCCGCCTTGATGATCCTCTGCACTCGCGCCGTCGGGAAGACAGACGCGCCACGGCTGCGCCCCTGCGCCGACTTGCCAGCAGCCACGCCTGTCTCTGCGTCCACATCGGGAGAATCTGCCCCTGTGCGTTCGCTCATCATGTAGCGTACGGCCAGCAGTGGAGAGCGAGGGCCGGTGGTAGCAGAGCAGGTGTGGTAAAGAAGACCACCGCACCGCACACGCGTAGAAAGAGCTCTTTTGTCGTTATTCACTGTTATTCACTCGATGTCGCAGTGAATAATGTGATCCCAAATCAATTAACGCGTCGACCGCGTCAAGTCCGCTCCTCCTCTCCATCGACTGTGACGTGACTGAGTCGATTAGATTCATGACTACCTATGTGACTTTGCAAGGTGACGAGTCGACCAACAGTGAATGTGACTGAATCTGAATGTGAGCTGTGACTGTGACTGTGCCTGTGACTGTGATTGCGATCGTGACAGCGACGGTGGCTTTGGCCATCGAACCTTTGGCTACAATCACAAAACTCAGCTTTTCCAAGCAAGGCGGCTGCTTCTTTGGTGAGGCGTGCGCAGCAGATCAGACGAGAACCACCATGGACCGCTAGATGGATGGCTACCACCATCTTAGTATCTGCACGTAACGAAAGCACGATGGATGCCACCGCCAGCATGGAAGAAGACCACGATCAGCCCGCGCTGTCCTCCGAGGCAGAGTCAGCCCGCTATCGCCCCATCAAGAAGCTCGAGGAGAGCGTGGTCAACCGCATAGCAGCGGGCGAGATCATCCACCGCCCCGCCAATGCGCTCAAAGAGCTCATCGAAAACTCGCTCGACGCCGGCGCCACCATCATCCGCATCACCCTCAAGGAAGGTGGCATCAAGATGCTCCAGATCCAGGACAACGGCTCGGGTATCCGCCCTGCCGATCTCCCGCTCCTCTGCGAGCGCTTCGCCACCTCCAAGCTCCGCGCTTTCGACGATCTCAACAGCATGTCCACCTTTGGCTTCCGAGGCGAAGCACTGGCAAGCATCAGCTACGTAACCGCCTCCCTGCATGTCATTTCCAAAACCCGCGATCAGGAATGCGCCTACAAAGCCTACTATGCCAATGGCGCACTCGCCCCGCCCAAACCAGGGCAAAGCTCGGAACCAAAGCAATGCGCCGGTACCGACGGCACCTTGATCACAGCAGAGGACCTCTTCTACAATGTCCCCCAGCGCAGGAGGGCCCTGAGGAGCGCCGCAGATGAGTACAACAGAGCGCTCGATATCGTCTCCAAGTACGCTGTCCACTATGGAGGCAGAGGCATCGGCTTTGTTTGCCGTAAGGCCTCCAGCAACGCCACCGATCTGAATAGCCCCTCGTCCCCGACCAACACCACACTCGACACCATTCGCTTACTTCATGGCAATGCCGTCGCCCGTGAGCTCGTTCAGCTCGACTCGGTCAGCGATCAACGGCTTGGATTCACAGTCCAGGGCTGGATCAGTGGCGCAAACTGGAGCAGCAAGCGTACCACCATGCTCTGCTTTATCAACAACCGGCTCGTCGACTGCCCTCTGCTCAAACGATCCCTTGAGGCCCTCTACTCGACTTTGCTGCCCAAGGGCGGCCACCCTTGGATCTACCTGTCGCTTTCCATCAACCCAGCCAATGTTGACGTCAATGTCCACCCTACAAAGAAAGAAGTCCACTTCCTCAACGAGGATGAGATCGTCGAAGTGATCTGCCAAGCCGCACAAAACAAACTCGCTGGCGCCAACTCCAGCCGCGCTTTCAGCTTTTCGCAAGCCGTCCTGCCCATCATCCCGAAAGAGCCGCGTGCATCTAGCCAGCTCAATGCTCCCCCACGTAGTGGCGACGATCCGCACCCGTATCCAGAGACGTCAACTACCAGCGAAAGGAGAAGGAGCAGCAGCAGCAGCGTCACAGGCGCCCCGCTCTCATCGTCGAAAGGCTACCCTCAGCACCTTGTTCGCGTGGATGCTAAGGTAAGAACACTTGATTCTATGTTGGCTTCCACATCCCAAGCAGGTCCGCAGTCCTCATCCGCAGCGACACTGGGCAAGAGAAAGGCACAAGACCTCGTTATACAGCAAGATTCTTCTTCCGAGTCTCCTCACGAGCCGCAGGAAGAGGCCCCGTCGGCAAAAAGCACCGCAGTCCAAGCAGGTCCTGGCAAGAAGAGCAGACAGCCGACCACGCGAATCACCGACTCGCCTTGCTCACTCTCCTCCATACAGCACTTGCGGGATCAGATGACCAAATTCCAGCATCGAAATCTGGCCGAAATCGTCCAAAACCACACCTACGTAGGCGTGGTGGACCTGGCACGTGGACTTAGCCTGATCCAGCACGAGACCAAGCTTCTGCTTGTCAACCACGATGCTTTCATACAGGAGTTTGCCTACCACTTGATTCTGCGGCAGTTTGGCAAGCTACAACGGCTCCGGCTGGATCCGGCTCCCAGCCTGGACGAACTCGTACTGCTCGGACTCGAGTTGACAGAGGGGGCATCGAAAGCAGATGGCCAGGATATGGCCCGCGCCAAAGCCAAGATCGTCGACGTGCTGCTCGAGCACGCAGAGATGCTGGAAGAGTACTTTTCCTTCTGCCTCGGCGCGGATCAACGGACGCTCACAGCGCTTCCGAACCTCCTGCCCGGTGGCAGCGCAGGGCCCGGCGCCGACCCGTGTGCCTTGGTCCTGGATCGACTGCCGCAGCTCCTGCTGCGGCTCGCGATGCGAGTCCACTGGGACGACGAGGAGAGGTGCTTTGAGACGTTTGCCCGGCAGCTCGCCTGGGCGTGTCTGCCGTCTGCGCTGGACGACGCCGCGGCCGAGTGCGAACAGTCTGGCGACGCTGACGCCGACGACGCCGCTGGACCACGCCGCGCCGAGGCCGACCGAACACGCAAGAAGATCCAGCACCTGTGGTTCGACAACATGTCCAAATCCAAGGGGCGGTACTTGCCGAGCAAGGAGACCAACGACTATGTGGTGCAGGTAGCCAAGCTGCCAGACCTGTGTAAGTGCATAGAGCTGCCCAACGTGCCAACCGAGCTACGTAGGCCACTCTGGTTACTGACATTTGGCCGATTCCAATGCCTGCTTTTGGCCACTGCGTCGCAGACCGCGTCTTTGAACGCTGTTGACCGTTGCCGAACCGCCACATTGCCACTGTGCCGTCTGGGTCATTATTGTTTTGTGAGCTGAGCATGGATGTGTCTGTGTTGGCGCGAGGGAGGCTTAGTTGAGCGCGCCTTAGGCGGTCATTGAGCGCGGCGTGCCTTGGCGTTGCGGGCCTTGAGGAGGGGCTGCCAGAGGAGCTTGTCCCAGTTGCTGGTGAAGGCGTCGCGGCCGAAGGCGTCAGACGCGCGCTGGCGGGCTCTGGTGCGGATGGGGAGGGCAGCTGCGTCGTCCATGTCGAGGATCTGAGCGAGGCGGGAGGCGAATTCTTGGACGCCGATGGCGTGGAAGCCGGTGGGCTGGTCTGGCTGGAGGGGGGGTGCGATGTCGAGGAAGGGGCCAGCGGAGCGGTGGCTGAGGGTGACGAGGCCAGCGGCCATGAACTCGACGACGTTGATGCCGAAGTGTTCGTCCTGCATCGTGCTGAGGCCGACCGAGGCGCGCGCGAGGGTTGCGAGCACGGTGGGATAGTCTGCATTGACGACGAGCTCGACGTGCGGGGTAAGCGCGAGCTGGTCGGCAAGGATGCGCAGCATGGCGATGCGCTTCTCGTCCGCCTCGTTGCGCGAGCTGCCGACCATGACCAGCCGCACCGCCTCGTTGCCCGCGGACGCGTCGAAGAGATCCGGCCGCGCGTCCAACAAAGCCTTGAGGATATACAGCTGCGTGATATGCTCCTTCTCCGGCCGAAACTGCGCCAGGCTCACCACCCACCGCCGCCGCCCCGCCAGCGGGAAGTCCACCAGCCGCGCCGTGTCGCACGGCGGATAGACAATCCCAACGCCCGCGGGCGCGCGCGACCCCAGCAGCTGGTCAATGTGGTTCTTGGTCCAGGTGCCGTTGACCACAATCGTGTCCGCCCGGCGCAGCGCCCACGCGTAAAGCCGCGCAAAGATGCGGTAGTAGGCCAGCTTGACGGTAGTCCGTAGCCAGCTGTTGGCGGTGCCTTCGGCGTTGGTGTGGCCCTTTTGCCGCGTCTCGACGCGGCGGAGCATGTCGGTGCTGATGACCGGGTAGTGGATGTAGGCGCCGATCGGGCACGTCTTGCTGAAGAGCCGCACGATGGGGAAGGTGAACGCATAGCCCATCGTGTCGACAAAGACGTCCGGGATCAGCTGCGACATGGCCTCGAAGCCGAGCCACATGCTCCCGTAGCTCTGCCCCAGCAGCGTCCAGCTCTTCCACGTGCCATCTTCCACCATCCACCTGCGTCTGAGCGGCACGAGGGCGATGGTGCCCGGGTCCAGCTGGATGCCGAAGCGCGCGCCCGCCTTGTGCAGGATCTCCTCCTTGGACGACGCGGGAAAGTCGCCCGTGTAGATCACCATCACCGCCCGCGGATCCGTCGCCTGATGATACGCCACGGCTTCGTACAGGACCCGCTCGCCGCCGCCGCCTGCGTTGCAGTAAGGATGGAAAAAGCCGATAATGGTGCGAGCGCCTATTTCGCCGTCCTTCTGCTCTGCGGGCTCAGCTGCTGTCGCCGGCGCGGGCTTTTCGCGGATGCCGAGCTCCAGTAAGAGCTTGCGCCTGCGAGTCTTGTTGGTCCGCTTGAGCTTGCGCACCCCGCTTTCGAAAACCTGGATCGCGCCCACGAAAAGCGACATGGACAAAATTCCCAGAGGCAGGAAGACCGAGATGAGGGTCGATTTCAGCGACTGCCAAGATGTCTCCGTCCCGAGGAAGAACAGCATCGCGGGGGGACCGCCGTCGGCAGCGCCAGCCGCTGTTGGCGTGCTGGTCGTTGCCGCAGCGGGCGTGGCCGCAACTACACCAACCGGTGCAATGTGCAGTAGGAGCAGAGTAACCAGAACAGCGTAGGCGGTGCACCAACCACCTCGTGAGGTCGACGTCCGCCCTGACAGAGGTGACGCGGGAGGAACCGCAATGGACTGCGGCGAGGCTGCCGGAGTCGAAGTCCTTTGTTGGCCCTTGGCCTCCATAATGACGGCGTCGCCGTTGCCTGTCTGATGCTGGTCGAGATCGAGCCAGCTGACGAAAACGTGCGGAGAGCAGAAGAAAGAAAGCGCGAGAACAAAGACAGACGCCCAAGAAGGTGTCCGGGAGCATCATGAGGAGGCATGTGACACGTAGACTCGCACTCTAACATCCATTTTGGTTTTAGGCGGTGTTACTTTGCGTCACGTGGGGTCGCGACGCGCAGATGGCGGCCTATCAGCAACGATCAGAGTAGCACTTTGGCACATCCATCGACCTCTCCATCCCGCCTTCACCACACAGCGCGGCCCGCACCCAACATCAGCACCGTCCAGCCCACCACACCACCTATCGCAAGCAGAACAGAACTGTCTTGACGCAGATAGAATTTCCCTGTTCGAGCAGCTCTCGTCTACACGCGCGCGGCTCTCCTGATGTCTCGTCCTAGGCCGGCTGCTGGGCCCACGCCCACCACGCCGCTGCGCCGCATCTCGCGCGGCTCGCTCAATGCGCTGTCGCACAGCGCCTCCAAACAGATCGCGGCAGGCGGTACTCCGCTCTCGTTCCTGACGGGAGCGATGACAGACCTTGCTGAGGAGACCGGATGCCTCCAACTCAACTTGCAGAACGTCGAGGCCGTCCACCAGAGCTTAGAGAGCTTCAACGAGAACTTTGCCATGTATATCTACGGCCTCAAGATGAACGCCTACTGCGTCGAGTGGCCCGAAATGCCCCTCGACGACAATTTCTCCCGCGCCGACAAGAGACTGGGTATGTGCCGACATCCATCTTGACTGTTCTCTGCTGGGGCAGGCAGGACTGACGTAGATTTTCCCCTGTGGCGATGATGTTGATGCGCGGGTATAGCACAGCAAGCGGAGCAGTATGCTGCGCAACAACACCTGAACGGGGCGATGGCGGGCGGGGCGGGCAACATGTACGGGGGGGCCATGGACGACGCATCGATGTACGGCGGTATGGCGGGGCCTGCCTCTGGGGGTGTAAACACGGCAGCCGACCAGACGTATGTCACTGCCGACGACGAGAGCGTGTATCGGGCGGAGGCAGGGGGATCGGGCGGCGGGGGTGCGTCGCAGCCGCGCGGTGCAGCTGCAGCGGGGGCCGGCAAGCCGGCGCTCAAGTCGGCGCTCAAGAAGGGCGCCACGGCGACGAGCGGCGCGCCGCCCAGGGTGACACTGGCGCAGAAGAAGAAGCGCGAGGCGTATGCGGACGAGATCCTGCAGACACTGCCGCTCGAGTACCGCGGCAACGACGCGCGGCAGACCGCAATCGCGCGCCACGTCTGCACCGCCCTCATCGCCGCCGGCCGCCGCGGCATCCGCATCGCCGAGATCACCAAGCCCCCCGACATGTCGCAGGCCAAGATCAACAAGACCCTCATCGCCCTCGTCGCCGCCAAACACGTCACCAAGGCCAGCAACAACGTACGTCCCCCCTCCGCGCGCCCCCACTGCCACGCGCGACGCCCACTGACACCGCTTCCGATCTTTTCTCTCCTCCGCGTCCACAGGGCATCGTCTACAGCTTGGACGCCGGCCGACATCCTACGCTGCCCTAAGGGTGCGCCCGATGATAGGCCTCTGAGGCCGCCGCGATAGGGACGGTTGTGGTCTAGTGTAATTTTATATTGTCGTATCTGTAGTAGTACTACCGGCAGTGCAGGGTGGAAACAAGCGCGCGGGCGAGCTAGAGCTTGTCGTCGTGGCGCGCCTACTTGTCCTCGCGGAGGTCTTGGAGGCGCTGGTCGCGGTTGGCGTGTTCGTTGATGGCGGCCTTGGTGTACTTGCCGTCGGGGTCCTCTGCGACGCGCTGCATGGCGTCAAAGTCGAGCTGGTCGGTCTTGGTCTCGAGGCGGTTCTGGAGGTTGTGGTCGAGCCGGAGTTCCTTGTCGGTGACTAGGTGGCGCACGGCGAAGAAGCCGGCGAGGCAGACGATGCCGCCTGTGAACATCAGCAGCGGGGTGATCTCGGGCCGGTTCATCACGCTCCGCAGCTGTCCGGGGCGGGTTAGCCTGGGCCGTCTCGCGCGCGCACAACCCCGCCGCACTGACACTTACATTGCCCGGCTTGGTCTTGCTCTGCACCTCCGCCACCCGCCGCGTCGTCCCAAACGCCCGCCGCGACCCAACCCCCGCCAGACCCACCGCCCGCCTCGCCGCAAAGAAACTCGGCATCGCAAATCACAACAGCGTCGTTTCGAGAGGTGGCAGAGTGCGTATACGGTGCAGCGTGTGCCAACGTGTGATGGCCGAAAAGCAACCTTGCCGCCAGCCGCACCCTAACCTGCTTCGCGGCATGCATCGCTGCCGGCTGGCTCTATCTGGATGGCAATGGCAATGACTTCATTGAGCAGATAACCCGGCGTTTATCAGTCATGCTTTCCTCGGTCACGAGGCGCGATGCGCAAGCGTCACAGTACGGAAGCTGTTAGAGCGTTTTTGCATACATTGATCTAACATCAAATATCTTTTTCGCTCTAACATGCTCGCAATAGGGTCTCAGGGTTCACCTCCTTCGACCTGCAGCTTTCTTCCTTCCTGATGCTCTTTCTTCCTTCCTTCTTGATGCTCTTTCTTCCCCTCTTGTTCCCTTACGGTATCCTTGTTGCTGCTCGACCTCGGCCTTGTTGCTCTCTTCACGACTGCACACAGACACCAGCAGGATTACCTGTACAGACGGACGCCTTACACTCGGAAAGGCGCGGCATGTCAGCGGCGGTCGAGAGAGGTCTGGGCGCGGGGCGCTCGAGCTCCCTTACGACGGGCGGTGTGGCGGGCGGCGCGGACGATGCGATACGGCGAGAGCTGGAGGACGCAGAGGCGCTCGACCTTGTCGACCCGCTGCGCCACTTTCTTGCGTCGGGGAACGATGATGAGGCAGCCTATGCCGGCGGGGTGCGTTCGGCGGCTGCGGCTGCGGACGGCGAGTTGGCGGTGCGGGGCGCGACGGCGAGCGAGTACTCGGTGGTGCCGGAGCAGCGGGAGAGCATTATTGGGCGGCGGACTACGATACGCTACTTTGCGGACGCGGGGCGGAGCGCAGAGCAGTACGACGCGGGGGGTGGCGCGGTGGAGGGGGAAGCGGGGCGCGACTACTGGGACATTCAGCTGTGGCTCGACCAGAGCGAGGGATGTGGGGGGGCGGTGTGGCCGGCAGCGGAGGTGCTGGGGCAGTACATTGCGTCGGTGCACGCGCGCGGCGGGCTCGACTGGGCGGGCAAGGTGGTGCTCGAGCTCGGCGCCGGCACGGGGCTCGTCGGCTTGCTCGTCGCCGCACTCGGCGCCGCCGTCTGCCTCACCGACCAGGCCGCCATGCTCCCGCTCCTGCGCGCCAACCTCGCGCTCAACCCGCACATCCACTCCTGCTCCATCGCCCAGCTCGACTGGGGCCTCCCCACCCCCCCCGCCCTCCCCACCCCCGACATCCTCCTCCTCGCCGACTGCGTCTACCTCGAGGCCGCCTTCCAGCCGCTGGTAGACTCGCTCACCGCGCTCGCCACCAAAGACACCCTGATCCTCTTCTGCTACCAGAAGCGCAGAAAGGCCGACAAACGCTTCTTCGCGCTCCTCAAACGCGCATTCACCTGGACCGACGTCGACGACGACCACCCGGCGCGCACCCACGCCTACCGCCGCCAGGGCACCCACCTCCTCCGGCTCTACAAAAGATAGCCCCACATCAGCCCCCCACACACTCGCAAGCTAGACTACCCGCACAGCCATCATGCTCGCGTGCTGCAGGCGAACCAGACGGAAGAGAGCCACAGGAACGCGAAATGGCGAATGCAGCGGCGGGGTATGTGGGCTAGGCGATGACACAGCAGGGGCGGGGCGCGGGGGCGGGGTTGAGGTCGAGGGTGTGCGCGCGGGAGCGGGAGCGGTTGGTGTCGTCGGGGGCGGCGTTGCGCTCGGCCGCGGCGAACTTGGAGTGGATGTCCTTGGCGGCCTGTGCAAACGCCTCTTGCACGTTCTGTCAATGGCGGGACACGGGGATTTGTTAGCGTGCGGCGGTGCAGGCGAGGGCGGGGGCGGGACTTACATGGCCGCTCTTGGCGCTGGTCTCGAGGAAGAAGAGGCCTTCCTGGGCGGCGAACTGCTGGGCCTCTTCGTAGGAGACTTCGCGTTTCTTGGCGCGGCTGCGGCGCGGCGTGCGGGCGGGGTCGGTGGGTAAAGGCGCGTCGGTGGCGGGGTCGTTGTCGGCGACAAGGTCGTACATGTTGCCGACGAGGACGATGGCGACCTTGTCCTCTGCGTTGGCGCGGACGTCGTCGAGCCAGCTCTTGGCATGCAGGAACGAGGCGCGGTGGGTGATGTCGTAGACGAGGAGCGCCCCGGCGGCGCCGCGGTAGTAGGAGCGCGTGATGCTGCGGAACGACTCGGCGCCCGCCGTGTCCCACACCTGCACCTTGACCGTCTCGTCGTTGTCCAGCCGGATCAGATGCGAGCCGAACTCGACCCCGATCGTCGGGTCCGCATCCGCCAGAAACCGGTCGTCGGTCAGCCGCACCAGCAGCGACGACTTGCCCACGGACGAGTCGCCGATCAGGATAAACTTGAGGATGTAGTCCCATCCGCTCCCTGGCGGCGCCGTGCTGGCGCCGCCACCCGCCCCCCCGTGCGTCCCCGACGGGATCCGGATCGGCGCCATCCACGCAGCTCCCTACTCGCCCGTACCCGCTCCTACTCGGCGCGCGGCCAACAGCAGCACCCCCCCTTGACTGCGCAGCGGCGCAACGGCAACTTGCCCAGCGCGATAGACACGCTGCAACGGCGGATCAACAACAGAACGAAGCGAAACGATACGATACGCGCAGCCGGCGAATGCCTAGGCGGTGGCAAACTGACGATGAGTGGCGGTGGTGGCAGTGGTGGCGATGGTGGCAATGATGGAGGCGGGAGCGAGAGATAGATGCCAGTGGCAGGACGGCACTGCACCCTGGCGGGAGGCGTTTGACATGAAATAGAATGCATTTCCAGCCGGCATCTGCGCGACCCGCATGGCGACAAACACGCTCGCCTGCGTCGATATGACATGCCCTGCGCGACAGCCCCCGCCGCACCGGCTCATCACTGCGCTCGATTCCCGGCGGCACCACGCTTCAGTGCCGTGTTGGCTTGGCAAGGGTGCACGCTTCAGATGTGGCCGAGCGCGGCGGTCTGGATGCGGACAGGCAGGGCAGGCGCTGCGCCGCCGTGGTATCAACTACATCGAGGGGGTGGGAAAACGGCACGTGGAGGGGAGATAGGGGAGCAGGGGGGGCTAGACGGCCGCGGTGGGGCGGTACTTGTCTGCCTTTCTGGGGCTCTGCGAGCCGGCGCGGCCCGAGTTCATGGTAGTGTGGGGGAGCATGGGCGTTGCGCGGCCGGGGTAGGGGACGCTGGCGTGGCGCTGGGGCTGTGTGGAGGCGGGATCGACGGTGCGGGCGGTGTCGTCCAGCGCGCCGTTGGACGGCTTAACCAGGCCAAAGAGGCCGGTGCGCGTGGTGCTGGCGGTGCCGGCGTCGGCGTTGTCTGCGCCCGGCGTGCCAGTGACGCCGTTGGTCTGGCTGCCGCCCCCCGACGGTGCGGGCGCAAACGAGTAGCTGGCGGTGAGCGCCATGCTGCTGCTAAGCCAGTCCGGCTTCTTGCCATGCTTCTCCTTGCTGCCGGGTGGCGAGCCGGCGCCGCCGGTCCAGCCCGCCTCGCGCGCGGCATCAAAGTAGCCCATCTCGTTGAAAAAGTCCCAGACCTTGCCGAGCTTGTTGACGTCGATCTTGACCAGCGCGCGGCACTCGCGGCGCGAGAGCTTGCCGCCGCGCGCTACAAACGTCGAGATGAGCGTCGACTTGATCAGCAGGAACGGCTGCGGCAGGATTCGCAGTGCCGAGCAGAGCTGCACCTCGGCAGGCGTCAGCAGATGCAGCGACGGCGCCTTGGCCAGGTTGAGCGGCTGGGGCGGCTTCCGTGGTGTCTTGGGCTCATCGCCCGCTGCGCCGCTCCGCTTTGCCTTGGCCTCCTTGTCCTTCTCCCTCTCCTTGTCCGACTTGTCCTTCTTGTTCTCCTTGGCCGTGCCGTTGACTCCGCCGAGCGCTTCCTCCATGGGCGTCGGTGTGCTGGTCTCTCGCTGCCTCGCTCGGGCCGTTACGTCGATGCGCGGCCGGCCTGCCAGCGACGCAGAAACCGGCGTCGACGCAGCACCGGACGCCGGGAATGCCGCCAGACCGCCCGCCGCCGCTTCGGCGGTCCGTCTCGCCCGTTCGGCCTTCTCCTTTTCGTAGAGACTGGCATCGTCGAGCGAGAGGATGCCCATCCGGCGGTAGTGCTGCAGCTGCGCCGCCGCCTTGCGCAAGGCCTCTTCGTAGCAGAGCCCGTTGAGGAAATCCTCGTAGTCGAGCGCCGTCTGCATCTGTGCAAAGTGCTTGGTCCTCGACACCAGCTCGCGCTCTTCTTTGGGCCGTCTCCGTTCGGCCGCCAGATTGCGTCGGTAATCGACCAAGTTCCGCTCAAAGAGGAAATGCTTGCGCCGCAATCGTCGATCGAGCCGCTCGTTGTACATGTCAATCACCGTCAGCTTCAGATTGAGGTCGGTCGGATCCTCGTCCCAGTCGAACGGCTTGTCGTCCGACTCGGCCTCTTTGTCCTTGTCTTTCGCCTCCTGCTGCTGTTGTTGCTGCTGCTGCTGTTGTTGTTGTTGTTGCTGGTGCGAAGTGTCTTCGTCTTCGTCGTCCTCGTTTGCCTCTTTTTCTGTCTCGGCGTTCTGCATGGCTTTTTTGCTGGTAGGACCGCCTCGGCCACTGGCCTCCATGCGTACATGGCCTTGTGTCGCCTTGCTGCCGAGTGCTTCCCATTCGGACGGCATGTTGGCGCCGCCAAAGTCGTAGACGCGGCCGAACTCCAGATCCTTGATCAGGTGTTCCGCATCCTGCTCGTACTCGGACTCGAACTCGAGACGGCCGGGCATGAAGCCGGCGATCTCGCTGTGGTTCGAAGGCGCGCTGACGAGCGGTTTGACCGATTTGGGCGGCGAATAGGAGGCCTGTGACTCGCGCAACGTCTCGACGCGGCGGCGCTTGCGGAGCTGGAACTCTTCTAAGGATAGCGACGGCTGGAAGGACATGGACGGACCCACGACGGGCGGCTCCTGGGTGGTCAGCTTGCAGGCGACGCGGCTGCCGGTCGCGTCGTCGTCGACCAAGGGGTCAAAGGCGGGTACGGCGACACGTTGATACTGCTCGAGAGCGTCTCGTGCCCTCTGCTCGCCGGTCTCGGTGCCATCGCGGCCTTCGACGTAGACCTTGAGGTAGTGGTCCTGCACCTCTTCCTTGGTGCGGTTGCCGATGTGGTCGGCAATGTCGGCCCAGTTGCCTAGGCCGTAGGTCTGGCAACCGTCAATGAGGAGAAGCTCCTCGTCTGCTCCCCAGTCGTCGCAGAAGATGGGATACGAGTGCTGTTCGACCACGCGGTAGTCATGCCACGCCTTGTGCTTGCCCGGCTGAGCACCGGAACAGAAGCACGAGGCGCATAGGTCGAAGTCGGGACAGCTGGCCGCACAGCGTATACGGACGGTGAGGGTAATGTCGGCACCACACGCGTCGCAATGGTATCGTACGCCAGGCTCAGCAGCGGCGGTGGTGGAGCCATCGTCGGTCTTGGGAGCCGGCTTGTTCTTGCGATGGCTTACGGTCATCGCGCCGCGGCAGCAGCCACCAACACGTAGCTAGGACGTGCGTTGACGCGAATGCCCAAACACTGTTGGCCTACGCTTTGCGGTGTCCGGCAGCGACGAGACACTTTAGCTAAGAAAGCGCATGAACGGCCGGGCTCGATGGCAGTGATGCGCTGTCGCGGTCGCCCTATGTCTGCGCAAGACACGTGCAGAGCGACACTGGCTACAGAGCCGCGACGAGGGCGTACAGGCGCGAACAGCAGCTATAACAGCGCCGAAGACCGAGCAGAGGCCTGGATCAGGAGGGCGATGTTGATTTCGGTAAACTCGGACGGCAGGTGACCGTGACCGCGACCGCGGAACGAGGCGCGCTATCTATGGCCTACAGTATGCTCGTTGCGACTCTCGGCCGGAAGAGGGTGTGTGACGCGCTGTGGCTAGTGCTGCAGCTTAGCCGTACCGAATGCGGATACGGGTTGATACGCCGATGTAGCGGTGAGTTGGGCGCAGACAAGGATGGCGTGAAGGGAAATGTGGGGCGACCGGGACTGGACGATAGGATTGCAGCGCGATAGAGAGCGTTGCGATGATGTGTTGCGCGACCAAAGAGAAAAGCGATTCAAAAGGAGACGCGCGCGACACCGTCAACAAAGTGGCGGAGCAAGGTTCGTTCCGTAGGCGCAGATGGCGAAAGGATGGGCGGTGGACCAAGCTTGGACAAGATCGTGCAGCCGTGGGGTAGACGCACGATGGGGCAGGACAGTGGTGTTGACAGCGCCAATCAAGGTCGGCAGAGGAGTGAGGCGAAGCGAGCCGATCAGGATCGAGATGAGATGGGAGATGAGATGTGGTGAACTGAGCCAAAGTCGAACTCGAGCGAGAATCTGACAAACAGAAGCGTTCCTTGGTATCGTCGTGCAACTCTCGGACGGGTGAGAAAAGCCGAGGTTCGTTTCGTGGAATTCGGAAGTCGAGAGAGCGCATCCCCGTCCGAAATTTTGGCCGGCGAGAAGAAGCTGAGCAGCAAGAAAAACGGCGAGGCGTTGTGGAGCCAAGCAAGACCAACGGCCAGCTTACCACCTCTTTCCTACCAATATTCTACTCTTGCCCTCCTCATTACAATGCCCAAGCGCCAACTCTTGTCCAAGAGCGCAGAGGTAGCGGTACCCAAGCGAACCCTGTCACCAAAAAAGTCGGCTCCTGTCCCCTCGCCGTCCCCTGATCCGGACACCGACAGCGCTGCTGACGAGGATGCTGATGAGGATGACGACGAGGTTGACGAGGAAGACGTCGACGAGAACGACGAAGGCGACAGCGACGACCATGTGGCTGACATAGTAGGCGATGATAGTGACGACGACGGAAGCGATGTCGAGGAGAGCGGAGAAGAGAAGAAGGAGACGTCGCCGTCGCGCGCTGGTTCCGAGAGCAAACTCGATGGCGAAGGGAGCGCGCCTCTGGACGTTACGGAAGGCGACGAGAAGAAGGGAGCGACGGTGGCCAAAGATGGGAAGAAGGTGACGTTTGCCGACTTGGGCGTGCTGCCGCAGATTGTAGAGGCGTGTACGAGCATGGGATTTGAGCATCCGACGCCGATCCAGGTCAAGGCGATACCGGAAGCGCTCCAGTCGCGCGACGTGATTGGACTGGCGCAGACGGGGTCCGGCAAGACGGCCGCGTTCACCATTCCGATTCTGCAGGCGCTGTGGGATCATCCGCAGCCGTTCTTTGCCTGTGTCCTGGCGCCGACGCGTGAGCTGGCCTACCAGATCTCGCAGCAGGTCGAGGCACTCGGCTCGACGCTCGGCGTCCGCTCCGCCACCATCGTCGGCGGCATGGACATGATGTCGCAGTCCATTGCGCTCTCCAAGCGACCGCACGTCATTGTCGCCACGCCCGGCCGTCTGCAGGATCATTTGGAAAACACCAAGGGCTTCAGCCTGCGCGGCCTCCAGTACCTCGTTATGGACGAGGCCGACCGGCTGCTCGACATGGACTTTGGCCCGATTATCGACAAGCTGCTCCAGTCGATCCCGCGCGAGCGCAGGACAATGCTCTTCAGCGCCACCATGACCACCAAGGTGGCCAAACTGCAACGCGCCTCGCTCAAGAATCCGGTCCGCGTCGAGGTGGATACCAAATACTCGACCGTCTCGACGCTCAAGCAGCACTACCTGTTTATGCCGTTCGCGCACAAGGACACCTATTTGGTCCATCTGGCTAATGAGCAGGCGGGCCACTCGATCATTGTCTTTACGCGCACCGTCCACGACGCGCAGCGCATCTCGATCCTGCTGCGGCTGCTTGGCTTTCCGGCGATTCCGCTGCACGGGCAGTTGACGCAGCAGGCGCGGCTCGGTGCGCTCTCCAAGTTCCGCACCGGTGGGCGATCGATCCTGGTGGCGACCGACGTGGCGTCGCGCGGGCTGGACATTCCGGCGGTGGATCTGGTGGTCAACTACGACATTCCGACCAACTCGAAGGATTACATTCACCGAGTTGGGCGGACGGCGCGAGCGGGGCGGACGGGGCGGTCGGTGACGCTGGTGACGCAGTACGATGTCGAGCTGCTGCAACGGATCGAGGCGGTGATTGCGCTCAAGATGACCGAGTTTCCCGGCGGCCATGACAAGGAGGCGGTGATGCTGCTCAGCGAGCGTGTCGCCGAAGCACAGCGCGCCGCCATCCGCGAGCTCAAGGACAACGGCACCGGCACCGCAGGCGGCGCTGGCAAGCGCAAGCGCAAGCTCGACGGCCGCCACACAGACGACATGGACCGCGACGACGACCAAGTCCATCCCGGCCTCCCCGTCAGCGGCCACCGCGCCCCCCGCCCCCCGCACCACGCCAAACCCAAACGCGGCCGTCGCTGACCCCTCCCCTCCCGCCCTTCCTGCCCTTCCTGCCTTCCCTGCCTTGTACTTGTATCCCCACCGCGCCGCAAATCCCTTCCTCCCCCATGCCGATTTGCTACCCTGCCTTCGCGTCGGTGAGTGCACGCACCGCGCCTGAGCAGCCAGACAAGCAAACACAACATACAAGCGTGTCCTCAGCTTTTGTGCAGACTCAGTTCTGGTTCACCTCGGATTTGAATCTCGAGCAGATGCGCATCTGTTTGCAGTCTGTTGATAGAGCGTGGAAGTACTCTGAACTTCTAGCCGGGTGTCGATTGCAGATCCCACTGACTCTGATTCTCCTCCTCATCACCTTGCAACCATCCCTCATCACCATCAAGTCCTGTTGTCCTCATTGTTTTACACACACACACATACCCTTAGCTTGCAATTCAACTTGATTGCTGTATATGTTGCTGCATGTGAGGGTGTCCAGCTGTGCAGAAAGAAGGAAGTCTGGTTACTCTTTTTTAACAGATGCGACACAGATGCGCTGGTTGTGGCTCTAGTTCAATACACCTGCAATAGGGCCTCAACCAGCGCGTCTGTTTCGCGTCTGCTACATATCCTTTTCCAGATGTGCTTCTATGTTGTAGATCACGGATGCGGCGCATCAGCAAGCGCGTCTATGCAAAGCCCTGCCTACCGTAAGCCAGAAAAGTGCATCTCGAGATGTGAGACTGTTTTCGTCGGCTGTCATCTGACCTATCAGCCCTAACAGCCCTAACAGCCCTTATAGCCCTTATAGCCCCAACAGCCTACGAGCCCTTATAGGCCTCATAGCCTAATCACCATAGCTTGCGGGGCGGGTGCTGCTGCGCGTCGCTCCTTCATCACCCGCCGGCTTCATACGACGACGCAGGCTGCTGGACGATTGCCCCGCCTGCCAACAGCGCGGACCTCAAAACAGAGGCGAGCGCCGCACCGGCAAGATGGTGCCGAGGCCAAGGGAAGCGGCTCAGCACACGCGAACGAGCCGCCTGGCAAGCAGATGGGCGGCATGCCAACCTCTTTCTCTTTCGACATTCAGGCTCCGCCCGCATCGCGCCCCACATCGTACCCCACACCGCGTCCCTCGCAGATGCAGACAACGCTGCCCGCGCTTGCCCCGCGCTGCCCTCTTCCTTCCGCTTACTGCATAGCCGCACTTGCCTGGCCACACTGCCTGCGCATCACCATGGCCGGAACAGCACCGCCAAGCCGGCGTAGGTCGGCAGCTAAGCGGCTGCGCTTCTGCTTGACGCTAGTGAAAGTTTTTGGTGTCACGGACTCTCGTCGCTGCCCATCGCTGCGCAGCTGCGAGCGACTGAAGATCAGGCGCTGCGACGACCACCAACCCCGCCGCATCGCCCTCGCCGCCTCGCACCGTGGCGACGCATATAAGCAGCTGATGGTGCCGCTGCCGCTGTCTGCTGTACATCCTCCCCTTTCCGCTCTTTCCTCCCGCCTCCTCGCCTCCTAGACCCGCGCTCGCCGTTTCCGTGCGTCTACACCATGAGAGTGAGCTTGTTGCTAGCTGCGGCGGCGGCGGTGGCGGTGTCGGCGGTCCGTGCCGTTCCGCTCTCGGCTTCGAAGGGAAAGCGGCTGCCGAGCGGGCCGGACCCTGCGTTTTCGGTGCCGGTGTCGACGCTGGCGGGCGGGCTCCAGTGCGCTTCGGGCTCGGCGTCGTCGGTGGTCAAGCCGCTGCTGCTGGTGCCGGGTACGGGCTCGACGGGGGCCGAGTCATACGACTCGAACTGGGTCCCGCTGTCGCAGCAGCTGGGCTACACGCCGTGCTGGATCTCGCCGCCGCCGTATATGCTAAACGACTCGGCGGTGAATGCCGAGTACGTGGCGCATGCGGTGGCAACGCTGTATGCGGGCAACGGCGGGCGCGCATTGCCGGTCTTGACCTGGTCGCAAGGCGGGCTGTCGGCGCAGTGGGCGCTGACCTTCTTCCCCAGTATTCGCAGCAAGGTTTCGCAGCTGGTGGCGTTTGCGCCCGACTACCAGGGCACCGTGATCGCCGGCGTGCTCGACGCCGTTGGCCTCAGCGCGCCGAGCGTCTGGCAGCAGACCGCGGGCTCCGCGTTTGTCACCGCGCTCGACAACGCCGGCGGTCTCACCGAGATCGTCCCCACCACCAACATCTACTCGGCCGACGACGAGATCGTCCAACCGCAGTTCGCCGCCACCGCCGCCGACTCGTCGTTCCTCGCCGGCGCCGCCAACGTCCAGGCACAGCTGACCTGCGGCCCGCTCTTCCTGCTCGGCCACGCAGGCTCGCTCACGAGCCAGTTCAGCTACGTCGTCGCCGCCTCCGCCCTCGCCTCCCGCACCCACCGCGCCCTCGCCTCCGACTACTCCGCCTCCGACTGCAACGGCGCCCCCGCCGACAAACTCACCGTCGACCAGAAGATCACCGCCAGCGGCATCCTGCTCACCTGCGTCGGCCACATTGTCGAAGGCCCCAAGCAGCTCTGCGAGCCCGACCTCCAGCCCTACGCCCGCAAGTACGCCGTCGGCAAGAACACCTGCAGCGGCACCAACACCGGCCTGTAGCGCCGCCATCCCTTTCCTCTCCTCCTTTCGCTTTCCTCCTCTCCTCCTTTTGCTGTCCTGTCTGCTTCTCTTCTCCTTCCCCTTCCCTCCCTGCTTATCCCCCTCGTTTGTTCTGCCTGCTTCCGTCATTCGCCCTTCTTTGTATAGTCAGCCGTCTGCTGTTCTACGGCGTGTCTGTTGTTCGCCAAAGTACTTCTGCTGGGAGTGCACCGTGGCTATGGGTCTGTAGCGGAGAGAAGCGCGGGCAAAGACGTCGAGAACGGCGAGCAAGCGGCGCGCTTCTCGGGTTTCGCAACTCGGCCACCGCGAAAAATCCCGAATTTATCACAAATGTCGAGAAACGAAGGGCTCTGTTACAGGCACCCCCGCTTTCGTTAGAGCCACGCTGTGTTCCAGATTCACAACAGCAAACATCGACCTCCAGCTTGGCTTGCAGTGAAAGTTCTTCGACATCGTATGAAAGGCGGTTGACTTTCCTGGGGGCTCGTTTGACAGTATTGTCCCTTCTCTTGCGCATGGCTACTAAGGCAGCACAAGCCTGGCTCCACAGCCTTAAGGTAGCGAAGCACCAACGGACGGGTGACGCACGACACAAGCAATGTTAGGTCAGTGACCGCGCAAATCGGGGAAGGAGCGTGGCTATAGAGAAAGGCGGGGTGGCTGTATACTATGTCGAATTTCGAGAAATTCGCATTTCTACGTTTGTCTGTTGCGTGTGGAGTAGCGACCCCCACGGCCACCACCATATCGACGTCGACACCGACACCGACACCGACACCGACATCGACATCGACATCGGCATTGACAGCGACATCGACATCGGCATCGACAGCGACATCGACGAGGAGGATGCCGGCGAGCAGGGTATGTGGGCAATGTGGGGAGGGGGCCAAGTACACGTGTCCGGGGTGTGGGGTGCGGACGTGTTCGCTGGTGTGCACGCGGGGGCACAAGGCGGCGGCGGGGTGTCCAGGGGCGAAGGAGGGGGGCGGGGTGGAAGCGGTGGCGGGGGGTGGGGGCGGGGATGGCGCGCCGGGGTATGTGCCGCTGGGGGCGTATGGGGAGGCGGAGCTGCTGGCGGACTACCGGTTTCTGTCGGGGGTTTCGCGGGCGGCGGTGGAGGGGGGGCGGCGGATTGGGCAGCTGAACTTGGGAGTGCCGGGGGGCGGCGGGGGTGGGGTGGTGCGGGGGACGAATGCGCAGCGGCAGCGCGAGCAGCTGGGCAAGCAGGTGCACTACCGGCGGTGGCAGGTGCAGCTGCTGCCGGAGGGGATGGCGCGGCGCGGCGCCAACCGGACCCACTGGGACGCCAAGCAGCGCCGCATGGTGGCGAGCGTCGCCATCGCGTTCGGCGCCGAGGCGCCCCGGCTCGTGCACGCGCTCGACCCCGCCACCCCCCTCCAGACCATCCTGCTCGCCGAGCTGGAGCGCGCCAGCTTCAACGCCGACACGGCGCGCCTCCGCGCCACGCTGGCTCTCCCCCGCGCCGGCGCACCCTGGCTCGCCTCCCGCACCCTCCTCGCCCGCATCGGCCTGCCGCTTCCCGAAACCACCACGCCAGCCCAGACCGACACCGCCGACACAGCGGATGTGGCACTGCTGCATGCCGTGCCGCCCACTTGGACGGTGGTGGTGCCCGTGTACTCGGCGCGGCTGGCCAACGAGTCCACGGCGCGCTACCTCGAGTGGTGGGCGCACAAGCGCCGCTGGGCCGACGCCAACCCCGAGCGCGCCGCCCAGCAGGCCGACACCGACACCACCGCAGCACCACCGCAGCGCGGCAGGGGCGAGCCCGCCGACCTTGCCCCGCTCGGCAAGCGGCGCCGGTGGGGCGCGGACGAACCTGACGCCGCCGAGCCTGACGCCGCCGAGCCCGTCGCGCCGACGCCCCCCGTGCCCGCCATCGTGCCGGCGGGCCTGCTCGACCTCCTCTCGCAGCGGCTCGGGCGGGCCACATCCGCCACCGTCGCCGCTGCGCCGCCCGCACGCGAGACACCGCAGGAGACACCGCAGGAGACGCCGCAGGAGACGCCGCAGGCGCAGGAGGTGGAGGTGAGCGCGGCGCTGCTGGGGCGCGGGACGACGCTGGCGGAGCTGCTGACCCACCTGCCCGCCGGGTATGCGGTGGTGGAGTATGCGGACCTGCGTGTCGTCCGCGCCGGTGCTGCGGCGCGCGCGCGCGTCCCGCTCGCCCTGCCCTTGCCTGCCGCCGCCTCGCCGCCGCAGCCCGCGCCGACACTCGCGGGCTGGCTGGCGCCGTACGCGTCCGACTCGGACTCGGACCGCGGCTGAAGACGATAGACACTGCAATCCACAATCCACGCATCGCATTGGCTGTGCGGACTAGGGGTAGGCGCAGTACACGAGTGCGGCGAGGTGGAGTGCTGCCGAGGCGAGCGGCGCGGGCGGGTGCGGGGTGGTGGCGAGGTCGATGAGTGCGAGCAGGGTGAGCGGCGCGGTGAGGGCGGTGGGCGGTGCGGGCGCGCGTGCGAGTGCGGCGACGAGCGCCGGCGAGACGCAGCGCGCCAGCGCAACCGCCGTCGGCATCCACCGCCGCACAGTGCCTGCCACCGTGTGTACGCGCGGCCGGTCCCGCTGGCCCACCCCCCCCACCGCCACCGCCTCCC
This sequence comes from Tranzscheliella williamsii, assembly GCA_023212725.1. NCBI lineage: Eukaryota > Fungi > Basidiomycota > Ustilaginomycetes > Ustilaginales > Ustilaginaceae > Tranzscheliella > Tranzscheliella williamsii. The sequence goes on from JALBYF010000015.1 coordinate 277,379, forward strand.
CCAGCGGCGGCAGCGCCGCTGGCCGATAGAGCGCAAGCGAAACCCCGCCACCACCCGCCCCGGTAGCCGGGCCGCGCGGCCGGCTGGCCAGAACGCGGAGAATGTCGAGACACGTCGGCCGACGCTGCGGGTCGGGCTGGAGCATGCGCTCCAGCAGCCCCAGCAGCAGCGGGTCGCCGCGCCGCGCTCGCGCCACCTCGGCCGACCGGCCGCGGTCAAATCCGCGATACCGCCCCATCTCGTCGCGCAAGCGCGCCACATCGTCCACCTGCGAAAACGGCAGCGTGAAGAAGAGGAGGAGATGGAGGATCATCCCCAGCGACCAGATGTCCGCCTTGCTCGTCAGCTCGCGCAGCTGCCCGCCCGCGTCCGGCAGGACCGTCTCGGGCGACATGTACTCGAGCGTCCCCGTATGCCCCGACCGCGTCCGCGTCCAGTTGTCGTGCAGCAGCAGCGACGAGCCAAAGTCGCTCAGCATGGCGCGCGGGATAAGCGCATCCTCGTCCCAGTGCAGCAGCACATTGCCCGGCTTGATGTCCAGATGCAGGATCCCGCGGTCGTGCAGGAATCCCAGCCCAGACGCCATGTCGTGCAGCAGGCTGTAGATCTCCTCCTCCCGCAGCAGGTGCACGCCCACCCCCGCCTCTAGCCCACTCCCCGCCGGCTCGTGCTGCTGCTGCTGCTCAAGGGCGCTCTTCTGGCGCGTGGCGCGCCGCTGCCGCAGCGCCGCCTTGAGGCGCTCGACTTTGCGGCGGTCGGCAGTGTTGGCCGAAGCGGTTGCCGTGTCGGCGATGGTTGCGCTGTCACTGCGCCGATGTGAGGCGTCTGGCGTTGCCGCCGGGTTCTGTGGTGGCGTCTCCTGGCGCGCCGCGCCGGCGTCGTGGCTGTTGCTGGGGCGCGGCGAGTCGTCGCCGGCAGCGTCGCCAGCGCGTGCCGAGATCCAGTCGGCGAGGCTGCCGCCGTTGGCGGCCATCATGAGGACAAAGAGGGTGGGCACCTTGGGCGCAAAGGCGCTCAGCTGGCAGCGCTCGATCCAGGCGTGCTGGTAGTGGATGAGGTGCGGATGGTGGAGCGACTCCATCAGATGCACCTCGTTGAGGCTCTGCAGCAGGCTCTGTGCATGGTCGCCGACCGGGATCTTTTTGATCGCGTACTTGCCCAGCTTGTTGCCGCTCAGCACATGCTGGCAGAGAAAGACCTGGCCACGCGCGCCGCGCCCCAGCTTCTTGAGCTCGACAAAGAAGCGCGCATAGTATCCCTCCGCCTCTGCGTCCTGGTCGATCGGCTCCGGCGTCGAGGTGGCTGCACGGGCGTACGGCTCCTCGTCGCGACTCCTCGTCCAGCGCGACGCCGGCTCCGGTGTCGATGACCCCGACTCGGATTCGAACCGGTTGCGGCTGTCTAGATGTGGCGTCGAGGGGCGCGTGTTGGTGCTGCTACCGGGCACCGAGGTCGCCTGTGCGAGCAGACGAAAGTAGTTGGGCGCGATATACGAAGGCGGCTCTGCAGAGAGCTCGCTAGAATCGCCGAGGTCGCCGCGCCGAGCCGACGCATGGATGTCCTCGGCGTGGACTGTGCCAGCTTCGGCCACCGACCACGGACGGTAGCATGTCGGGCAGACGGACTCGGCTAGACCGCTACGGAGCAGCGGTGGGGGCCGTCGGTGGGACACTGGCACCAGCGGCCGAGCGGACATGGCGGCACTGGCAGCGCCTGTCGACTTGGCCATGCGACCCAACGGCGACGGCGACGCAGTCGAGGTGGAGCTCGCTGCCGACGTGGAAGGTTGCAGTGCCATCTCGAGCGGACGCCGCGCCTGCAGGGAGAGTTCCTTGGAGGCTGGGTCGTAGTAGGCGGCATGGTCGCGCGTGCGAAGGATCATCTGCAGCTCCGAGGGCTTTCTTGCCGGGACCAGATCCAGCGTCCTGTCGACCATCTGGGAGGCCAGCCACTGCGGCCGGCCCTGCGTAGGAGTCGGAGGCTGTGCATCCACCAGAGGCAAGTCGAGCGACGGCGAAGATCGCTCCATTGTGTGGACCGGCTGCCGAACTGATTGCGTCGGCAGCAAGGTGCAAACAAAGCTAGGACATGTCCATGCAATAGCGCAGAGCCAGTGTACGCAGTGTAGCTTCCACCAGATGCGCAGCTGCGAGCTTAGCGGTGCGCGACGAGGGTTACGGCTGGTAGATGAAGATGGTGAAGAGACGGCAAGCTGTCAAGGGTCCAATCTCGCGCACGCTCCATCGTATATTTAGTGAGCCCTCAACGTAATACGAGTCAGTCACAGTCACACTCAGCCATGACGACGAGCCAAATCACAACGCCGTCGACGCGATCGGATCAGAGCAAGCTCGACGCTCGACGCCACCCTTTTCCCCAACAGGCGGTAGCTGTCTGCCCGTCTCCTGAGCGGCAGCACTAGCACGCCGTTGCAGACCAGTGTGATAATATCCATTCGAGGGAGACAGTGAGACGGTGCGGACCTGCAGATCACACCACAGGGAAACACAAAAGTAATAATAGAGCACGGAACAAGGCGTGGCCACCATTAGCAGTTATACTTGGCCGTGGCCAGCATCAGGAGATACTTGGGCGCGGTCACCATCAGGGGATACTTGGGCGTGTCCACCATCACCAGAGAGACAAAGGGTGGACTGGGCTACTTGAGGCTGATGGTAACGCTGGCCAACGTGCCTGGGAGCTCGGCGCTTCCCTCGGCATAGAGAAAGTAGATGCTGCCGGCGCTGATGAGAACAAGGAGAAGGACGCTTGACGCCAGCAGGAAGAACTCGGTCGAAATGTCCTTCTTCTCGCAAGCGGCGCCCCCCCAGTAGATCTTCTTACCCGGGCGCTGCTGCGTGGCGCCGCATTGGCATCGCCAGCACTTTAGACCTCCCATGAGGGTCTGCTTTGCCTTGCCGTGACCCGAGCAATTGTTGCTGGCTTTTTCCAAGTCCGACGGGGAAGTGAAGCAAGTGCGGATCAGGTCCTTGGACAGCGGAGAAGTAGACGACTGGGCAGCCGAGCGCCGTACCGCAGCGCCGTCGTTGAGCGAGGAATCTCGTTTGGTCGTAGAGAGGAAGGGGGCCAGCAGTTCGCTCGATGAACGTTTAACGAGCGAAGCGGCTTCGACGCCGTCGGTGACGACAAAGGCAACGGTGGCGGTGCGACGCTGAGCCTCGGAGACCGACTGGAACAGGGCCGAGGTCTCTTGGAGCGCTGAGGCGACCACCTGCTTGGCCGTGGCAAACTCTTGGCTGTTGGCGCCATAGGTGCTTTTGACCTGCTCGAGCCCCGAGAAGCGCAAAGGCTGCAGCGAAAGGTCGGTCGCGGCATTTTCGTTCTGCATCCGGATGACGAGGCCCTCAGCAGCGTTGAGCTCATCGCGGAGCTGATCAAAGGCGGGGGACTTGAACTTGCTCAGCTTTCCGGCCCAGCGACCCATGGCCTGCTGGCTGCTTCCTACGAGCCACTCTACACTGGCGGTGAAGCCGCTCAAGAAGCTGCCACTGAGATGCGACAGCGCCGAGTCGGAAGACTTGAGCGTTTGCGTTAGCGCAGAAACATAGCTGTCCAGCAGCGCGTCAAACGACGAGGAAGGAAGGGAGGTTTCGATGCTGTGAGTTGCGGAAAACGACGTGGGAACAACATCTGCGAGCGGCACCACAAAAAAGGAAGCGTCAGTTGGATCCGGCTCATGGGTCGACTCGGCCGCAACTGCAAAGAGTAAGGCACTCACCATCGTGATCAGAACCGTGCATAAGGACCAGCAGACGGTTTTGGTTGTCTAGCTGGCCATCGAAGAGCCTTTCTACCATCGCCTTTGGGTCCAGGTCGGGGCCGGCGGCGGCGGTGTCCCTGAGCAGATGGTCCCAGACCTGCTCTCTGCCAGTGTCAATGTCATGCTGGAGCACATCGAGGTGGCGAGAGAGGACGTGGTTGGCCTCCTGGGCACTGACGCTGATGGGCGATGGCAAATCTTGCGCGGGTGAGAGGAAGAGGCTGGTCCGGGCCGAGACGGCGGCTGCGGCGGCCAGTGGCGCGAACACCGCCGTGCTAAGTCGAACCATAGCTGCGCCGAGAACGTGCACCGTGCGGCGTGCGGCGTGCAGATGCAGACGGAGAGGATCCAAATCAGAGCAATGACAGTGGCGATGAGATGAATGCGAAAGAGATCAGAGGGAGGAAAGGTGATTGTGAATGTGATGCGTTTAGCTGAGCGACGCAGCTTCTCCTGTCTTTCTGTCTCGCTCGCCTCACTTTGGCTCACTCACACTTGGCGGAGCGATGTCCGTGCGACAAATAGTGAATAGTGAATCTGCCGCACGACAGAAGCGGTCAGAAAGAGCACTTGTTAGATCGCATTCACTCCGAGCCTCGACAACATGAATAAAGAGAGATAAATTCAGAGCAAAGGAGTGTGTGTGTGGGTGTGTGAGTGTCGGGAAAGAGATCCAATAGCGCAACCAAGTAGGAGGGAAAGCAAGCAGGCGGAGGCACTAGGTAGAGTAGGGCGGTGCGACCACGGTGTTGGTACCGTTGGCGCGTTTGTCCGCCAGAGGCGAGCTGTCGAAGCCGAGCAGGGTGGCATCCTCATCGATGCCGACGTGGAGCGAGTCCAGGATCCCGACCGCGCCCTTTCCGGCGGTGCCGTTGGCGGCAATGCTGGCGGGGCCGGTTCGTCGCGATTCCCTTCGGCTCGCTCTGCGCTCTGCTACTTCGGTGGCACTCAACCCTGCGCCGCCCGGACGCGACGATAGCGAGCTGTCCACCGTATGGCCATTCTGGCTCGCCGAGGTGAGAGACGAGGCGGCTAGTGCTTCGCGCAAGTCGCTGATGCCAGTGGTGGTGGGCACATGAACGTTTTGGCGATCCGGGTTGCTTACCGATGCTGAAGACGCATTGACGCCGTTCTCCAGCGTTACCGCGCCGCTCGCGCCATTCAGGGGTGTAGACGACGGTCGACGAGAAGCGTGGCTGGTGGACGGCAGCGAAGCTGAGGCAAATGGACTGGAGCCGGCGAAAGCCTCATCCAAGGCGATGCTGACGTTCCAGTCGCGCTCCAGCCATTGTCGCAATACCGAAGAGTTGAGTTTGGTTGCCTGCTGCAGCTTCTGACTCGAGACCAGGCCGTCAATGACGGTGTTTGGCTTGATGGACGGCGACCCTGAGTTGCTGGACTCGCCGGCACTGTTGATGCCAGCGACGGCTGAAAAGGGTACAATTTCCGGGGGAAGGGTAAGGCCTGTACAAGGCGAAGGGCCGGGCTCGACACCAAGCGAGGGGATCTGGGCCGACACGTCCTGGCTTGCTTTGACGATCGAAGAAGCGTCAAAGGTACTGCCAAGCTTTTCCAGCGCCCGAGCAACGACAAAGCGCGTAGACAGACGACGTTGATTCTCTAGGCCGCTGGTTCCAGCTGCCGAGGCACCATCGACGACCAGTCGGCTGCCGGCATCTCGGTCGAGCGCTACCAGGGCGGGAGTGAGCGCCAAAGCCGAAGTGAACGGCAAGGCGGTAATCAGATGCTGGAGCGCCTGGGCCACAGCCGCATAGTCTATGGGCAGAGCAGCGGTTGCCTCGGCATGGACGCCTGTTTCAGCCGATGGAAGACCGTTATTGAGCGACTCGGGCCGGCCGGCATCGCCGTTGACCCTTTCCAGTTGAACCAGCATCTCGAGGGGAGACTGCCTTACAGCAGCCAAGCTCGGGGGTAGGACAAGCGTCTTGCTGAGACACAGAACGTGGACGGCAGCGGCCAAGGCATGCACCAGACCGATGGATTCGCCCACCTTCTCGTCAATCGGGATCACGTTGAAGACAGAGGCGTCCTGTTGCAAAGGCTCTGGATCCAACTCATCGCGAAAGAGGGTGATCAGTGTTTGTGCGTAGGCCAGGCGGACGCCATGGTTGGAAGAAGCCAGGAGATTGGCCGTGGAGAGTAGGGAAGCGGGAGAGACACGGTTGCGCGTCCCTGCGCGAGTGAGAGCCAAGCCGCCAGAGAGGTCAGAAGCTGCGGCTTTGCCCTTGTTTTCCTCTTCGGTCTTGTTTGCTAGGTCGGCTTGATTGGTCTGCACATCCACCGGCTTCTGAATCTCACCGCTTGACTGATGGGTAGAACGAAGGACGCCCATGAGACAGAAGAGCAGCACGCGAATGCTCTCATCGCGCTGCTCGGGGCCGGCGCTAGCCATGCGCTGTTGATGAATATGATGGGCGATACCCTGCGACGAGGTAGGACGACCTGTGATCGAGCTGGCGTCCGATGTAGCGTCGGGCATCTGGAGCGCGGCAATGCGGCCAGAGATTTCTTCGGCAATGTCGTTGATCTGATCAGCGTAGTAGATGTGGGTGCCGAGGCCGCTGATGCAGTCAACGAGCGGAGGTAGCAAGCTGTCGCGAGTATCCTTGTAGACGCGGCGAACGGCGAGAGCAGCGAGGTTGCTAAGCGTGTCCGAGGTGCTAAGGCCAATCAGGCTGAGTTGGCCGGTAAGGATGCTTCGGGACATTTCGATCAAGGAGAGATGCTTGGTCGTGGCGGCGCCTTCGCAATTTTCTACCAAATGCTCAACAAAGGTGTTGAGAACGACAAAGCGATACTGGAGCAAGGTCCAGCTACATAGGGACTGGGCAAGCCAGCAGCACCAGTCGGTGTTCTCCCACTGCGATTTGATCTGCCTTCCGTTGGAGGGGGCTGGGATGGGGATGGCCGACTTGCCATCGAGCCAGGAAATGACGTGCGTCACCACTGTTTGCACCTGGATAGCATCGCCGTGTCGCAAGAGGCCGCGAAGGGTGCCAATGGAGGCGGAGATGACGTCTTCGACCGAAGGGCCCTTTTCGCCAGCAACATGGGCCGAGATGGATCGTGTACGGCGAATGGCGAGTGGCTTCTTAGAGATGTTAAACTCGGCATAGGAAGGCTCGCCCTTGGAAGCGCTGCTAGCTTGGCTGGAAAGCCAGTCGAGGGTAACGCGGTCGTCCTTCATGTTTTCAACGAGGCAGGGTACGATGCTGGCGAAGAGAATGGTAGAGGTGGGTGAATAGAGGACATCGGAGCCGACAGCGCCGGCAAGGGCGCCAAGGCCGATGAGCCTGGTGCGGTTGCGCTGTTCGGTGTCTTCGGCAGTGGTAGGATCGGAGCCGGTAGGGCGTTCAACGGAGAGGAGGGCCAAGGACTTGAGGAGGGCAGAGAAGCCAGCATCGATGGAAGTGGTGGCAGGGTCGATAAAGGAGGCGAGCGCATAGAATACGCTGGCGGCACGGGCACTGATTTCGAGATCGCGCGGCCGAGCTGGGGTGGGCGAGGCAGCTTGGAGAGCAGAGGCAAGGATGGCCTGGGTGGGTGTGATAAAGTAGTTGAGATGCTCCTTGCACTCGGTCAGCAGATTCTTTAGGATGCCGAGGGTGATCATCAGACCTGCCTTGCCCTTGTCGGCGGCAGGGCCAGAGCCTTTAACGGCTCGAGAGTCTGCCTGTGCCTTGGTCTCGAGGACACGGCCTACCTTGGCCAGCTTGGCGGGCTTGTTCTGGGCATAATAAGTGAGCTTGCCCAGCTCGTTGGAGTTGGGACGGAAGTCGGGACCGGCGGTAAGGAGTGCCTTGGGTGGCGGGTAGCAATCATCGATGAGCTTCTTGTGGTTGGACTTGGGGATACACATGGTGAGAGGTCGAAGCGAGAATGCAAATCCGGTTGTGGCGATGCGAAAGGCAGAGGAGGTGGTCTAGCTGTACGGGTATCTGCAAGGGTCCGCTTGCCGGCTGCGAGAATGGGTCAAGCGCAAACGATGCAGCGTGCGACAGACAGCGAGGAAGGTGGATAACGAGGGTAGAAGAGCAATGGCGAGGCAGCACTCGAGCCCAGGCGAGCGGTAGCAACGGTATAGGATTGGAATGAGAGGTGGAGAAGAAGAGGCGAGCCAGGTTGGGATGACGTTGAGGGCGGAAAGGAAGGCGGGATGCAATCACGATATGTACGGCGGAGTGGGAGGGAAAGGCGTAAGTGGAAGAAATCATAATGCAGGGGAAGAGGACGGAGAGAGCCAATAATAATGTGAAAGTGGATGCTATCCAGCTGTAAAGGGCGGCCGTCCTCGTTGAAAGCTCCAAGCTAGAGAGGTGCTCGCACGTCTCTGTCAGGTCGAAAGAGCCTTTTTGCACGCTTCTACCCGCACGTTTCACAACTTGCACTTGCGACCCCATACTGTACCACGCACACTACTTGCTCTGCTGCTCACACCACGCACACTATTTGCTCTGCTGCCCATACAACGCAGGTTATCGGCTCTGTTCCGTATTGAGTTTGGGCGTGCGCTTGCTTGTCCGTTAGGGGAGCCAAGGCACGTACGCCACTAGTCGGGCAGTAGCTGCAGCATGGCAGTATCACTGACTTTCGCTGGCCATGCACAATAGACGATCAGTGCGGGGATACGTTCGCTTAGGCGTCGCTACAACGGCGGTTACCAGTTGTAGTGCCGCCTTGCATCACGGACTAGTACTGTGACTATCATGTGACGTTCAAGCTGGTGGACCCACGACCTGGGGATCACGTGGTTGACATTACTAAGCATCACGAATCTGCTTCCATTTTTACGGTCTAACAGGCCGGATATGCAGCTGACGTGTCGGCGAGGAAAACAGCGTCGTGGAATGACAGCCACCTGTATTCGTATTGTTGGCTGAGTGTTGGCTGTGAGTGTTGACCTTCGAATGCATTCTCCACTTCATAACTCCGGAACTCTTCCACCTCACCACCCTTGACTCGCCCTTCCTTTCCCCCTGTCCTCGCCGCTCAGTGCGACAGCAGCAATCGACCTACACCACCGCCTGTTCCTGCCTTGTCCCTGTCTTGTGCCTTCATCCAACCGGCGCGCTTTCAATAGCAGTCGGGAACAGCTAGGTCACTGGCTCCGAGTGGCAACGTCGTCTGCATAGCCGCAGTTCCGCCCAGTCACAGCTGCACTCAGCCGCCACCCTTCTCAGCCGCCAACCCTCTCAACCGCCACTCTTCTCCTAACATGGCGGAGACAGAGCATCACCGCTCCCGCTTACGGCCACTGTTTCGCCGCACCGCTCTTTTCTTGACGCTGCTCTTCGGCGTGCTGGCGCTGCTCTGGGCCTCCACCCCCGTAGCAGCCGTCGGAGGAGGGGCTCCTCCCGCGCTCTTCAAGTCTCCCGCCTCGGACAACTCCAAGGGGGCCGACTTTCTCCAGCAGGTGCTCTCGCAACCGAAGAAGGTTTCGACCGTGTCGGACACATCAGCAGCCTCTTCGGCCGGCTCCTCTTCTCAAGCGTCGCACCTCTCGGAACCCATCTGCCGCCCGACAGGCCGCATCGAGGACGCCTCGTGCGATTTCGAAACAGTGGAGACCATCAACTCGCAATTCTTCCATCGTCTCGACGCGCTCCGCAAGACCGACTTCTTCAAGTACTACAAGGTAAACCTCTTCAAGGAGTGCCCTTTCTGGAACGAGAATGGCCTCTGCATGAACCGCGCCTGTAGCGTAGAGACCGAAGAGGAAGAGAACGTGCCCGAAGAATTCCGCGTCAAGCGCCTCAGCTCCGTTACCACCGCCTCTCCGCAGGACGTGCTGATGACCGGCTCCGACTCGAGCTGCTCCTGCTCCTCCACCGAATTTTGCCATCTGGATGACCACGACTCCGCCGAGGGCGTCTACGTCGACCTGCTCAAGAACCCGGAGCGCTTCACCGGCTATGCGGGTCCCAGCGCCAATCGCGTTTGGAAGTCGATCTACGAGGAAAACTGCTTCAACGGCGTCAAGTTCATCGAGCCCGCGCGGCCCACCGCCTCGGGCGGCACCGGCTTCGTCGACAAGAGCACGCTTCTCCAGAGCAGTCATCCGGCGCTGGGCGCGAACGGTCGCATGGCGGGATTCAGCAGCCTCATCTCATCGCTGCAGGCGCCGCTCGACAGCGGCGACAGCGAGCAGTGTCTAGAGAAGCGCGTCTTCTACCGGATCATCTCGGGGCTGCACGCGTCGATCTCGATTCACATCTGCCATGACTTTCTGGACACGCAGACGGGCGAGTGGGCGCCGAATCTAGAGTGCTTCATTACGCGCATCGCCGAGCATCCGGAGCGGCTGCAGAACGTCTATTTTGACTATGTGCTGCTGCTGCGGGCGCTGTCGCGGCTGGGCGATGCCGAGGCGGGCTTTTCGCTGCGGGCGGGCGACACGATTGAGGATGCGGCGGCAGCGGAGCAGCTGGAGCAGCTCATCCACGACGCGCGCGCCTGTCCGGCGACATTCGACGAGGCGCAGATGTTTGCCGGCGAGACGCGCGAGAGCCGCGAGCTCAAGCAGCAGTTCCGCCAGCACTTCCGCAACGTCTCCACCATCATGGACTGCGTCGGCTGCGACAAGTGCCGACTCTGGGGCAAGCTGCAGGTCAACGGCCTCGGCACGGCGCTCAAGCTCCTCTTCAACCGCAGCGAGCCCGGCGGCCCCCGCCGCGTCCAGCTCCAGAAGGCAGAGCTCGTCGCCCTCGTCAACGCAGCCCACCGCATCGCAGAGAGCCTCCGTGCCGTCGAGACCTTCCGCGACATGTACCAGGCCCAGAAGGCGGCCGCCGTCGCCGCTACCACCACCGCCAGCGTCGTCATCGCTGGAGATGCAGACGTTGGTGCGCCGCCAGGCCGGAACGGCTCGGCGGGGCGCACCGCCCCCGTGCGCGATATCGACGCGGCGTGGTCCTGGCGCAGGTTCGTCGCCTGGCTCGGCGCGCGCCTCGACGCCGGCGGTGCGGCTTGCCGCCGCTCTGTCCGGCACTGCCTGGACGCGCTCGGCCTGTCCACCGCGCCGCACACCGAACTATAGCCTCCCACCCCTGTATTTGTACGCGCTGCACAGCATAGATCTGCCACATTCATCGCAAGCATGGACGAGCTTTTGACGCGTGGAAACGGTGACGGTACGGTGGAAGGGTGGCTAGGGCGCACGCGGGGGGCGCTGGGAGGGTGGGCGGGCGAGGACGCCGCTCTTGAGCGCGCGCGTGGCGCCGGCACCGCCGAGATAGCCCAGCCCGGACACAACGGTGGTGGCTACAGTGAGCCACATGAGCGCGGCGACGGCGGTGTCGACCGCCGGCTTTGCAGCAGGCGCCACGAGCGGCTGCATGGCCGGATCGGGCGGCCCCACGCCCGCGCTCTCCTGCGCGAACGGCCGCTCCTCAAACCAAACCGACGGCCCCTGCCCCACGCCGGGGAAGAGGATCGGATACAGCGTAAGCACACCTAGCAGGAGCAGCTGGAGGAAGGTGTTGTACTTGCTCAGCGTGGTCGGCGTCACCGTCGCCGACGGCAGGCTAGGGTCGAAGTAGCGCTTCAGCGTCTTCGGCGCCTGCAGCGTGCGGTACCGGATCACAAACGCCGATAGAACCAGCGCCACGTCCCGCCCGAGTATCACCGCAGCAACGCCCACCGGCAGCATCCCCGACACCGCCAGAGAGATCACCATCGTCGTCACCAGCGCTTTGTCCGCCGCCGGATCCGCAATGCTGCCAAACACGGTATACTTGCCCGTCCGTCGCGCAATCCAGCCGTCCAGGATGTCGGTCACCGACGCAACAAACAGCAGCACCACCCCGGGCACAAACTGACCCGTCGATACCAAATAACCGATATACGGAGTCAGCAGCAGGCGCAGAATGGTGAGCGAGTTGGGGATCGTAAGGATATCCTCCGACAGCGGCGGCGCGGCGGGGCCCGGCGACCCCAACGCAGCAGGAGGAGCACTCGGCTTGGCGGACGTGCCAGGCGAGGATGCCGAGGGTTTCGAGACTCCCCTTGGCCGTGCATCGTTTTCATCTCGCCGCAACGAGGAGAGGGAGAAGGGGCGCAAGGAGGCAGGCGCCAGCGCGGCGCACAGAGCAGAGACGCGCACGGTCGGGCGCAAAAGCCCCCGCCGCCAGCAGGAAAGCTTGCCATTACCATTACTGCTGCTTGCTGGCGATGATAGAGGTATCGAACCTCTATGATTCGTATGCGCTGTGGCCCCGCTAAGGAGTGGGAAGAACGTCGAGAAGCAAGCCGCTTGCCGACATGCTCTGATGGGAGCGGCGGCGTAGGGACGAGTCAGAGCACGGCATATGCCGGGCACTGAACGCAGAGACATTCTGTCCGTTGCGGTGGCGGGAAGGTGGTCGGCTGAGCACGGCACAGCACGGATGATGGCGATGAGTAAGGTAGTATCGCCGTCCTTCCTCCACTCCTTCCCCTCTTGACCATCAGGAGGACAAGGTTAGGCTCGGCTTTCGCATGTCGGCTCTCGGGCCACCACAGTGACGGTACGCCGATCTAACATCTCATCAGCGATCTAACATTGCAGCTCTTTCCTCATCGTCCGTGCTTCAACCTGCTAACCACGCACCAAACCGCTTCCGTTGCTACTTCCATACCTCCGCTTGTCTCTCACACCTGAGTCAGACGAGCGCGCTTGTTTGCTCGGCCTGCCCCGCAGCTACCAGCAATGCACGGCGTCAAGAGGGCGCCGAAGACGCAGGCGTCGGAAGCGAATCGCCAGGCACGCAAGGCCAAGGAGGTGTCCAAGCTCGAAGCCTACCTTGCTGTCGAGCGCCGCTTCTTCGAGCTTCGGCGGGAAGGGGCGAAAGACGCTGTGGCACTCGAACACACCACCAACCTGCTGACCTTGAATCCAGAACTCTACACCGTCTGGAACTATCGCAGAGAGGTCCTCTTGCATCTCTTCGACACACCGGCGGACCCCGACCCACCGGCTGCTGCGAAGCCCGACATCTTTGCCTCGCTGCGGGAGCCGTCAGCGATCAATGAAGCGCCGCCAGTCACAGAGAAGGCCGAGCGGGTGCGCAACCGGACGCTGCTGGAAGAGGACCTGGAGCTGACCGAGCACGCGCTGCGCGCACATCCCAAGGTCTACTGGATCTGGAACCATCGGATGTGGTGTCTGGAGCAATTGGCGGGGGGAGAGGCGGCAGCGGGCGCGGAGTCGGCGTGGGTGTGGAGACGCGAGCTGCGGCTGGTGGAGAAGATGCTGGAGCTGGATCCGCGCAACTTTCACGGCTGGAGCTGTCGGCGGGCGATTGTCGCGCGGCTGGCGCGGACATTGGAAGGCGGCGCGGTGTGCAGTGCGGGTGGTGCGCTAGCGCTGGATTTCCCCGCGGTGCTGAGCTCGGTGGAGCTGCCGCCGGCAAGTCGCACCGCGCTGCTGGAGCTGGCCGAGCAAGAGCTGGCGTATACGCTGCGCATGATCGAGACCAACTTCTCCAACTTCTCGGCGTGGCATCAGCGGACGCAACTCCTGCCGCACGTCTGGGCAGCGCGCCAGCTGTCGCCTACGCAGCGAGCCGCGCGCATCGACGCCGAGCGCCAACTCGTTCAGCAAGCCATGTACACCGACCCCGCCGACCAGAGTGTCTGGATCTACCACCGCTGGCTCATCGACCTCCTCGACCCCGCCGACCCCGCCCGCAAGGCCGCCGTCCTCCGCGACGAGGTCGCAGCCATCGACGAGCTCTTCCAGCTGGAACCGGACAGCAAGTGGTGCGCCCAGAGCCTCGCCCACTACAAAACCCTCCTCGTCCAGATCGACCCCACCGCACCGGACCGCGAAAACCTCGACCAGGACGCCAAGTCCCTCCTCCGCCGCCTCCTCCTCCTCGACCCCGACCGCGCCGGCAGATACCGCGACCTGCTTGACGGCAAGGCCAGCTTCTGAACCGAGCACGACACGACCCCACTACAGCATAAACAATAAGAGATAGATCAAGGGCAGCAAATGGAGGTATATACAAACCATGGCCGGAACCGATGCAGGGAGCGATGAGCAGGAGCGTTGGTCACGCTAGGTTAAGAGCTTGACAGTGAGTCATGACACAAACAGGATGACTGCAGGGGTGGGAGGGGCGGTTAGAAGAGGTGGTCGAGAAGGGACTTGCCGCCGAGGGGGCCGGTGGCCTCGCACTGGGCCTTGCAGGCGACGGGGTTCTCGAGGTTGCACTGGGCGGTGTTCTCGGACTGGTGGCACTGGTGGCAGGTGACGCCGTCGCGGCAGAAGGGCTTCTTGCCGAGCGAGGCGACCTTGTTGCCGTCCTTGTCCTTGCAGGTGACCTTCATGTTGGGACAGATGTCGCCGTCGTCGCCGGCGAGCAGGGCGGCGAGGGTGGTGGTGAGCTGGTCGGCGAGGTTGGGGATGTGGGACGAGGAGCCGAGCGGGCCGCGCGCGCTGCACTGCGCCTTGCACTCGCGCACGTACTTGGTGTTGCAGTCCAGTGCTGCCTTTTTGCTGTGGCACATGCGGCAGCTTGCGCCCTGCCGGCAGAAGTCCTTCTCGCCCACGTCGCCCACGGCACGCCCGTCCTTGTAGCACTGCACCCGCATCCGCGGGCACACGTCGCCCTCGTCCCCCCGCGCGCCCGCAAACCAGTTCGGCACACTCACCACCCGCGCGGGCTGCGACATCAGGAACGGCACCTGCACCGGAATGCTTATCTGCGCCGTCTCGTCGCGTGCCACCGGCGATGCCCGCCCGCCCAGCGCCAGGCTGCTGATCACGACCAGTGCCGCTGCAGAGAACTTCATCGTGGTTGCTGTAGATGTGGATGCCGAAACGACGGTGCTGAGGGGATAACCGGGGAAAGGGTTGGCAGAGTAGAAGTGGATGGCGTTGGCATTTCAGCGTCAGCGATCCATGGTTTGAACTAGATTATATACGCTCTCTGCGGGCAGGCACGCAGCTCAGACCGCCATTACGTCGGCCTCGACTGGGCCTCGCACGGGTGGCGGCGCTCGATGCGGCGCCGCGCGCGCCGTGCTTACGTAGCTTGGCAAAGCGGAGGACGTCGTTGCGCGCGTCATGGCGAGTCACCGCAAATGCCGCCTCTCTGCCGCGTGGCAGTCGCATTGACGTCAGCCTGCATTGCCCGCAGCGCGCTTCCCCGCAATCCATCCGGCCTCCGCCACCAATGCCGTACTGGACGCTGCTGCCAAAACCCACCCGCTGCACGTCAGCGCTCGCCACACACAGCGCAGCAGGCGCAGTGGTACGAAACCGGGCAAGATTTGGCAATGACTATGCGATGTCGAGCTGTACTGCTTATATGTGGCCACAGGTCGCGGTGGCAGAGGCTGGTTGTGAGATCATGCGGCTGGCTCGCTCGGAGCGCTGTTCACGTGGAAGTGCTTTTCCTCCTCAGGGTCCGCGACAGGCGTGGTGACGGATGCGGAGCCGGCAGCCCCGGAGCCGGCAGCCTCGGTGGGAGCGTCCCACGACAGCGTGTAGAGGCCTGGCGCAGTGGTGACGTTGGCGATCTGGCCGCGGAAGGCGATCACGGCGGTGGCGTCCTCGAAGGTGCCTGTCTCGTAGTGGTCGTCCTGGTTGAGCAGGATGAGCGAGAAGCGGGTCTTGCCGGGAGCGACGCCGTCCTGTCGGAAAGCCTGCGCGAGCAGCCGTCCGCCAAGCACCTCGATCTCATCGGTGCTCGTCACGCCGATTCGTCGCGAATACTCCTTCGAATCGCCCTGCGGCCGCACCGCCATCGACAGATGCGACAATACCGAGAAGTCGGACGATCGCTTGAACAAGTCCGACACGTAGGTACGGTCGGTCCCCGTCTTCTTGACGTCCTTCATGTCGCTAAGCGGGATCCCTTTCTCCAAGATGGCAGGCCGGACGGCTCGCTTCGACAGCTCCATGCGCGTAGTCACACTTCGCCGTCGATGCCTTCTGCCTGCCCCGTCCTCGGTCTGCTCGGGCTGGGGCGAATCCGGGTCGCTCGACGTGTCCTTCGAGGCCGACGCTGTGCTGGCAGGCGGGTCGGTCGCGTCGGGCGCCAGGACAATCGCAGCATTGCAGTTCTTGCAAACGTTCTCCAGATGAGGCGAGGTGAAGCCGTCTTCGTCCTTGCTCAGCACGAGATTCCACAGCACCACGCTTCGGCTCTGATAGCGGATCGAGCCAATCAACAATTTGCGCGCCGTGTTCTTCATGTTCTTGTACGCCTCGTTGAAGTTCTGCGTGATTTCAGTGTACTCGGTGAAGTAGGTCTCTTTGTTCGGGTAGGCATTGCTCACCACCTCCTGCTGCGAAGGATCACCTGCATAGCCATGCCAGGCGATGCCGTCGAAGGTGTCCGGCGCCAGATCAAGGACGCGCACGGCGTATGTGGGGTTGTCCCAGTTGAAGTCCCAAGCGAGCAACTTGATGTCGCCGAGGCCTGCCTCGCGGAAGCCCGCCTTGACTAACTTGCCCACCTTGGCCTCCTGCTCCGCCGTCATCTTCATCGTCGGATACTGGAGCGTGCCAATCTGCGGCTCGTTGAGTAGCGATAGCGCATAGACCTTCAGCCCCTTCCTTTGGATCTCGACCATCGACCTGATTAGGTACGTGGCGAACACCTCTTCCATGCCTGCCTTTAGATCACCGCCGAACAGGGGCTCCGCTTTGGTGGTATTTTCCTTCATCCACCCGGGCGCACTCCAAGGAGCAGTGTAGATCTTGAGGCCCGGATTGATGGCCACGATGTCGGCGAGTGTCTTCCACAGCTTGGGTGCGAGATTGATATTGAAGAGGGTCAGGTCGGGATCCTCGGAATTGTCCTTGGTGTCATCGTACGAGTAAGGGGCGACACCAAAATCGCTGGCTCCCAGTGGAACCCTTACCGAGTTAAGCCCAGCACCGCCCTTGGCCAGCCACTCTTCATCTTGGGAGAAGAGGAGATGGAGCAGGTCATCGTATTCGGTCGGGTGTTTCGACTTGAAGGACTGCAGTGTGATGGCCACAGCATCTGTGATGCCGCCACCGAAGCTGTCCACTTTCTGATGAACCTGGTGGTCGAAGACGCTGATCCCTATCTGGTCGGTGTGACCTTGTTTTGAGGTGGCCGCCGTCACATTCACTGAAGCCGTCAATGGCTTTCCGTCAACAAAAGCAATCTTCGGATTGCTGAACTGCTGTACCTGAACACCATCCCATGTAGAGCTGATCATTCGGTCGATGATGATCTGCCCCCGCACCAAGGTGACAGTGGCCACAAGGGCCGCGAAGCCACAGGAGAGTCTCATACGCACAGCAAATAGGTTGAAAGTAGAAAAGAGTGTGTGGGCAGGCCGACAGACGAGCAAGCGTCGAGTGTGGCAAGAATAGAGGGCTCTGTGAGGGGTCACTGAGAGGCTCTGGGAATGATGGAGGGGAGATCAAAACAGGGGGACGGTCCCAGGCTGGCGATCCTTATAGGTTGTTTCATACGGCTTGGAGCGCGGCCCCACCCCCTACCTGACGATAGGATGTGTTCCGGCAAGGCTGGCGATATTGTGGTGGGATGATTCAATCTCATGAGGCCGGGCAGGGTGGGGCCAGCTATACTTACAACGGCATTAGCAGATGGTCCCAGCTGAGCACCCTCACCGCAGGCTTCCTCTACCTAGCGTGCTGCAGGGGTGTGTCAGGTGGGCGGTTGACAATGGCGTGCGTTCACATCCCGCTTCGCATTGGTAAGTCTGCAGAACGGGACTCACACACTCTATTCTCGGAGTTGGTGCCCTTCAACAGAAGGTCGGTTGCATGAGGTGAGCCAGGCAGCCTCTGCAAGACCGGTGAGATGGCGTGGTGGTATACTAGCTTATGAGCTTAGCTAGTGGGGAGAGAGGAGCGGATACCGCTGTAGCCTCGCCCACCTCATTTCTCTCCGGCGACATGCAGCAGAGTTCCTTGATGACCACAACCTTAAAGCCATTCGGAGCTTTTGCAGTAGAGATCCACGGCGATGCACGCAGGAGAAGTGTGATTTGGCTAGCCAGACTCGCTCCGCACGCATGCAACACCACGCCCCAGGGAACGACTGTAATGCTGGCCGTGCAGAAGAAGCACGAAAGCCCCACCGAAAAACCAATGAAGCTCATCGGTCCACAGGATGGCGGCTTCATGTTGATAGACAGAGAAGTAGAGCGGAAGAGGCTTGGAAGCATGTGCGGTTCTGTTCATGCAGAAGCAGGGTCGCGACTCACGGCTTCTCGTATCCGAAGCCCAGGCCTGCCTCAAAGCTCAGCCTAATCTGTAGCGGCGATCGCGCATTATGCATAAGGGCTATGAAGCCAGTTGTCATGGCCATGCCCGCTAGCCAGGCCAGCTTGTAGTAGCGGGTGGGTTGATCATTTAATGGTTGCATTTGGCCTGCACAACTTGAAAGTTCGGCGGGGACCTCTTCTCGTAGCCCGCCTTTCCTTCTCGGCCGTACGCCCACTTGGCTAGGCTCCCGTGCCCCGTGCCTTCTCTCTTGTTACCGCCGTGGCCTTCCGCGCCTCGAATGCTAAGATCTTTTGCTAATGCACTGCGTCGAGTGCTCGCACGCCTCACATAGGCCCAGTACAGTCTTAATATACAGTCATAGCAGGGGGGAAGGGCTCCGGGGGAAAATTTCCCCTAGGTTCCCCTAGCACTGCTACGGAAAAACTTCCCCTTAGTACTGCTAGGGGAATCAAGGGGAAGTTTTCCCACGGAGGACTCATGACTCCAACGTGTATGT